>PCFQ01000008.1:454276-467320 GCA_003063905.1 Chlorella sp. A99 | reverse complement strand
GGGGGGGGGGGGCACGGAGAAGGGGGGTTGCCTGAGGTGCGGCGGGGCGGGGCCAGGAGCAGCGTGGGAGCAGGAGCGCGAGGTGGCACGCCCCAATACCATCGACCATCCACAGGCGCTCAATGCCTGCGCGCTCGCTGCACTCTTCTCTTTTGTTGTCACTCCACCGCCGCGCGCGCTCACCCCCAAACTGCACGGTACCCGGGCCGTCAAAAAAGGTGGTCAGCGGGTGCTCCGGCTGGTTGGTGATGGTGAGTGTGACCCCCGAATCGACGTAAAACTTGGAGCCGTCCTCGCCCATGATGGGCGTGTTGATGGTGATGCTACCTGCAGCCCGCAGAGCCACGACTTTGGCGCTTGCGCAGCAGCGTGCGGCGCGGCAGGTGCGTCCCAGGAGGCCTCAAGGCCCGGCGCCCAGCGTAAATGTGGAGGCAGCGTGCCCAACCGCTCCCGCCAGCCGGAGGCTCACTCCCGATGCGGTAGGTGCCAGGCGTGAGGTAGATGATGCCGGTGGTAGCCTCGTTGTCCATTGTCACAAACACGGGCCCATCACTGGTCACACCGTTGCCGCTGGCGCCGCGAAACTTGGCATCGATATTACCGCACGTCTGGCCTGACGCCACGCTCGCCGCTGCCAGCAGCGCCACCGCCGCCGCCAGCGCGTGTCGCCGTCCCATCGCGCGGGCTGCTGCGCTGCTGCCCCCTGGCAGCTTGGAAGTAAGGGTGCCTGCGGGGGGCCGGGCTTTGGGAAACCGGTTTGCAACTGAAGCCGGAGGTGCATACCGACGCTTGCAGCCTGAGCGCTCTGCTGCCTCCGACTGTCATCCAAACGCGGAAGCGCTGCCGCTCCGGGCTGCGCGAAGGGCCCATGGCAAGTCAGCGGTAGTTCACCTCCCCCAGCACCCGACAATCGGTTGCAGCTGCCTCAGTGCGCGCCCAAGAGCGGTGACGAGCGATAAAAGCGCGAGCGGCCTGTCCAGTCAGCTCGCGCCCAAGTCGTTGTGAGTTCTGAAGCGTAGATCAGTGCGATATCAGAAAACCAAACAAAGGGCGAGGGGTAGTGACGACAGTGGATCACTGTCGTGCCAGAGGTTGTGATGAGCGTGCCACCAGTGGTTCCCACGCTAGAGAAGCCTGATTATAACTCTTGATTTATAGAAGGCTGCCAGGTGCGATCGCGACTGCTCTGGCTGGTCGATTGGCGGGCCACGGCCTCCGGCGCCTTTTTTATTAGGCACCTGCTGCCACAATTGGGAGGCGTGCGGCCTGTGCTGGAGCTATCGGAAGAGGCGTTCGCGCTCCCATATCCCCTCGCCACCTTCACGATGCGCCCTTGCGCGCCCTCCACGAGCCACGGCAGCAATGGGAGACACGTCAACAGCTGCACGAGGCCGCCGAGGCCTTCGGCCGCAGCGGCGTGCTCCCGCCCGCTACGGCCGCCCCGCCTCCGCAGCGGCGAGCTGCAGGTCGGCTGCTCGGCGCCGTGATGTGGAGCAGCAGGCCATTGTCTGAGTGCAGCGTGGCGCGGTGCAGCATGTCGCAATCTGCACGTGCAACCTCGCTGCTTGACGGCCCCCTCCCCCCCGCTCTCTGCCGCCTGCTGTTGCTACAGGTGCGGGCGGCGCTGCTCGACCCACCACCCTTCGACCCCTCCAAGCTGAGCATCCGCTACCTGCCCGGCGCGCTGCCAACCACGCTGGTCACGCCGCGCTGCTACACGCTGACCCACAGCGACCTCACCGGCAATCTCACGCTCTCGATAGGTAGGGAGGGGGGTCGTGGGCGGGGGGGCGCGGACGCACGCACAAGTGAGGATAGGGGTCCCGGCATGCGCTGCATGCACAGGCAGCTGCTGCGGCTGGACCGCTGTGCAATAATTATGACACGCGGCCTTGATCACCCTCTGCCTTGCTACTACAAACACGCATCCTGCCCTCCCTGCCACTCCTTTCCACAGGCCCACACTTCAACCGGGCGCAGCTGGCGGGCTGGTACACCCGCATCCTCCGCGACGAGGTGCTGGCCGAGTGGCGGCACGGCGCTGCGGCCGCGTGCGCGACCACTGCTGCGCTCGACGGCGCGTGGCCCAGCCCTAGCGGAGAGCCAGCTAGCAGCCGCCTAGAGCCGGCGCACCCCTCGTGCGGCATCCAGCAGCAGCAGCAGCAGCAGCCCAGCCTGCACGTCTACTGCCACGTGAGCGGGGAGGAGATGTGGCCGGCGCCGCCCCGCCTGCGCTCCTTCATCTTCCAGCGGGAGATGGGGCTGGTCCTCGACACGCTGGCCCACGCCGAGGCGGGCCTGCTCGCGGCACGCCCTGACCTGGCGGCTGCGCCCGTGCTGGTGCACCTGCGCTCCGACATCCCGGCCCTCAACCGGGTGATGGAGTGGGGCCGCCTCGGGGCGCGTGCCTCTTGGCTGCGCTCCTCCTCCTCGCTGCTGGGCAGCCTCTTTGGCTCTGGCGACGGCTCTTGGAGCGTGCTGGGCAGCCTCTTTGGCAGCATGAGCGAGGACGAGGAGAGTGGCAAGGCAGTGTCGACCGCAGCAGCGGCCGAGGGCCCCCCACAAAACGCAGTGTTGCAGCAACGTCAGCACCAGCAGGCAGTGGCTGGTGACAGCATCGACAGCTCTTCCAGCAGCGTTGGCTGCAGCAGCAGTGGCATTGCCGGTGCGCCAGGCGTGAGCGGCAGCGGTGTCGGGCGGCGCAGCACAGCTTTGGCTTTCCCTGCGACAGCGGCGGCAGGGGCCGCTGGGCCGCGCCGTCGGCGCTCCGACTGGGCAGGTGCCGGCAGCAGGGAGCCTGCTACCCTTGCTGGTCCCGCTGCCATTGTCAGGGCGGCTCCTGCCGACGAAAATGGCAGCTAGAATGGCTCTTGCAGCACCCTGCATTGCACTGCAGCCAGCACACAGCAGTGCTGCTCTGCATGCATGCGGGGCGTCTGTCCTTGGCTATTTTCTTTCCTTGAAAATAAACTCCGTCTCTGGCTGGAACTAGTTCTTGAAACTCTCAACACCCTAACATCCTATGTCCTTCAATATTGCCTTGGATCATGCGGGAGCTGGCCGAGGCTTGCCATGCTGGGGTGTCGTGCAGGTGCGATGCGCCTTCTAAGCACTGGGAACCGAAGCTGAGCTCGAGTAGTGTAAGAGCTCGAGAAAGGAATTGTGGCGCCAAAAACACGAGGAGCAGCCGGCGCGGGGCGCTGGCTGCTCCTCGTCTTCCTCGGCCTCGGCGTCCTCTTCCTCTTCTTTCTCCTCTTCGCTGCTCTCCTCGGCGGCTGCCTCGGCCGCCCAGCTTGCGCCGCGGGGAGCGCGCCTGAGGCTTGTAGTCGCTGTCCTCGTCCTCCTGCGTGCTGCCCTCCTCCCACTCCTCCCCCTCATCCACGAGGAACTCAGCTTCCTCCGCCAGGCACCTCCCCACGCCACCACCCGGTCGCCTGGGCGGCCCCGGCTGCCGCTGCGGCTTCAGCCGCCTCTCACGCCAGGCGGCGGCGTGTAAGCGCGCTGCCGCTCCGCCGAGCCTCCTGGTGGGCCGGGGCTCCTCCTCGCTGTCCTCGGCCGCCGCCTCTGCCGCCTCGTGGGCCAGGCGGGCCGCGTGGGAGCGCGCGGCCGCACCCCCCAGCCGCCTTGCAGGCCGGTCCTCCTCGCCCTCGCTGCTCTCGCTGCCCACGCCCTCCTCTGCTGCCGCCGCCTCGCGAGCCAGGCGTGCTCCGTGGGAGCGCGCCACCGCGCCGACCAGTCGCCGTGCGGGCCGCCGCTCCTCGCTCGCCTCCTCTTCCTCCCCCTCGTCCTCGTCCCGGCTGCCGGCCGCCGTCTCTGCTGCCTCGCACGCGAGGCGCGCTGCATGCGAGCGCGCCGCCACGCCCACCAGCGGCCGCACCTGCGTGGCGGGGCCGCCGTGCGTGGCGTCCGCAGCGTCGGCGTGGTCGCCCAGCCAGGCAGCAGTGTTGGCCGAGGTGTCGTCCGTTTCGATGCCGCGGCACACCACGCACTGCGCTCGCAAGGCAGCGCAAGCGCGATGCAGCAACACTGAGTACGCAGCCGGGGCACGCTGCAGGAGTGGAGAGCGAATGCGCAGGCGGAGGCGGAGGGACACCAGCAGGGTCTGGAGATGGGCGGCCCGCCCGCTTCCGCCGCTGCCCAGCAGCGCTCTGCCAGTGGCCGAGGCTCCTGCCAGACCTGCATGCCGCCCACCTGGTGTGCAGGGTCCTTGGGATGAGTGCCGTGGGCGCGGCGTGCCACGCCTCGAGCTCGGCCGCCCGCTGCCGCCCGGCGAGCTCAGCCACTTTGCGCTGCTGCGCGGCGCGCTCGGCTGCGGCCCATAGCTCCTTCCTGGCTGCACGCTTCCGCCGCCGCCGCCGCCACTGCCGCCGTCGCAAATTGTGGCGTGCTCTCGATGCTGCTCTCTGCTGCTGGCGCACGCTTCACTCGCTGGCCATCTGCTGGCAGGAGCGCCGCCGCCTCTGCTGGCAATGCCAAGGCGGCCGGATCAACCAACGGCGGTTCTGACGAGGCTCTGGCCAGGCTGTGAGGGTGTGCATGTGCCTTCCCCAGCTGGCTCCCTCTCTCCCAGCCCACCACAGAGCATGCCTCAACAGCTGACAGAGAAGACTGGAGCACCCCGAGCCTGGAGGCCTGCCGGATCGCCGGCTCCGTTGCCGCCCCGCCCGGCTGCCGCGACGCCGCCTGGCACGTCCACGTGCCTGGATGCCTGTGCTCATTTACAGAGGCCATTCACCCAAATGCTCCATATTTGCTATACAGGCTAGCTGTGTGGCGGGCCCCTGGCTATGTATGCTGCTGGCTTTGGCGTGGCGGCGGGATGCGCCGCCACGCCCCCATGTGGCGGCACCACCCACGGCGCACCTGCATGTCGCGCGCCTCCCCCGGTGGCTCTGCCCCCACCTATGTGATGCAGACTATCTGTGTGGCAGGCCCCAGGTCCATCCTGCAGCTGGCTGGAGCGCAGCGGCACGCCCCGCCCGGCCTGCGTCTCCTTGCATCTCATGCCACATTTTTTTCTTCCTGGAAACGCACGCCCGCTACCCCCCACTCTTTGAACATATCCCTGTATCCTCAGACAGCTGTCAGGGAGGGCCAGCCAGCGCTTCTTGCTGGTGCTGCTGCTGCTGCCGACAGCTTGATGGTGGGAGCACTAGTGGGAGCTCAATCACCGGCCAGCGCCGCTGCCGCCCAGGGCCAATTAGCGCCGTCTAGCACCATCTGGCACCGCATAGTGCCGGCTAGTGCTGTTTGGCGCCGGCTGGGCGCTGCCACTGACTAGCACTAAATGGTGGTGGCGCCGTCTAGCGCCGGCCGGCAACAGCGCCGCCAGCCGCCGGCGCTGGTTGGCACCAATTAGTGTCGCGCTAAAAAAAACACCAGTTGGCGCCAGAATTTTTTTCAGCACCACCAAACAGCACCGGACGGCGCCGAAACAAAGCCCTGATGTGGTGGAGAGACGCGCCCAAGGGGCGGGCTCAGGAAGGGCCCAGCAGGGGCCCAGAGCCCCCAGGAATCGAGATATGAGCGGAAAATTGCCTGTCAGAAGGCCCTGTCGGAAGCCCTGCCCGAAGAGCCAACTGCATGGGTCCCGCAGGTCTGGCATAGTAGGGGCTCCGGGGCACGCGGCCTGCCCATTATCCAACTCGCATTTTTGTCTCCCGGTTCGACGAGTGCAATACTTCGCGTACGTAGAGTAGTAGAGAGGAATTATCATGTTCGGTCGAGCGTGCGCCCAAGAACTGTGCATCGTAGGCGAGTCTGTGCGTCCTACAAGTGGGAGCTGCAGCTTGAGACTGATTTTAGCTTGTGGCACCTGCCGCTGGCCGTGCTGTACCAGTCTTACAATGATTGATGATTGATTCAATCAAGGTCTTGGCCAACATCAAATGCAGCCATGTTCATCATGTTCAACGTGTGTTTTGCCAGACAACTCACCGAGGGAGCACATGCTTCAAACTTCACCATGAAAGAATTGTAAGCTCCCCATTAAATATCTAATCTTGCCCTGCATGGCCCGTGTTACAGCCAGTGTGGGTGCCCGTGGCTGACTCCATCGCCCTGCTCAACGCCCTGGCGCCGTGGACTGCTTGCAGCGCGTGAGTGCTTTCTACGCGTGAGTGCTTTCTACGGAATGGGAATCTCTGGGTGGCTTGGTCTTTCCAGCGTGGCACTGTGTCGTTAGTCGGGACATGCCCTGGTGCACTCGTGGAAGCATGACCTTTGCTCTCTCCCTCTCCATGACCCTGCTGGGTGCCCTGGCGGCGTGGAACGCTTGCAGCGAGTAAGTGCTCCCGAATGGATGGAAATCTCTTCGTGTCCCAGTCAGCCCAGCATGGCACTGTGTTGTTTGCCGGGGCACGCCCTGGTGCACTCGTGCTTGTGTGACCTTTGCTCTCTCACTCTCTATGCCCCTGCTGGGTGCCCTGAAGTCGTGGACTGCTTGCAGCCCGTGAGTGCTTTCTGTGGAATGAGAATCTCTGCGTGGCCAGCTGGTCTGCCCAGCGTGGCACTGTGTTGCTTGTCGGGGCATGCCCTGGTGCACTCGTGCTTAAGCCACAAGCTTGGGTGCCCGTGGCTGACTCGCCCTTCCTGCCACTGCTGAACGCACTGGCGCTGTGGAACGCTTGCAGCTTGTGAGTGCTGCCGGCTGAACGGAGAACATCATTCTGTGCGTGGACTGGTCTGCCAAGGCCTGGCCTGTGTTGCTTGTTGGTGCCTGCTCTGGAGCACTTGCGCCTGCATGGCATTTGCTCACTCACTCTCCTTTCCCACTGCTGGACGCAACCGATGCCCTGGAGCGCTTGCAGGATGTGAGTGCTCCTGGCGGAATGGAAATCTGTGTGTGGCCTAGTCTGCCCAGCATGCCCCCGTGCGCTTGTGCTTGTGTGAAGATTGCTCACTCACTCTCCCTTCGCACTGTTGGATGCCCTGGCGCCGGGGACTGCTTGCAGCCTGTGAGTGCTTTCTACGGAATGGGAATCTCTGCGAGGCCTGGTCTACCCAGCATGGCACTGTGTTGTTAGTCGGGGCATGCCCTGGTGCACTTGTGCTTTGGCTATCTCACTCTCCATGCCCCTGCCGTGCGCCCTGATGTCGTGGACTGCTTTGCTTGCAGCGCGTGAGTGCTTTATGCGGAATGGGAATCTCTGCGTGGCCTGGTCTGCCCAGCGTGGCACTGTGTCGTTAGTCAGGACACGCCCTGGTGCACTCGTGCCCAAGCACCCAAGTGCCCGTGGCTGTCTCCATCTCCCTGCTCAACGCCCTGATGCCGTGGACTGCTTGCAGCCCGTGAGTGCTTTCTACGGAATGGGAATCTCTGCGTGGCCTGGTCTGCCCAGCGTGGTTCTGTGTCGTTCATCGGGACATGCCCTGGTGCACTCGTGGAAGCATGACCTTTGCCCTATCGCTCTCCATGCCCCTGCTGGACGCCCTGATGTCGTGCAACGCTTGCAGCGAGTAAGCTCCCAACTGGATGGAAACTCTGCCCAGCATGGCACTGTGTCGTTAGTCGGGGCATGCCCTGCTGCACTTGGGCTTGCGTGACCCTGGCTGAATCGCTCTCCCTTCCCCCTGCTGGACGGCGGTATGCCGTGGAACGCTTGCAGCGAATATGTGCTTCCGACTGGAAGGATATCTCTTCGTGTCCCAGGCTGCCCAGCATGGCACTTTGTTGTTAGTCGGGGCATGCCCTGGTGCACTTGGGCTTGGGTGCCCGTGGCTGACTCCATCTCCCGTTTCCCTGCTGGACGCCCTGGCGCCGTGGAGTGCTTGCAGCGAGTAAGTGCTCTCGACTGGATGGAACTCTCTTCGTGGCCTAGTCTGCCCAGCATGGCACTGTGTTGCTTGTCGGAGCATGTCGGGGCTTGTGAGATGCATCACTCACTTCCCTTCCCACTGCTGGATGCCCTGGCACCGTGGACTGCTTGCAGCGTGTGAGTGCTTTCTACGGAATGGGAATCTCTGCGTGACCTGGTCTGCCCAGCATGGCACTGTGCTGAATGTCGGGGCATGCCCTGATGCGCTCGTGCTTGCGTGACCGTGGTTGACTCGCCCTTCCTGCCACTGCTGGACGCACGGGCGCTGTGGAATGCTTGCAGGATGTGAGTTCTCCCTACTGGAATGGAATCTCTGCGTGGTTGGCGTGGCCTGTCCAGTGAGGCCCGTGTTGTTAGTCAGAGCATGCCCCCGTGCTCTTGTGTGTGCGTGAACATTGCTCACTCACTCTCCCTTCCACTGCTGGACGCCATGGCGCCCTGGAATGCTTGCAGCAAGTAAGTGCTCCCGACTGGATGGGAATCTGTGCGTGCCGCGGCCTTGTACAGTGTAGCCCGTGTTGCATGTCGGGTCATGCCCCCGTGCTCTTGTGCTTGTGTGGCCTTTGCTCACTCACTCTCCCTTCCACTGCTGAATGCCCTCATGTCATGGAGCGCTTGCAGGATGTGAGTTCTCTCTGCTGGATGGGAATCTCTGCGTGGCCTGGTCTGCTGCGTCTGCCCAGCAGCGTCTGCCCAGCGTGGCACTGTGTCATTACTCGGGATGTGCCCTGGTGCACTCGTGCTTGTGTGACCGTGGCTGACTCGCTCCTCTGCCCCTGCCGAATGCCCTGATGTCGTGCAACTGTTGCAGGATGTGAGTTCTCCATACAGAATCTCTGCCTGGCCTGGCCTGCCCAACGTGGCCTTGTGTGTTGCTTGCCGGGGCATGCCTCGGTGCTCTTGTGCATGCGTGACCTTTGCTCACTCAATCTGCCTTCCACTTCTGAATGCCCTCATGTCATGGAGCGCTTGCAGTGTGTGAGTTCTAATTCTCTCTGCTGCATGGCAATATCTGCGTGGTGTCCAGTGAGGCCCGTGTTGCATGTCGGGCCATGCCCCCGTGCTCTTGTGCTTGTGCGGCCTTTGCTCACTCACTCTCCCTTCCACTGCTGGATGCCATGACACCCTGGAACGCTTGCAGTCCGTGAGTTCTCTCTGCTGGATGGGAATCTCTGCGTGTCCTAGTCTGCCCAGCATGGCACTGTGTTGCTTCAAGCAACAGGCTTGTCGGGGCATGCCCTGGTGCGCTCGTGCTTGCATGACCGTGGCTGACTCGCCCTTCCTGCCACTGCTGGACGCACTGGCGCTGTGGAATGCTTGCAGTGTGTGAGTTCTAATTCTCTCTGGTGGATGGGAATCTGTGCGTGCCGCGGCCTGTACAGTGTGGCCTGTGTTGCATGTTGAGCCATGCCCCCGTGCTTATGTGCGTGCGTGACCTTTGCTCACTCAATCTCCCTTCCACTGCTGAATGCCCTCATGTCATGGAGCGCTTGCAGGTTGTGAGTTCTCTCTGCTGGATGGGAATCTCTGCGTGGCGCGGCCTGTCCAGTGTGGCCGGCCCGTGTTGCATGTCGGGCCATGCCCCCGTGCTCCTGTGCTTGTGTGGCCTTTGCTCACTCACCCTCCCTTCCACTGCTGGATGCCATGACGCCCTGGAATGCTTGCAGTATGTGAGTTCTCCCTACTGGATTGGAAACTCTGCGTGTCCTAGTCTGCTGCGTTGTCCGCAAGACCGCCGATCACATGTGTCCCGGCTCCCGCAAGCACTGCTGCCGCTTCTGAGCAGCTTTGCAGCTTGCAGCTCTGCAGCATTTCTGTCCGGCAGCCTGCAGCCCTGATCTGCACCGGCATGCATGAATGTGTGCTTACACCCGCCAAGGAACAACATTGAACTGTATCACTGTGTTGCCTAGGGTTTGGTACTGACCCTAAGCGAGATGCCGAGGAGGCAGGCCTCCACGACCCGGTGACCATGGGCCTCCCCGCCAGCAGTACCGGCCCCAGGGATACAGCATGGATGAGGTGCGTCGCCTCCGTGCTGGCCAGCCGCCGCCGCCGCCGCCGCCTGGCAGCGCTAACCCTGCCACGTTGCATCCCAGACAGCCTGCGCCGCCGTGCGACACGCGCATGCTTGACGCTGAAGGGCCGCTGCCCCGCGCGCCTGCCGCCGTGCCGCCAGCGCAGCGCGCCCCGTACACCGACGCCCCTCGCCCCACGACCTCTGGCCCCCCTCTGGATGTGTTGGATTTTGAAGCGGTGCTGCGCTCCATCCCCATCTAGGTTTGAGAAAGCCCTGGAGCTCTGTCCCAGCTTGGCCCAACAGGACAAACTAGTGCCGGGCAGGCGGCCGAGCACTTGTTCGGCACTAGTACCCCCGCTGTGCGTGCACAGTACTACTGTGCACGGTATGCATCCCAAACTGCAGAGGAGACCGCCACCCTGCCGCCGCCACAGCGTACCAGGCTGATACCGGCAGCGTGGTCTCCAAGATGCCACCCTCCTCGATCCCGCACCTTGCCGAGTATGTGAATGGCACGCATGTGTGGGCTATTGTGGACAGTGGTGCCCCCCACTGCCTGCTTTCACTTTCGCCGCCGCCCGGGGCCCCCCTGTGTTCCACCGAGCCCTGCCCTCTCAAGGCAATTTCACCACCTGTCTGGCGACCGCACCCAGCTCGCTGGCATCATCCCCGACGTGCCTCCTGCCTTGGAGCCCATGGCTGCAGAGCCCATGCGCAGGGCCCCCACACTGGTGGCTTGCAGTCGGCTGTGTGTGGGTGTGGGTGGGTGTGGGTGGGTGGGTGGGGGGTGGGGGGGAGCTCCCCTCGAGGACTCACGTGACGTTGACTTGTTTGCCACGACATGTGGCCTCACTTATTAAACAACTGGGAGTGCTCTTCCATTTCAGCACTGGGAACTTTCAGTGAATGCTCAATGCGCCGGGACCTCGGGGTTTAACACTGCAAACAGGTGCTGAGGTCGAGGTAGGTCACCCGGAGCAGTGAGGGGAGCAGTGCGCAGCCGCCCCACGAGTCGGCGGCAAAGGACCTGGGCCGTTGCAGGCCCGCCTCAAGCCACGGTCGGGGCAGGTGCTGTGTGCTGCATCAGGCCGCTGTGCCCTATGGTTCGGGTGCTTCCAGGCTTGGCAACTGCAGGATCGCCGCAGCGAGCGTTGGCGGCGGACCAGGAACAGAGTTGGCCACGCCCAAAGCACTCAGCTGTATCTAGATACAACACTCCATCGCTCGCCATCGTTTCCCCTTGAATTGCAGGCGGCGCTTGATCTCTCCCCAAGTGTGAACCAGACAGCCGAGGTGCCAAAAATCTGCGATTGCGGAGCGATCGGTGTGCACTACATGAGCCGGAGGGGCTGCTGAGACGCGAGGCGCTTCAGCAAGAGCAAGGCTCATCATGGCGCAGACAGGCAGCCCGCCCGATCCCAAGCGTGCAGCGTTGGGGCGCATCGCAGGAGCATTCTGCCTGCTCTGCACCTGCATCCTGGCCAGCTCGGTGAGCTTGCCCGATCGGACCTCGAGCTGCTGCTGCTGGGACGCTGTTGATGGGGTCGTCACGCGATCAGAGATCAGCTTTGGAAGCTCCGAGAGAGAAGCTCTGAGCGGGGGTGTCCCGGCCGTCCCCCGCCGTGGTGGGACGGTGTTCGGGTCAGTTCGGGGTGCGGATGGACCCAGCCACTGCGCTACCCCCAATCCTCTCCCTGCCTGCAGGTCCGGCTGTTCAGCGTGGTGAAGTATGAGTCGGTGATCCATGGTGAGTGATGCACGCATGGCTGCCACTGCTCTGTTTCCTTGATGGGCCTCGTGCGGCAGTGGCTGAACTCTGTTGCCCATTGTATGATGAATGCAGAGTTCGATCCCTATTTCAACTACAGGCAAGATTAAATGCTCTCTTGGTGCCGATAGACACCAATAGGCTGCTGGCCACGTGCGTTGAGCTGCTGCGCTGGCTCGAACCAACCCTGTGCTCGTCCTGCCTCCAGGGTCACCCGCTTCCTCACGGAAAAGGGCTATTATGAGACCTGGAACTTCTTCGACTCGTTCACCTGGTGAGGGAAAAAAGGCATCTCCACTGGAGCAGCCGCGCTCCAGGCTTCTCGAGCCCCCTGCGGCCACACAGCCATGCGAACGTGGATGCCCTGCTGGCTGTCGCAAAAATGACAACCGCCGCCCCCCCGCGGCGTTGCTGCGGCGCAGGTACCCGCTTGGCCGCGTCATTGGCGGCACGATGTACCCCGGCCTCATCTTCACCGCCGGCCTGATCTGGAATGTGCTCCAGAAGCTCAACATTCCCATCCACGTGCAGGAGGTGGGAGGGCAGGATGGGCGTCGTTCTGATGGGGGAGACAATGCAGCGGCGAGGCCGGCAGTCATGACCCGACCCTCCCTGCGCCTGCATCTTGCGCGCACCTCCTCCCGCAGGTCTGCGTGTTCACTGCCCCACTCTTCTCTGCCTTCTGCTGCATCGCCACCTACCTGTTCATGAAGGAGGTGGGGAGAGGGGGATGTGCGAGTGGTGATCAATGTGTGTGGGTGGGGTGGGGTGGGGTGGGTGTGTGGGGGGGTGGGGTGGGGGGGTGGGGGGTGCAGTGGGTGATGCGGCTGGAGCGGCAGTGCGCTGGGCCTGCGCGGCTGCGCAGTTGCACGCACGCTGTGACCAACACGTGCGCATGCGGGCCTTCCGCCCTCGTCAGGTGCGCGGCCCTGGCGCGGGGCTGGCCTCTGCTGCCTTCATCGCCATTGTGCCCTCCTACATCTCGCGATCGGGTGAGCAGGGCAGATTTATCGTCTCTCGGCGGCGCCGGAGCAGCAGCAGCACAAACTGCATGCACGCCCAGCCTGTTGTCTGCTGCTGCGCCCGATGCCGCTTGCCCACATCCCTCTTGGTGCCCATTGCCGCTCCTCCAGTGGCTGGCTCCTACGACCTGGAGGCAGTGGCGATCTTTGCGCTCGTCCTTGTTTTCTACATGTATGTCAAGACGCTCAACACAGGTTGGTGGGCAGCGCGGCACGCTGTCGCCAGTGGCATGTTTGTTTGGTGTCTTCTTCTGTCATGTGGTCTCGCACGGGGGAAGAGGCTGTCGCGTCTCTCGGCCCGTGTGCGTGCCTGACGGCGCAGGAGCTGCAGGAGTTGATGTGTGCCACACGTCGCTGTGGGATGTGTGCCGCTGACATCCCCCCCCCCCCCCCCCCCCCCCCCCCCCCCCCCCCCCC
>PCFQ01000008.1:439483-450683 GCA_003063905.1 Chlorella sp. A99 | reverse complement strand
CCCCCCCCCCCCCCCCCCCCCCCCCCCGCAATCGCGCGCCCCTCTCTCCCCGCACCCCCCAGCTACCCCTCGGACGATATCAACAAGTTCCTGTGGATGGTGCGCATCGGGGGCGGCGTCTTCCCGGAGATCAAGGAGCACAACTACCTGGGGCAGGGCGGACACTACAGGTGGGCGGCGCGCGGGGGCGCGGGCGCGCCGCAGCGGCGCGGGCGCATGGCGGCGTCGCCCCCCGCCGGTTGGTATTCGCGTATCGGCTGTGAGCTGGCGCACCCCTGCGCCACGCGTGCCCACCCCCACACCCACACCCACCCTGCCCCACCCCCCTAAAAACAACAACCCGGCCCTCCTGCTGCCAGGGTGGACGACGGCGCCGGAAAGGCCCTGCTCGACTCCACCATGTACCGCCTGTCCTACTACCGGTTTGCCGACACGGGGCCCTTGTTTGGCAGCCCCCGCGGCTACGACCGCGTGCGCAACGCCATCATTGCTCTCACAGATTTCAAGTGAGGGGGGCGGGCGCGGGGGGATAGGGGGCGCCGCTGAGGGGCAGCGCCGCTGCTGGGGGGGCGGGGGAGGTGGGGCAGGCGTGCTCAAACACGCCGATGAGCCGTCCAGGAGCCAGCCCGGTCCAGGCCGCATGCCAATGCTGCCCCCCTCCTCATCTCCCTCCCTCCCCTCTCCTCCCCTCCACGCCGTGCAGGCTGCGCTACTTTGAGGAGGCGTTCACCAGCGAGCACTGGATGGTACGCGTGTACCGCGTGCTCCCCCGCCCCAAGCGCGACGCCAAGCTGAAGAATGCGCGCCGAGTCAAGGTCGCACGGCGGGCCAAGGCCAAGAGCCGGCAGCCCTCGGGCGCACTGGCATGAGCGCGCGGCGCGGCGTGGAACAGCATGCTGCCCGCTCGCCACGTGTACAGCTGTAGCACGCTGCCCGCTCCCTCACGTGTGCAGCTGCCTGTGGTGGGCAGTGCAGTGTGTTTCTATTCTCGAGAGCGTGTAGGCCCCATGACAAAACATTTGCGGCAGCATGCCGGTCAGACATGCCCAGCTCAGGCACAAGCAGCTGGGGCGCCCCGGGTGCATGCAGGCCCCCTGCAACACCTGCCCACGTCCAACAGAGAGAACAGAGCCTAGACGGCAGGGTGGCAGGGCTTTTTCCTTGATATGCCCACATAGTACACTACACCTCCTCACAGGTCCTCGAGATCAAACATCTCCTCCCCCGCAGGGGCAGCCGCCCGCGCCGCGCCGCTCGGCCCGCCCAGCTTCTTGAACCGCCGCTTCCTAGCGCCACCCCCGCCCGCCGCCGTTGGCGCCGCCGCCGGCGCAAACTCCGCCGCCGGCACGGGCGGCGCGTTCTCGTCGCTGCAGAGGTCGGAGCGCACGACGAGGCAGGTCAAAGAAACATTTGTCCCAGGGCAGCACCATTCGTCCCTGCTGGAGTCCAGCATTGGCACTGTGCGCCTCAGCGCCGCGCCCTCACCGCGGCTGCTGCTCCTCCGAGCCCGGAAACGGCTCAGTGCCGGCCAGAACTGCCGCATCCAGAGCGGACTCGGTAATGGGAGGCAGGCTGCTGGGGGGCGGGGGCCCGCCCCACCCGCCCTCCTCCTCGCCCTCCTCTTCGGCCTGGAGGAGCGACTGCACACCCAGACGCTTGCGCCGCAGCAGCTCCAGGGCCGCGCGGCGCTGGCGAGAAGGACAGAGGAGGGGCGGTATCCAGTCAGAGCTGGCGAGATGCAAGACCTTGTTGCCCAACCACACCCACGGTACCCACCTGCGCTGCGCCGCTCGCATCCTCTGCCTCGCCCTCCGCCTTGCGCTTGGCCACGCCCTCGCTGCGGGCCCCGGTCGCTGCTTTGGTGCCACCAACCTTCCTCTTCCTGCCCCTCTCCTCCTTGCCGGCACCGGCGGCCCGCTGCTTCTTGCCCCGCCGCTGGCCGTTGCTGCCCTCTGGCTCGCCCTCACCGCCGCTGGCGTCGCTGGCAACCGTGGCGGCAGCCGCCGCTGAGCGCTTCCTGCCCCCCCGAGCTAGTGGTTCACCCTCAGCAAGCTGCTGCTCTTGCTCGCCCTCCGACTGCTCGCCAAGCTCGACTGGACCCAGGGGCAGCCCTGCCAGCAGCTCGGGGCTCGCACCGCGCCGCCGCTTGCCGCCGCCGCTGTCTGCGTCGCTGTCGTCGCCACTGCTGCCATGCTCCGACTCCTTGGCGGAAACGAAACCGCCATCGCTGCCTTGGGAGCTGTCGCTGCTGGCGTCGCTGGCGCCGCCCTCGTCGTCGGAGGCAGGCCTGGGCCCGCCCATGCTCTGCGGCAAGATGGAGGAGGGGCGGGCAGGGTGGCACCCATGTGTGTGGGAGGGCGTCGAAGCGGACGAGGCCGGGTATTGACACAGGTGACAAACAGCTCCAGTTGAGAGCATGGGACCGAAGGCAGCCCCAGCACACGTGCAGGCGGGGCCAGTCGCGGGCGGGGAAGAACCGCAAGCGCACTGTCCTGCCACCGCGTGCTCGCCTGCGTGGGCTCGGCAGCGTGCATGGTCCCCTCCTCGTCGCCGTCGCTCATCAGCGCATCCCAGGCGGCCTTGGCCCGGTCCCTGCGGCACGCAGCAGATGGGCGCACTTGCAACAAGGCAGCGAGGGGCGCAGTGCTGCGGCAGGTACGCGCGCAGTCTCGGTGCCTCCAGGCGAAGCGCGCGGGGTTGGCAAGCAGGCGTCCCATGCCAAGCAGGCATGCGAGCTGCCAACACGCACCGCGCGCGGCCCTTGAGTGGCCTCCCGGCAATGACGCCCATGTCCCGGAGCCGCCGCTTGATCTGCGCCCCAGAGCGAAAGCAGCATGAGGTGAGCAAGGGGTCACAACAGTGGGGCAACGATGGCACCAGAGGCGCTGTCGTTCAGCCGTCGCACCCTGTTCGTTCCAGCAAGGTCGCCGCTCCCGGCAGGGCAGCTCACACGTTTCACTGAATACCCCACACACAGGAAGACATGCACACCTGCTTGCCGGTGAACCCGGCCGCCAGGTCCTGCGCCACCAGGTCGCAGGCTGCGGTGCCCACGCCCTTGTGCTCCTCATACAGCTGCTTCGCCCGCTCCTCCTGCATAGCAACAGCATAGCAACGCGCGGAGAGTTTATTGCCACCCGCATGCATTGCAAGCAAAGGAAAGGACGAACTATCCGCTCTTTCTTGCCTGCTGCGCTGTAAGCTTGCCGCGGGCCAGGCCCATCGCCTTGAGCTGCCGCGAGATCTGAGTCTTCTTGAAGTGCCCGCCAAACTGTGTGCGCAGCGCCCATGGTGGGAGTAGTTGCGCCAGCGCCCATGCAATAGGCGAATGCGGTCACGCAGCCTCTCGGCGCACCACCAACGCAGCACATGGCCTAGTGCCAGCATGCCGTGCCCATCACCCTCCTGCCCACCTCGTGCACCAGCTCGGCTAGGCAGTCCTTGCGCCCGTTGCAGCGCTCGAAGGCGTCTCGCAGCTGCTCCTCCTGTGGTGCGGGTTGCACAGGCAGGAGGGTGCGACAGATGCAAAGGGTGGGTTGGTGGCGCAGCAAGCTGCCATGCAGCTTGTGAGGCATCCACTCAATAGCAGCTTGCGAGGCGTCCGCTCATACTGCCTGCCACATGTGTATCACTGTAGGCTTGCCTGCTCCTGGTCAAAGAGGTGCTTCCTGGGCACGTAGCTGGCAAAGCCGATCTGTCGACGGAGTGAAAGCGCAGTGCGGGTGGTGAGCAGGGGGGCCCACGAGCACTTGAGTGGGGGTGCGACCAGGGCAGCGCCAACGCTGCCGCTGGGGCAGCTAGCGGCCAGGCCAGCAGCCTGTGGGCAGCAGCGCGTGGCCAGCAGCAGTGCGCGGTGCCAGTGGTGGGGCAGCTCGCCTGCGCGCCCTCGTCTTCCCCCAGCGAGTGCTGACCCCGTCGCCCGCCACGCCGCTGGTGCTCCGCTGGGTCTGCCAAGGCCTGCAGGGGGGGTGGATGGGAGCACAGAGGGTGAGGCGCCATGGCCAAGACTGTTGGCCAGCAAAGCTCAAGGGCCAGGAGGCGGAAGTCGGCCCGGGTCACTCGCCCGCCAATTGTACTCGTTGCGGATGTCCTGCGCCGGGCCCGCCCCTTTCCAGAAGAGCAGCTCCAGAAAGAGCAGCTGCGCAGAGCCCTCACGCATCTGAGGCAGGGGTGGTCAAAGGTGCAATGGCGTGTGAGGACAAAGTAAGGGCCACCATGCCACCCAAATGGTGCTTTTGGCGCAGGAATGGGAGTGCATGCGTGCGGGGCACATGCATCCCAACCATGCCTCAGCCCAACCCCACCCCACCTTGAGCTCGACCGCCGCCCGCTGGCGCTCTGCCTCGGCTGCCTCGGGGTCCTGCTGCTGTGGGGATCCCTGGGCCCCATCCTCGCCCTCGCAGCTGCCCTCGCCCTGCCCACCATGCTGCGGATGGCTGCCATCAGCTCCTGCCTGCAAGCATGGGAGCCGCGGCACAGCAGTGAAAGGGACGCAGCATAATTCTTGCGTTGGCAACCCCGGCCATCCCCTCCCCTGTGCCTTGAGTTCCACCAGACAAGTCTGCCGTGTGTTGTTTGTCCCCGTTCCCTCGCTCTCCCATGTGCCTCGCCTGCTCGAACCGCGTCCCCAGCGCGACGTTGGTGGCCTCAGCCGCCGCCTTGGCGCCCGAGAGGTCTGGGACCAGTCGGGCAAACATGTTGCGCGTGGTGCGGGTGGCCAGGGCCAGCAGGTCTGAAAGGAGGGGACAAAGCCACACTCGGGAGCAAGCTGGCGAGGCCTGTGTGTTGGCAGCTGCCCCGTGCCACCCGAGCTTCGCCCCTGCTGGTTCCCCCAACTCCCCGTGTCCTGCCCACCTGCGTGCTGTGGGTCCTTCCTGACGGTGGGGTCGCTCATAATTGCGTGGAACAGGCGGAGCACGCTCAGCTGTGGGGGAGGGCGAGAGCAGCAAAGGGGCGAGGGTGGAGAGGCCGCGCCCCGGCGCAACCAGAGCGAGAGCGTGGCGGCATCTGCAGTCTGCACACCTGCCAGAGCATGGGCTCCAGATCCAGCTGGCGGGGCGATGCAATGCGGCGCAGGAAGCTGCACAGGGCATACAGGTGGGGTGAGGGGGGCTTCAAGAGGGCTTCTGAGCCAGCAGGACAGCGCCCTGCATGCAGCGCCCCACCGCCATCTGCGTTGTCCTGAAAACAACCAGGATCGCTAGCAGCACCTGACGATGGCGTGGTTGGTGAACGGCGCGTTGGCCTTGTACTCCTGGGCGAGGGGTAGGGCGCACAGGCAGGCACAGACGCATGTGATAAACGCAGAGAGGCAAGCGGCACTGTCCGCATTGCTAGGTCGCCCCAACACCCCCTTGGCTCTCCAAGCAGGCCAACGGAACGCAGAGTGGTGCCTCACCCGCAGCAGCCAGACATAGAATTGCACCAGGGCTGGCTGCGCGCACTCCTGGCGGATGCGCTTCTGCGGCAGCAGTGCGGGGGGTAGACAAGGTGGGACGGGGGCCTGCCGCACACAGGCAGTCAATGAGCCACAGAGACGCGCCTCAAGCGGCCCAGCCTAGCCCTCCCCACCCCCACCTCGGCCTGGAATGAAACCTCCTTCAACACAGGTTGCCGCTCCTCCTCCTGCACATCGCGACAGCCACCGCCCGGCAAGAACAGTGAACGAAAGAGTGGATGGATGCCTGCATGTTGTGGCGGCGTGCAGCGGGCATGCAGGGGATGCTGCCTGTCCACGACGCCACCCTCAAACGCGTGCCTGGTGCCTTCCAAAGCCCGCACCCTCCCTCCCCCTACCTCATATTCTTCCAGTGGATCGCCCGTTCTGCCTCCCCGCGCCAGCAGCTCCTCCTGCCCCTGATCCTTGGGCGATGCGGCAGCGCCGTCGCCCTGCTCTCCGCTGCCGTCGTTGCCGTCGCTGCCAGCTTCGCTGCCAGCCTGCTGGTGCTGCTGCCGCTGCTCTTCGCCACCGGCAAGGCCGGAAGCCCAGGCCGCACCCTCGCCATCCTCGCGCTCCAGCCGCTCCTGTGTCATTGGACGCGCAAGGTGAGCAGTCACGTCCACCACAGAGAAACGTGAGAGCCAGCAGAAATAGGCACATGAGATCCTGCAATGCCCCTGCACACAGAGCTCACGACCTCACTTTGGTGGCAGGAGTGGCCTTCTTGCGGCCGCCCCTCTGGTGTGCAGCCTTGGTCTTGACCCTGGAGGCAGCCACCGAGCAAGAGGCACCGTCACGAGGCATTGTCGCGCGGCGACAAGCCCCACCGATGCCGACTGCACGCGCAGCCGCCCCCTAGTCCGGCGCACACCTGAATCCGCCCGGCTCTGCGGTGGAGAGCCGGTCCAGCACGCTCAGCACCACGTGCAGGGTCTCGATGAGGTCCACGGCGTGGGAGCGCGGCTAGAGAGTTGGATAGGCGGCGCATGGAACAGGGGAAGCAGGTCAGGGGTGGGACCGAGGGCGACAGCGACAGTCACGCGGAGGAGGCGGCGCAGCAGGCAGGCAGCCATGATGAGCGACACAGAGGAAAGGAAGCCAAGCAAGAGAGGAGCAGGCGCGGCCATACCCCCCATCTTGCCTGGAAGCGGTAGTTGTAGCCCCTGATCAGGCGCGAAAGCACCTGCGGAGGAGGGGAGCGCGCACACAAACTTGGCAGCATGCCACGAATGGGAACGGCGCGCAAAGCAGCAGTGCCCAAGAGGCGTGGGTCAGGCGTTCCCGGGCCAACACGCCCCTCCTCCCGCTGTCCCACGCGCGGCTGCCCAGGACCCCACCGGCAGCAGGCCCGACTCCTTCAGGTCATTGTGCAGAAGCCTGGAGGGGTTAGGGAGGTGGGCAATGAGAGGCACGGCACAAGACAAGAGTACAGCACACCATCTTCCAGGGCATGAAACAGCAGCGGGTGCACCCGCTAACGGCCAGGCGGGGCGCAGCGTGCCTGCGCTGCAGGCGATCTGCCGCCCGGCGGTCTGCGGGGGTGCCCGCCACGCGGGCGAGGTCCAGGGTGAGGAGCATCTCCTTGAGCAGGGGAACTGACAACAATAGGGGGTGGAGACGGAGGGGGGTGGGGTGGGGGGGCGCGTGAGCATGAGGCATTGGGGGAAAGAAATGCAGGGCCCTCGCAGTGGGTAGAGCCATGAAGCCCGCACGTGCACACCCGAGGCGTGCTGCAGCGTCCAGTCCTTGTGGCAGATGTTGGTCTGCTTGGCCGTCTTTGCCTCCACGTTGCTAGGGAGGCAGGATCCGGGTGGGAGGGTGAGAAGGAGCCCACGGCAAACATGGGCTGGGTCCCCGGAGGGCAGGTGCACTCTGGCTGGGCGCGATCTGGGGCGCCCTTCACAGTACCGGCCGGGCGACACATTGTGAAAACAATGAAAACATTGTGAAACAATGAAAATAGCGAGAGCCCACCTCAGCAGGATCCACAGCATCGTGAGCCAGGAGAAGGCGTCCCAGCCCAGGGTGGCAGAGATGGCAGAGAAGGGCGAGGCGGCCTCGCTGCCCTGCCGCCCTTCCTCCCCCCGCTGCGGCTGCTGCTCCTGGCCTCCCTGCTGCTGATGCGGGGCCCCCGCGCCACCTGCGCTGCTGGTCGCGCCGCCCTGCTTCTCGTTCTGCTGCTTCTGCTGCTCCAGCTTCTGCCCCTGCTCCAGCTTGCACTCCTCTCGCAGGCGCACGTACTGCGGAGGCGTGGCGGGCCAGCAGGGAGGGCTCCATACACAGGCTGGTGCAAACTTGCCTGTGCTCACACAAGGCCCTTCGTCCGTTCGCCCCCCAAAAGGCTCCCGCAACATGTAATGCCTGCCGCTGCGTCTTCCCTCGATGCCGCCCAGCACAGTCACCCACCCATCCACCCACCCACCTGCGTGCAGAAAGTTGCCAGCCGGATAAAGCTGAGGAAGTCAGAGCGCTCCAGCCGGCTGCAGGATGCCGCCGCGTGCGAGGATATTGTGAGAGTGCAAGTGTCGTGGTGGTAGGGTCCAAAGACGGCAGCGGGGGCCAGAAGCAAGCAGCAGGAGTCAGGGAAGCAAGCATGCTGACCTGATGTTGATCCCCGGCTCCAGCTCTTTGAAAACCTGGGGTGACAGGCACATTCACACAATGAGCAGAGCACGGGGAGCGTGAGTGCCGACTGGGTGGACGGGCGGCTGCCTTTCGGAGGCGGCGCGCTGTATGGACGCGCTTGGAGCACGTTGGATGCCTCGGCTCGCCTGCGACATCACCACGTCGTAGGAGCCCCCCTCCAGGAAGTGCTCTAGGAAGGCCTGCGAGCCAGCGAGGGATGCAGGATGGAGGCGAGCAGCAGATGGTGGTCCTCCCATCCCCTGGGGGAACGCAGTGCGATGGAGGGTGCCTCTCAGCCTGGATCCTGCGCGCGACCATGTGCCTCCTCCCACCTTCATCTGCACCAGCAGTGCGGGGCGCATGCGCGGCCGGCCACCGGGCGCGGCAGCGGGCGCCGCGCTGCTGGCCTGCCTGCTGGACACCCCCACTGCTGAAGCGCCGATGCGTGAGGCCTGCAGGAGCGGGTGGAAGTTTGTGGAGGTTTGGCTTGGGCAGGACGCCCCCCACAGCGCAGCACAAGACACAGGCCTCTGCCACATGCCCCACCCCACCCCACCCCTTTTGTTTCACCGCCACCTGTGCATGCTTTGCGTTGGCCACGGCTGGCAGCTGCGCACAATGGCGGATGAGAATGAGCGAGCGAGGGAAGCAGAGCACGGCAGGGCATAAGCAGCTCCACCTGCATGCATGCAATCTGCAGTGCTCTTGCACACCCCGCGCTCTGCGAGTACGCCACACCTGGGGCAGCTCCGAGCGGCCGGGGTTGTGACGCAGCACCACCGTGCCACCGTGGTCCAGGTGGCGTCGCACAAACACCGCGCCTGCACCAGGGCCAGTTTCAGGCTCCTGAGACGGGAGGGTGGCAGGGCGCCCAACCTCCATTCCACTGGCCAGCCCCCAATCTCCACTGCACCCCAACACACCAGAGTGTGCGTGGCGCGCGGGCGCCCGCTGTACCAGGTGCTTGGGCAGCGCTGGCGCGCCGGCAGCCAGGCGCGGCAAGTGGGCGGTGGTGGCAGCGGCAGGGCCGCGGCCCCCCCTGCCCCGTTGTTGTTGCTGCTGCTGCTTGGCGCGCTTCTGGGCAGCCTCCGCTGTTTGCTTCGCTGCAATGGCCTTCTCGGCATCCAGGAGGTCCCGGGCCTCGATGCCACTGCACACAGATTACAGCCATGCAGGCCATCAGCCTCACTGCTCGCTGCTGCAGTGCACCCTCGACCAGCCGCTCCTCCCTCACACCTGAACAGGAGCATGAAGATCTCCACCAGCACAGGCGCTTCTGCAACAGTTAGGGCGGCAGGCTCAAAGCAATGGCCAGCCAGCCAGCCGGCAAGTGGACGCATGATCAATCGCGCCATGCACGCGAAACCAGGACCGATCCCCGCCTCTGCAAGCAGCACACACCAGACTTGAAGGGCCGCTGACGTGCATGCTGTGCCAGCAGCAGCAGCAGCTCCATCACGTGGTCGCTGCAGGACACACAAGGGAGAACTCTACAATGCAGCCGACCTGTCTCCTCTCCCGGCTCCCGCACAGGCTTGGCCCGCTCGTCGGCCCCAAGCCTTGTGCAGCGACGTCTTGGCCTCAGCAAGCAGCCCGAACAGGGTATCAGCCCCCTTCACTCACCCCAGCAGCCGCTCCAGCAGGCCAGCCTTGGTGCGCGCGGCGGCCTGCTCCGCGGCCGGGTCGCCCGGCGCCGCCTCGGGCACCGCCACCAAGTTGCTGCGCGGGGCAGGGGATGGCCGGTGGTGGAGGGATGGCTTGTCTTGCCGGCTCTCCCTCGCCTGCCCCTTCCATCGCAAACACGCGCACCCGCACACCCAAACCCACCGTAGGAAAGCGATGACCAGCTGCACGAGCGCCGCATCCTGGTCCGTCATGCGCGGGTGCCGCGACAGCGGCTCTGCAACGCAAAGGGGCGGGGGTGGCAGCATCGCCATGTGGGCTGGGGCTGGGGGCGCCGGCAGCAGAAGTGATTTGTGCATCGGTCCCTCCAGCAGGTGCGCACACCTGCCAGCATGCCCACCACGGCGGCGAGCGCGTCCTGCGCCAGGAACGCCTCGCGCACCTGGAGGCGGGGAGGGGGAGCAGGTGCAAAGGCGAATGATCGAGAGGAGGAACGGGACGAGCACGTGGCCGCCTCACAAGCACAAGCGGCGCACGGTCCCCATCACTTGCGCCAGCCTGGCGCACCGCCTGCATGTGGGCCTCCTGCTTCGCACGCAGCTGCGTGAGATGCGGCTCCGAGCTTGGCATGGTGAGGAAGGTGCAGACCTTGACTGTGCGGGGGAGGGCAGGAGAACTGCGGCTGGATGCAGCACGCAGCAGCGCCGGCGCAGGCGGCTCTTGACAGCGGGTGGACGCAGGACAGGACGTGCAGCACGCACGTGCATTGTAGACGACATCATAGTCGTCAGGGTAGGTGACAATCAGGGGCACCAGGTCACTGCGCGCAAAGTTGTACTTGCTGCAGAGGAGGGAATGTGAGAGTGGGGGCAGAGGGGGAGGTGTCGGCTGCTGTAGGCACCAGTGGGCAAGCAAAATTGACTGCAGCCTACTCCACCGTGGCGCACCTGACTGCGAAAAAGGCGGGCCTGTCCTCTGGATCGTCACTGCGGAAGAAGCGCTGCAGGTCCTTGAGCGACTCTGGAGATGCAAGGGAAGGGGCGGCGGGGCGTCAGCCGGCGACAGCCGCCCGCGCCCGCCGCCCGCCGCGCCCAGGCACGACGGCCCCTGGCGCGCGCCCCGCGCTTGCGCACGCGCTCCCTGCGCACCAACGCAGTCGTCACTCTTGACGTAGACCGGCTTGCCGCTCTTCTGGCTCTCGTCCCATTTGCCCAGCCCGCCCGAGGCGATGGAGGCCAGCAGGTCCAGGTCTAGGTCCCGCGGATCCATGGCTGGCTGTCGGAGGCTCGGCGATCGCCAGCCCACTTCAAGCTTGAAAGGCCATCACTCGGTCTGTGTCTCTGACTCGGAAATCCAATCAGCAGCCAATCAGAGAGCAAGCGGCGCGGCCCGCGAGCCATCAAGAAGAGCTGCATGCTCTTGCTTTCCACGCGACGCGACGGCCGCCCCCCCCCCCCCCCCCCCCCCCCCCCCCCCCCCCCCCCCCCCCCCCCCCCCCCCCCCCCCCCCCCC
>PCFQ01000008.1:418883-439463 GCA_003063905.1 Chlorella sp. A99 | reverse complement strand
CCTTCCCTTTCTTTCCCCCCCCGCCGACGGCCCCCCCCCCCCCCCCCCCCCCCCCAGCGCCTGGCCCTTCGCACTGCTGCCCCATTCCCCTCCTCCGTGCATCATATCAGGTGGCGTGCATCTTGGCAGGTGGCGGCAATTTAAACAGACAGGACTGATCGTGCATGCGGCTGTGTACAACTGACTGCTTCGCCAGTCCCCCAACTTCCGCCCTTCCGTTTCAAAACGTTCCGGCTTGAATCATCGCAAGAACCCTCCATCAAGCTGCTGCCTGCTGCACGCCTCTGCTTCTGCTATGCTAGCTGCAAGCAGCGACCTGGCTCGCCTCAGTGCAGCATGTGCACCCGCTGACGTCAGCAGCGCTGCCTGCCGTCGCTGAACCTCTGCTCGCAGCTCATCTTGGCCCAGCCCTTCAAGCCAGCGCGTGTCTGCCTCTGCATCCGCCGCTGCGTCTGCTGCAGCATCGCATCCTGCCACGCTCGCTGCCTTCCCAGCCCTGGCGTCTGCAGCGTTCACCTCTTGTTCGCCGCCCTTCTCCTCCCACTCTGAATACCACGCAAAGCCCCCGTAGTCATTGAGCGCGTCCTCCTCAGCCCCGCTCTGCTCCTCATCGACATCCTCAGCCACGGGTTCGTCCCCGCTGTCGCCAGCGGCGCTGCGGCAGCGCTTGCGCGTCGGGGATCCCGGCAGTGCTGCCAGCAGGCCCTGCACACGCTGTTGCAGCTCGGTGAATGCCTGAGCCGCCCGCGGGAGAGCACACTTGTCTGGATGCACAAGTCCAGAAAGTCTGCGGAAGGCGGCGCGCACGGCGGGCGCTGTCGCTGTCGCGTCCAGCAGCAGCAGGTGCAACCACCGAGCGCCACCAGCGCCGCGGCTGCCAACAGGCTCCTGTGCTGCCAGAGTGATGCGGCACAGGGCCTGCAGCTGGCGCAGCTGCAGGGCCTGGGCGCGGGCCAGGCCTGCATCGCCCGAGGGTGCTGCTCCTGCCGCTGCTGAGACTGCAAGTAGGCACTGGCGCAGCTGGCCTGCCTCCCACGCGGAAACAGCCTGCTTCAGGGCAGCTGCAGCGGGCGAGGCAGCACTCGTGGTGGGTGCATCCTGATCGGGTGCTGTGCCACAATCATCCTGGCTGCTCATACTATTGCACTGTCTTGCCCGTCTGCTGCGGCAGCTCGCCCCCTTGCTAGCGTTCCTCCTCCTGCTGCTTGGGCACCTCGCTGCAGGCGCTGCCCAGAACTGCTTCCGTGCTGCCCAGCGTGCGCGTGAGCGTCCCAAGCTTAGAACAGGAAGAGGTGATGGAGTCGTGGCCGCTGCGCAGCAACTCCACGTGGCTGGCCAGCGCCGCCAGCGCCTTTTGAGTGTCAGTCAACGCACCCTCCGCCGCCAGCAGTCCTTGGCACGCAGCATGCACGTCCTGCAGGTGAGGTGGGGAAGGGGTGCGAGAGGTTGGGTTGCAACAAAGCAGTGGTCGGCGAGGTGGCGGCGGTAGAGGCAGTGTGACTGCGGGGCTTGCCTGCACCCCGGTCTCCTCCACGCTGCGCTTCGCCAGGCCGATTGCAGAGGCAACAGCGCTGTTCAGAGCGAGGCCGGCGTCCGAGGCGAGAGTGGCTTGGGAGTGCAAAGCAGCAGACATGGCCAGCAGTAGGCACTGTCAGAATGCCGGGAATTCCCACAGATTGCAATCTGAGTCAAACCGAAGGCTCATGTGTCATAGGCCCTCTAGACCCACCGGCATTCCTGCGCGCTCTATTGCATTATTCTAGCTGCGCGATCGGCAAGCACGCAATCAATTTCTCAAATGGCGCCCGCCTATTCGCTGAGCGCGGCAGCCGCCCTGGCGGAGGACAACAAGACGCTGCTGGCGATCGTGGGCGGGCTCAGCTGCGCGGCAGGCGCCGCCTACCTCTGGCGTCGATCGAGCTACAAGAAGAAGCCAGCCACCGTAGGCTCGGGCGCGGTGGACAGCAGCAAAGTCAAGGACACGGTGCGAGGGCGCGATCGGGGCCCGCCGGCAACGCTGTCGCCGCCGGCGGTTGCCAACCGCCCCTGCCCTCCCTCTTCACAAAGCCGCCCCACGCCCGCCGCTGCGCTGCCGTGCCCCAGGTCAAGGAATTTTACGGCGAGTACAACACGCTGGAGCGCGGGGAGGGCGCTGTGCTCAAGGAGAGCAAGAAGGTGGCAGACCTCGTGGACCGCTTCTACTCGCTGGTGGGCGAGGTGCTCTAGATGGCTCGCCACGGCCCTGCATCGTGCGACGACCTCGCTGCAACGGCTGAATCCCGCGCTTGGTCGATCTTGGGCACCTGGGAACAGCCTGCATGCAGGGAGCGGGTGCAGGGCGTGTTGCTCGCGCATCATCATGTTTTGCCCTGCCCTCCACCAGGTGACCGACCTCTACGAATGGGGCTGGGGCCAGTCCTTCCACTTCTCCCCCAAGCTGCCCGGCAAGGACTGGGCCGCCAGCGAGGCGGCGCACGAGGTGCGGCGGCAGGGGACCCAACGGCGCGCAGTGTGCCGCGTGCGAGGGGGGGGGGGGGGGGGGGGGGTGCTCCATGCCAGTCGGCGCTCGCCCGCGCGAGATCCAGGCTGCCGCAGCCTGTCGCGATCCATGGAACCGGCAGAGCAGTCTTGCCGCAGCAGACGACACGCAGCTGCCTGAACTTTCCTCCTGCCGCTGCCCCCGCAGGCGCGCCTGCCCGCGCTGGTGGGCCTGGGCCCCGGCAAGACGGCGCTGGACGTGGGCTGCGGGGTGGGCGGCCCCATGCGCACCATCGCCGCGACGAGCGGCGGCAGCGTGGTGGGCATCACCATCAACCAGTACCAGGTGGACCGCGCGACCTACCACAACGAAAAGGTGCGCGGGGGTGTGCGCGCGGGGGGTGGGGTCTTTGCAAGACGGCTGGTGCTTGCCATCAACAGGCACAAGGGGAGCCCAGCGCTGCTCTTCCGTCGTGGCCCACTGCTGCTCCTGGTGCAAAGCTGCGCCACTGCTGCCCCCCACTGCCTCCCCACCCCACCCCCACCCACCCACCCACCCCCACACCACCCCACACCACCCCTGCCCTTCGTGCGCGTGGCAGAACGGGCTGGCGGGGCAGTGCAAGGCGGTGCGGGGCAACTTTTTGGAGATGCCGTTTGAGGACGCGACCTTTGACGCAGCCTATGCGCTCGAGGCGACGTGCCACGCGCCCACACTGGAGCAGGCGCGTGGCGGGGTGGGCGGTAGAGAGGGAAGGGTGCGCAGAGAGGTGCACGAGGGGCGTTGGGGGCTGACGCGCTGGGAGCAAGGGCAGCAGGGCGGTCTAGGGCAGAGGGACTGGCCGGCCTGACCTGCCAGGCCGATACTCCACCTGGCGTCCTGATGTGAAGTCCTCCACCTGCTGTGCCGCCACAGGTCTACTCGGAGGTGTTCCGCGTGCTCAAGCCCGGCGGCCGCTTTGCCACCTACGAGTGGGTGACCACCAAGGTGCGGCGCAGGCGCTGCCTCGCGTGCTGTGGGGCGCTGAACGAGGAGACCCTGCCTCCACACGCGCCCAGCTCCTTGCCCTGCTCCATTGCGCTCGTGCGCCCCCCCCCCCCCCCCCCCCCCCAAAAAAAAAAAAACCCCCCCCCCGCCGCCCCCCCCCCCCCCCCCCCCGCCCCCCCCCCCCCCCCCCCCCCCCCCCCCCTCGCCCCCCCNCCCCCCCCCCCCCCCCCCCCCCCTCCCCCCCCCCCGCCCCCCCCCCCCCCCCCCCCAAAAAAAAAAAAAAACGCGCGCCCCTGAGACGCCGCGCTCACCGCCCCAGCGCGCGCGCTCCCCGCTGCGCAGAACTACGACCCCTCCAACCGCGCCCACGTCGCGATCATGGACGAGATCATTATCGGCAACGGCCTGCCCCGCGGCAACTCCTACAAGGAGGCCGAGGCCGCGGGCGAGGCAGTGGGCTTCCGCCTGGTGGAGAGCCGCGACATCGCGGGTGGGCCTGGTTTTTGTGTGTGCTTGCGTCGCAGACGGGGAGGGCGTCCGCAGCAGCCGTCCTGGCGATGTGTGCAACCGTCGAGGGTGTGGGGCGGGGGGTGGGATGGGGTGGGGGGAGGCGCATTGGGTGGCAAAGCTGCAAGGAGGGCTGTGCCGAGGCACATTTTGCGCAAGCTGCACTGTGGGCTGCGGTGCTGGGCATTGAGGGATCGACATGTGCACGCCACGGCGCCCCGCCGCTGCAGACGCAAGCCGCGGCGCCGTTGGCCTCTGGTACACGCGCCTCGCCTCCAACCCCAAGCTCTTCAAGCTGATTGGGGGCGTCAACGGCGCGTTGGTGGCCGCGATGGAGGCGGTGTGGCTCGCGCCGCGGGGCATGAGCGAGGCGAGTTTTGAGCAGAGGTGGCAGAAATGAGGCCGTGGCAGAGATGAGCTGGCATGCATGACGCTGCGCGACCTCCTGCCTCGCCCGGTGCCATTGCCCGCGTGGCCCGCCTGCGAGCTGCTCGCTCACAACTACCATCCACTCGTGCTCTGCCCTCCCCACCCGCACTGTGCTAGCAGGTGCACAAGATGCTGTTCGACACCGGCATCGCGCTGATCGAGGGTGCCCAGGCCGGCATCTTCACGCCCATGCATCTGCTGGTGTTTGAGAAGCCGGCGGCTTGAGATGCGTCTGGAAACACTGTTTCTGGTTCAACGATTGGCCCTCTGCTGTTGTTTCTTGCTGCCTCGTTGCCCGGCGCCCATGCTGCTCCGTCTGCTTCCGCCCGCCTGAACAGCCACCCCGCCGCCGTCAGGCGGGCATCGCCAGGCCGTGCCGCTGCTACACACACAACCTCACGCACCTTCTTTCCTCCCATTGCTCCATGCTCCCTAATGCTTTGTATTCTTCAAACTGCCGAATCTACTCCAAATGTGTCGCGATTCGCAGCTTCATCAGTCGAACAGCTCGAGGTGCTCGCCCCCCACTTCCAAGGCTGGTCGCCCCCCCACCCCCCCCCCCCCCCCCCCCCCCCNGCTCGAGGTGCTCGCCCCCCACTTCCAAGGCTGGTCGCCCCCCCACCCCCCCCCACCCCCACCCCCCTCTACCCCGTCCCCACCCTCACAATCCCCACCCCACCACACACACGGCAGCTGTGACAGCGGTGAGAGGGCAGGGGGGAGCGGCCGTCAATCATCTCAAACTTTCCATCCCGACCGTCCTCGCTGGAAGCGCCAACCGCCACGGCCCACCCACCCTCGTTCTCCGTGCCCTCGGTCCTATTGCCTTCACACTGGCGTTCGCCACCACTCTGGAAGAGGCAGGGTGCTTGTCGCAGGCTGACGCAAGACGCTGGGCATGGGAGAGTTGCTGGGGCTGGCCACGTACACAGCCATGAAGGAAGGTCCAGGAGCTAGAGGAGGTGGTCCAGCAGGCCTCACAAGAGCAGCAGCAGCAGCACAGTGGCGGCGGCGGCAGTGGCGCGACGCTGCAATATACGCCATCCACGCCGTGCTGCTCGCCCACGTTTCGAAAATTCTGGTGTGGATGCGCCAAGAGCAGTGCCGCCTAGGGTGAGGAGGTGGTGAGGCGTGTGGAGGAGGAGCTGGTGGCGGTACGCATAGCGGCGGCAGCGCAACAGCCCGGAGCGTCAGGGCAGGGTGGTCAAGCAGCAACCCAGGCACAGGCAGACTGGGTCGTTGCCGATCCCCGCACAGGGCTCTGCGCCGCAGGGCCAGGCACCCACGCCACCTGTTGGCACGCCGGCCAGCGCGGCGGGCGCGGCAGTCGGCCGCGCCCCTTCCAGAGTCGGCGATGCGCGGCGGCAGTGGTCTCAGCAGCAGCAGGGTGACTCCCGCCGCAACTTGCTGCTGCTAGCAGCCGACAAGGGTGCATGGAATGCCTTCTTCCCCTGACCCCGCACCACTTCTGCTCACAACCCCCAACCATCCGAGTTTCGATCTGTGGCAGATATCCTGGCCTAGAACCACACCCCACTCGTTGATTCTGCAAGCAATTTCGCCTGCGGAACGGTGCATGCCTCATGGTGCCAAGCTGTAAGACCAGACCAGACCAGACAGCAGCAGCAGGGCGATGAGCCGGCCACACAGCGCCGCCGCCAGTCCTGAGTTGCTGCCAAGCGTCCCCGGGTGGGCTGAGCTGGCAGCCCTGGAGGCCCGACAATGAGGCGGGTGCGCAGCCGGGTGCGCGGCGCCGGCGTGGCGGTGGCAAATAGACGCCCCGGCTTGAGGCGAGTCTGCAACGGCCCAGGTCCCTTGCCGCCGCCTCGTGGGGCGGCTGCGCACTGCTCCCCTCACTGGCGTTTCTAGAGTGGTTTGGAGTGTCCAGAGGGGTCACTAGACCCACGTGTTTTTGCCAGGCGCCCGACCTCCCCCCCGGGAAGGGCCGACCTTTCTCGAGCTCTTACACTACTCGAGCTCAGCTTCGGTTTCCAGTGCTAAGGGCAGAGCAACAGAGAATTTACATGTCAAGAAAGGGAAGAGCAACATAGAATTTACAAGTCAAGCTTGCTCAGGCAGACGCACGAGCCCGCCAGCATGAGCCCACCAGCAGTGGTCGCGCTGTCATCAACAAGCACCTCCTCACGCCCGCCAGGATTGGCACCCTTTCTTCCACTTGGGATTCTTGCAAGAGCTGCACTCCCCGCACCGCACCCTCTTCATGGGCGGACCGACAGCAGCGCCGCCGGGGGCCAGCGGCCGTTTGGGGACCGTCCCCACACCGCTGCCGCCCGCCTCCCCGCCCTTGCTGCGGCGGCCGCCGGCAGGCCGCTGCGCCTCGCAGTAGGGGCAGGCCCACTTGGCCGTCCGCACGCTGGCCTGAAAGCGGCAGCGCGAAATGCCATGGAAGGGGGCCAGGTTGCTGGTCATCCCACCGATCACACCAGCCGATCCCACGGCAGCGCCCCCAGCCTACCGACGCACTGTCACAGGCAGGCAGGGCATGGCACACCGCCGCCAGCCCCCACCGTCAGGCCCACGCAGTCCATGTGGGCGGCGCCCGCCTCGCGGGTGGGCAGGCCGGCAGCCGTGCACAGGTGGCAGAACTGGTGGGCAGGCACAGGAGGGACGGGCAAGGTCGAACGGCCACCGCTCCGCCGCGTTTGGCCCATGCTCGCGCCCCTGCGCAGCGGCACCCCACGCCAGGCAGCTCTGCCCCTGGTGCGTGCCCGCTCGCCTTCATGTCCTCGGGCAGCCCCTCTGCCAGGCACTCGAGGCAGAGGACCTTGCCGTGCGAGGGCCGCGGCAGCTCGGATCGCGGGGGCAGGCGGCCGGGCGCTCCGCTGCGCCCCTCGGCGGGCGTGGCGGGGCCGGGCGCCGGTGGGCTGGCCTGCCCGGCGGTCTCGCGCTCGACGGGGCCCTGGTCCTCGGGCACTGCCGGGGAGGCAGAGGGGCTGCCGCGCCGCCACCTGCCGGGGGGGCCGCCCGCCGCGTCGCCACTGGTGCCGCCGCTACCTCCCGCCGGCGTGCGCGGAGGCGCGTCGAGGGCGGCTCCAGGCGTGGCGCTGCGGCCGCCGCCACCGCCGCCCGCTCCATCGCCACCTCTGCCACGGCCACTGTCGACACCGGGTGGCGCAGGCGGCAGCTCGCCGCGCTCACGCAGCGCACGCGCAGCGTCGCCCACCGTGGCTGCAAAGACAGCCTGGTTGCGTGCAATGATCTGTTCGCGCTGGCGCTCGTAGTCGGTGAGCTCAGGCTTGACAGCCGCGGCTGCAGCAGCGGCCGCCACTGCGCGCCGGTCCTTGGACGCATTCCTGCACGGGCAGCGAGCAGGCCGCGAGCAAAAAGCATGGTGTGTGAGCGCGGCTGTGGCGACAGGACAACGAGCATGGGGGGGGGGGGGGGGGGGGGGGGGGGGGGGGGGGGGGGGGCTGGCCGGCGTGGCGTGGCCGGCAGGACGTGCAGGGGTCACCTGAGCCGGTCCTGTGCCGCCCGCATCTTCTGGCGCACCACCGCCGCGTCGCGGGGCCATTGCGCCACCGGCGTCAGCAGCCGAATGCGCTCGTCGTGCTGCCAGAGGCGGTGCATGCCCACCTGCGGCAGCAGGAAGGAGAGGGGCGCGCCAGTGAAGGACGAGATGGTGCAGGACGCACTGCAACACGGCAGCCAGAACGACGCTCAATGACAGGCAGTAGGCGTGATTCGCACCTCCCCGTCATCATAGAGGATTGTGTGCCTGCAGGAGCGGGCAGCACACAAGCATCGCATGAAGGTTCAGCGCGCATGCTGGCTGGCCAGATGCAGCGCAATGGGTCTCCTGCTCTCCCCTCTCTCACTCCGTGGACACCGCGTCGTAGTGGGCGATGTAGCCTTCAAAGAAAGTCTGGTCGCCATCCCACCAGACAGCGACGCGCGCGCCCAGCGCGCCCTCCCCGTTGATGGCGACCTGCACCAGGTTGGACGGACAGGTCACAGGGTCTTTCAACCTCAAGAATCAAACATCGCGGCGGCAAGGGGAACAAGCAAGGCAGTGGGCAGAGGGGGTGGTGCGCCGCACCTGCGCGCCCGCGTGGCCGGCCAGCGCCGCAGCTTTCATGCGCTGGGTCAGGCACTCGTAGCGCCGCTGGCCCTGCAACGTGACAGCCCGCCACCAAACGCATCACCACTTGAGCACGCACAATCATTGCTTTCACATCGCTCCCATTACCTGTCTCCTATCAATGAGCTGCCCATGTGGGTTGATTCCAAAGCACGCCCCCAGCGAGCCCACCCCTCTTAACCCACCACGAACGAGTTCATGCAGGTACGGCAGGATCCGCAGCGGTCCTTCAGGTTGACCCCTGCTGCCATGGCCTGCGCCCGCGTGCGCCGCATGCGGTCGGCGTCCATGCACGACCGCCCTCGCAGCACCGCCAGGCTGGCCTTGGCGTCCTGCCAAGGGAATGAGACGCGCATGGTTGAGGCTGGGCAGGACATTTGAGTAGAAAACAGCCCATTTCTGATCGACATTCCCCACATGCGGCATTCAACCATCTGCTGTCCTATCTGTCATGATCCTACCGCTTTACCCCACCCTTTGCCCAAGGGCCAGGCTCGCGCATGCCCAGCGCACCTGCAGCGCCTTGGCCAGCGGCTCGGCCCAGCGCCAGCTCTGGCCCTTGGTGCGCAGCAGCTGCTGCGCCTCGCTCTCGCGCTCCGTGTTGTTCTCAAACGGTTCCAGCTGCCTGGGGTCCATCCACTGCAGGCGGTGAGATTGGCTGTTGGGGATGGGCATGCTGTGGCGCCACTGCATGCACGCGCGCCAGCCAGCGAGCGCACAAGCCTGACGGCGTGCACTCCCACGCACCTGCCACTGGCTGCCGCCAACGGGCAAGAAGCAGACGAGCACGCGGCGGCTGGCCTCGCTGGGTGGCGCCGACCGCCCCGTGCGCGCAGCGTAGTGTGGCAGCGAGGCCAGCTTCTGCTCCGATGTCAGCGCATCCTCGGAGCCAGCAGGCAGGTCGCGGCCTAGCGTGGGACACACGGCATGGGGTGGACGAGCGGCACGTGAGCGCTACCTGAATGCTGGCTGGGCCTCTGTCCGAGGCGACGTGCCGGGATTGTCAGAGCAATCGCGAGCAGAGGGGGGGGCAGTGAGCACCGCGCCCCGTGCCTCCAGCTCACCCGCGGGCATGCCAAAGGGGTTGAGCTTCTCGGCGGGCCACCACACGCCGGCCAGTGGGTCCTTGGCCCACACCAGGTCCCCAATCATGTCGGCGTCGCTGAGCAGGCCGGGGATGCGCACCACAGCATGCACCTGGCGCAGGCGGGAGGCCGCAGAGAGGGAGAGGGGAAGGATGAGCGGAAAGGATGCGATGCTCACATGCCGGGTGATGCTGAGGGAGGCCATGCGATGCAGCATGCAGCGAGCAGCAGGGGCGCCGCGGCCCGTGGGCGCACCTCCTGCGCCACGCGCAGGTTGTTGCGCAGCAGCCGGCGCAGCGTCATCTCGCAGTCCCAGCCGCGCTCCTTGAGGCGGTTGAGATAGCCCTCAATCTCGGCCTGGCTGGCTGGCTTGCCCACCTGGACGAGGGAGGAGGAGGCGCAGGAGGGGTGTGATCACAGAGGGGCTCCACAGGCGCGTGCAAGAGAGCCGATCAAAGCGCACAATCTCTGCAGCCCCCCCCCCCTTCTCGCCTCCTCGATGAACAGGCCCAGCGGGATGAGCGGCGCGGGCACCGGGCTCTCGCCCACGTCCTCCACCGCAAAGCTGCGTGGCAGCGCAGCACCACGCGCCGCCATCTCGAGCGACCCCCCGCACCAAGTGCAAACTACTGGACATGGAGGGTTCATCCGCGCCCAGCTCACCTGCCCATGCCGCGCACCCACCACGCCGCGCGCGGCCAGGCCTCACGGTCCCACCCGCTCTGCTGCCGCGGGTTGCCGCGCAGCTTGCCGCGCTCCGCACGGTGCGCCAGTGCGGCCTGCAATCCAGGAGGGAGGCCACGGCGCAACGTCACAGCATTAACGCCAATCTCCCCACACCCACGTACTGCCGAAGGACTGTGCTCGCACCTCCTCCCTCGCCTGCTCACATATCAACCCTACCTGGAACATCTCTCTCCTGTCCTGATCCTCGTCCGTCGGCCGCAAATCAGCACCGCTGCCAGTGGCGGCAGTGGCATCCTCGGCGCCTCCACCGCCCTCGCCGTCCTGGCCAGGCGCCTCCCCGCTCTCGCCATCGCCGCTGCTGCGTCCAAAGCTGGGCCCGCTCCCCTCTTCCCTCGCCTCGCTGTGCTTCTCCTGGGCCTGCTTGCACTCCTCCGGCGCTCCCGCAACTGCCGTGCCAGCGCTGGCACCGCTTCCCTCGCCGCTGGCACCGCTTCCCTCGCCGCTGCCACCACTGCGGCTGGGGCTGACAGCAGTGCTGGGAAGGGCTGGCGCCTGCCCCGCCGCCACCTCTTCGATGCTCTCCTCAGCGGCCACAGCGGCCGCTGTCAAAACCTCTTCTGGAGTCAGAGGCGCCGCCAGCCTCGCCTCCCCAGCAGCCCCTGGTGCGGGCACAGAAACGGGCGTGGCCGCCAGCGCAGGCCCACGCAGCGGCTGCGCCTGCTCCACCGCCGCCGCGGCCTCCCTGGAGGCGGCGATGGTAGCATCGCCGCTGCCATTCCCGTCAAGCTCATCCGAGTCACTCTCGCTGTCAGACTCATCCTCCCCCTCCTTCTTTCTCTTCTTGACAAGGTACGGGAAGAGCACGGCCTCCTGCGGGGAGGGCAAGCCTGCCGTCAGTCTCTGTTCCCTGCCCTGGTGCCGCATCCTTCCGCGTTTGTGTTCCCGGCAAAGAAGCCTCGCAGCGACCTGCCTGCAGCTCATCCGTGGTGACGTAGCTCCACAGGTGGGGGCTGAGGGCCTGGCTGCGGCCCTCGTCACCCGTGCGCTCGTTCAGCAGGCGGTCCATGCGCCTGCGGGGTGGTGTGGGTGGGTGGGTGGGGGTGGGTGGGTGGGTGGGGGGGTAAACGGGCAACAGCCCCCCCCCACCCCCACCCCCCCCTGGTTCACCACCTCTCCCCCCCACATGCTGCCGCACACGCTAGCAGGGCACCTGTCGCGCATGGAGATGGTGGGGTACTTGTGGCTGTAGGGGGAGGCGAGCCGCTCCCCGATCCAGCGCGCCACTGGCACCGTGACCGCGTTGCCCAGCAGGTCCCAGCGCTTGCTGGCCGCCACTTCTGCGTCGGCGTCGCGCCGGCTGAGGGCGCGGTGTGCGCCCACGCCGGGCGTCTGCAGCGGCCATGCCGGCTTGGTGTAGCCCTCGGGCAGGCCCTGCAGCCGCTCTGCGTTTGTTGGGGTCCAAAAGGGGGGTGAGGTGGGGTGAGGGGGTCGGGGGGGAGGCAGCCGCAGTGCAAATGAAGCAGTCAGAATAGCAACGCCAGGCTGTTCAACTCGCCGCCCTGTCTGTACCCACAACACAACCCTGCACCGTCCTGCATGCGCCACCCCTGGAGCCACTATCCTCCACACACCTGCATCCTCAATGCGCAGGTAGCCGCTCTTCCCATTGGCCAGGAGCAGCAGCATGCGATCGTTGGAGGTGGTGAATGTGGGCACCACATCCTCTCCCGCCTGGCTCCTGCGTGCAAGAGGGGGGGGGCAAGTTGGCATGGGGCACGGGCAAGACCCGGAGACAGCTGGCCCTGCTCACATTGCATTCCCCATGTCCAGCGCGTCTGCGGGGGTGGCAGGGGCAGTAGGCAGCCAGACAGTCAGGAGAGTGGCGACTAGAGTGAACGAATGTATCCATCTTCCTGGCACAGCACTGCCATGGTGCATATTTGAGACCCCTTGGCACTCACAGGAGACCTCTTCATGGCTGTGTGCCGGCTGACGAATGTAAGCAGTGTGGCACTCGAAGCAGCGGCGGCCAGCAAAGAGTTTGCGGCAAGAGCCGGTGCACTTGGCCAGCCCCTGCATGCAGGCAGAGAGTGGGGCAAAGTCAGAAGAAAGATGCGGCGAGAAAGGCAGGCCTGCGTGTGGGCACTCAGTGCTGCACGTGCGCGATAGGTCGCGCAGGCGGCGCGTGCGCCTGCCCGCATTGCTTGCTGGAACATGCACTTGCCTGGCTGAGCAGCACGTCGCGAGCATCGCCGTGCAGGGAAGCGACGATGAAGACGCGGCGGCGGCGGTTGGGCAGGCCGAAGCCGGCGCTGTTGACCACCCTGTAGGCCCAGCTGCCGTACCCCAGGTCGATCAGGCGGCGCACCACGTACTGCGCCACGGGCGGCTCGCCGCCGTGGCGGTCCAGCAGCGCCTCCACGTTCTCCAGCAGCACCCAGGGCACGGGGTGGCAGTCATCGCGGGCGCGCTGTAGGAGGCGGAAGACGTGCCGCACCAGCGATGTGGACTGGCCCTCCAGCCCGCGCCGGAGGCCCGCGCGGCTGTGGCGGGCGCGCAGCCGGAAGGGCGAGGTTGGGGGGCGGGCGGAGAGCAAGGAGCGCGGTGTAGTGGCATGCACGCAGGAGGGAGTGCAGCCCAGTAATGCATCACCGCGTGGCACGCAGACGCACCTAACATCGATGCAGGGGAAGCCGGCCGTCAGCAGCTCAGTCTCCTGCGCATGTGAGTTCAAAGGAGGTACCTAGGAAAGTCAGCCGAGCGTAGGCCGCCATGCAGCCAAGGCACAAGGCCCTTACGCGTGGCAGGCGCTCCAGGCTCGTCACATCCTCGTGGACGCGTACGCCGGGGAACTGCTGCCGCAGCACCTGCATGAACGGCGCGGAGCAGCCAGGCAAGGGCAAGTGGCGCGGCTGGATTGCCGGGACCCCAGCAGCCGTCCCGTCATTTATCTGCGCGCACGCTCCCGTCGCTCCCGCAATGCGCTGTGCCTTCTGCCTTGGACAGACCTGGCGGGCACCAGGATCAGAATCGCAGAGCAGGATCACTTCATGCCCAGCCTGCATCAATGGAGCGGCGGGGCAGGGGAAGGGGGTGCAATCGGCGAGAAGCAGGGGTGATGATCATGCATGCAGCCGTGTGCTTCCTTTGCCTGCTGAACTCCGCGCGCAACCGAGGCGGCAATCACATGGCACGCGCTTTGAACGTCCCCCTCCTCATCCCCCTCGCTTGCGCTCACCTGGTGGAGCCCCTGGTCCAGGCCCCCACACCCGCTGAAGAGACTGGCCACCTTCATGGCAGGGGCAGTCGCTGCGGTGCGTGGGGTTGGCAGTCGCTGCAGGGGCGGGGATGTCGGCAGTCGCTGCGGGGGCGGGGATGTCGGCAGTCGCTGAGACTGTGCTACGGCACGCTCCACGTGCCGGTTGACGCCTCAGCGACGCATCCAACAGCGAGGGGGGTCTGAGAAGCCTGGGAGGGATGTGGTCGGCTGAGCTCAGCACGCAAGATGCCTCTAAGCCGCCACCCCCGATCTTGATGGACGATCAGCCTCGTCTCCAAGCTTTGCCAATTGCAGGAGCGAGCATTTGGCGTCAGTCTTGTCCCCCGGGGTTTTCCCTTCCCGGAACTGCTCTTCTGCTCTTGCTGACACCCCCCGCTGCACACTATCAGGCGCAAGTGTCGTGAACCATCGTCGCTCGCAGGTAGCGCCAGCTTCATTCAGCCGTTGCTCCCCCAGCGGGCAACCCTTCTTTCTGCAAGGCAGGGCGGGGCAGCGGGGCGTTGGGTGGAGCGTAAAAGTGGGGAATGGGAGCTGGGCGCCCGCGCCGTCCCGCCCGCCAAAGCCCGTCTCCCCCCCCCCCCGCAGGTTCTCGCGCTCTTACGCTGCTAGCTTGCAGTTCCACGCTGGTGAGGGGCTGGTGCGATCAATAACAAGGCCGCACGCACATCCAGAGTGTAGAGTGCTGCCGCCACTGCCTGCACTGCACGTGTGCAGTGTGTCTGGAGCAGGTCGGCTCATAGCAGGGGGAGGGCGAGCACCTCCCCCAAGCCAACCAGATGAGCCGCGCGACCATGTCAGATGATAGGCTGGGACAAGTTGCGAGCCAGCAACAGGGCGGTGTCAGCGGCTTGGAGAGCGCTTTGGCCGGCGCCGGCCCGGCTCCCACACTCGTTTCAGCAATCGGTGCGTGCGAGCGCTGCTGCCTGTGTCCGCCTGCGCCAACACTTGATCGGCTGCGGCCTTGTGCAGTCAAAAAGTCTCCAGCTGGCGCATCCCTGCCCCACGCTGTCCCCAGCTCTGCCGCCTCTAATGCCGCTTCCTCCTGTCGGCAACGCGCCCCCTCAGAGGTTGTGCATGACAGCCGAGCACAGTCAGCGGTGATGTCGGTCGCGTCTGCCGGCGACGCGCAGGCGGTGGTGGGCGAGTGTGTGGGCGAGGCCACCGCCGACGCGTCGCTCAGCGGCGGCGGCGGCGGCCCGCTCGGCTTCCAGGGCGAGACCAGCGGGCAGACCGACCCAGCGCCGCCCGCTCGCGCTGCCGGCGGCTCCAACTATGGGTGTGGCGAGAACGGCGGGGGCAGCCCCATGGACGCGCAGGCCTCGGCGCTGGTCCCGTCAGTTGGCTGGCCGGGTGGCGGCGCCGGGCCTGGCGCCGCCGCCGCCGCTGCCCCCGCTTCTCATGTGGCCAGCCACGCCAAGCGCAAGATCAGCGAGATGGGGGAGGTGGATGAAAGCCCCGCCGATGCCGGCGGCGGCGACGTGGGCGCCGGCGGCGCTGGTGCGCGGTCGCTGCCGCTGGGCCAGCAGCCGGAGCGGCGGCCGGCGGTGGATGGCGGGCTGGACAGGTGCGTTCAAGCAAGTCTTTGCGCAGCGAATGGAGACGCTCGCACTTGTGCCAGGGCACTTTGCCCGCTCTGCTGTCACCTTGCACGCGAAATGCCCCGCTGCCCTTCCCCTGCAGGGTGCCCTCGGACCTCGGCATGGTTCTGGGGGACACGGACGGCGCGGCATTTGCGCCACTGGGCGCGCTGCCGCAGGCGGGTGACGAGGGCGACAGCAATGCGGCGCGTCCGCTGCTGATGGCCGCTGACGGCGACGCGGCGGTGCGGCCGACCGATGCCGAGATCCTTAACTGGGAGGCACAGATCAAGTGAGGAGAGAGGTGCTCGGGCGGCAGGCAGCATGCCAGACGCTGGCTGCGCAGCTGTGCGCTTCGCTGCCCGCTTCTCTGCCTGGCCCGCGAGATGGGGAGCTGTTGTGCTTGCGCTGGCGCTGGCTCACCTTACCGTGGCTCCGTGGCCCACCCCAACTGCCCGGTGCCTCCGCAGGAGCGCGGAGACAGCCAACCAACCTCTGATTGGGGAGCTGGAGCCGCTGGCCTCGTTGGAGGCCGAGTATGCGTCAGGCAGCGAGGTCTTTCTGGCCAAAATTCGCGGGCTGCATGCGAGCTATGGTGCCATCCGCCGCGCACGCGGTGACGGCAACTGCTTCTTCCGGTGGGCGGGCGGGGGGGTGGGTGGGGTGGGGGGGTGGGGGGCCAGGGCGGCAGGATGGCAGGGCTGCGTGCACCGACCTGCTTGCTTGCTGCAAACTGGCTGCGGTGCGTGGACCTAACTCGCCCGCTGTGCCCCTGCGCACTCCACCTGCCCCTCGCGCCCGCCGCAGGAGTTTCCTGTTTGGCTACCTGGAGGGCCTCTTGACGTCGCAGGGCGAGGCGGAGAAGGCGCGCATGCTGAGCCGACTGGACGAGCTCAAGACGGCGTTCAAGACGGCGGGCTACGACGAGCTGGGTGGGTTCGCCTTTGCCCCGTCCCCCCTGCTCGCTTCATGAAATGGCTGCTGCTGCGCCAGTCGCGGCCGCGCACGCTCGCGGCCAGCACGCGCTCGCGGTCCCCCATCGCCGCGGCCCCGTTCGCCCCCTGCTGCCCCTGCCCGCACAGTGTTCGAGTCGCCCCTGGACATTGTGCTGGAGATGCTGCGCGGCGTGGGCTCCCCGGTGGCGCCGCTGACGCTGGCCGCACTCGAGTCCAACCTGCGGGAGGACTACCTCTCCAACACCTGCGTCTTCTTGCTGCGCTTGATCACCAGCTGCGAGATCAAGCGGCGCGCCGACTTCTTCGCGCCGTTCGTCATGGTGAGAGCGAGAGGCTGTCTGCAGTCTGGCTGCACCGTGCACTGTGCGGCGCTGCATTGCCTACTGTGTACTGCTTCTGTGCGCTGCCTGAGGCTCGTATGGTGCCTCTGTTTGCCTCGCCCTCCTCCCTTCACAAAGCCTCCCATGACGAAAATACGGTCCCACCCGTTCCCTCAGGGCCTGTCTGACCTGGATGTCGACACCTTCTGCCAGCGGCAGGTGGACCCCATGGGAGAGGAGAGCGACCACGTGCAGCTGGTGGCGCTCACAGACGCGCTGCAGGCGAGAGGGGCGGCGCAGCGGGGCAGCGCATCCGCGTTTGCAGTCGGCATGTCGGGCGCCGGACGCTGGGTGCAGCGAGGCAGGAATCGCCCGAGCACAGCTCGCATGAGCCCCTGCGCTGCCTCCCCACCGCGCAGGTCCCCGTCCGCGTAGTCTACCTCGACCGCTCCACCGCCCCGAGCGCGACGGGCGGGGAGGAGGGCCTCCATGCCGACGTCCACGATTTTGTGCCAGAGGCGCGGCTGCTCGTTTGGCATTCTTTTGTGCTCACGTGCATGTTGTGCAGCTGCGGGGATGCTCCCTCATGCCTGTGGGTGGCGTTCGCGCCAGCAACTTCGCTCGACTGCCGCCGTGCTGCTGCGCCCACCTCACCAACAGGCGTGCCAGGACCAGGCGCCCCGCGTCCACGTGCTCTACCGGCCAGGTCAGTGCGCACGGGCCAGGAGGTATTTGCACTGGGGAAAAGTTGGGCATGGGTCATTCGCAGTCCCCTGCCAATGACTGGCAGTTGCCCTGGCCCTGATGCCTGATGAGCCCCCGCGCCACCTCCACAGGCCACTACGACATTCTCTACCCCACCGCCACCTGAGCGCGTCCCAGGGCGTCTCTGGCATTCTCTACCCCACCGCCACCTGAGCGCATCCCAGGGCGTCTCTGGCACGCCAACAATAATGAGCCACCATGCTGCCCGCGCTTGTGGAGAGATGCGCAAACGCTTGCACCCCAACGCTGCTGACCGCTATGCTTTGACTCAACTCTGCTGCATCACGGCCCCCCTTTCCCTTTTCCCTGCCGCGCACTATTCTTGCCGCTCCTCTGCCTGCGAACACTGCACTCATCTAACGAACGGTCGTGTGAAAGCCCGCTCGCAAGCTCACCACAGCACATCACCACCATCAATCAGTGCCTCAGCTTGCCCTCCCACCTGCTGTCCTCATGATGTGCCCACCCTCCACCCTCCACCCGCGCATGCCTCCTCTGCATGCAGTTACACCGCCGCTGCCAAATTCCAGTTGCTGATCCAGCGGGGCTCAGCGCATGCAGCATTTGGGCGGCCAGCGGGCATGGCTGTCCCGCCGCCGCCCCTCCATACTCCTCTCCTCCAGCGAGTGTCTTGGGTTCCTGACGGCTGGAGCATCTAGAGCTGCCTAGTGCTAGCTGCAGCCTCGTGGGCGGCGGCGCGGCCAGCCAGGTCAACTGCGCTCAGTCGCCCTTCCTGTGAGCAGGGAACGCAAACAAGCGGCGGCGTAGCACTCGGCTCAGTAGAAGACCGCGTGCTTCAGGCCCGTCCCACATCCGCACCGCGGCACACAAGGGATACAGGCACGACAGGGACGGGCAGGCGCCGCACCTGCGGAAGGAGCAGCCCTCGGTGAGGCGGGCCTTGCCGCCGGTGGGCACGCACAGCACGGTGTTGCAGCTGGGGCACATGACGACAGTCTGCGAGTGGCTGAACACGGTGGTGCTGCAAGGGAGGCGCAAAGAAGGACGAGGGGGCGGTCAGATCGCAGTCCCATGCTCCGTGTCTTGCAGCACCACACTTTGCGAGAAGCAGCGCACAGCCACAGCCACCTCCGTCGCTCCCCCTTACATCGTGAAGCAGCCCTGGCACTTGACATCCATCTGCACAGACGAGAGTGGAGGGAGGGCGGCGGTTCAGTTCGCAACAGTGGTGTTGTGGGCCGGCAGCTTGCGAGCGCCGCTCTGTTCGATCACTATATGCAGCGCCAGGGCTTCGCGGCAGGTCACGCACGAAGTAGCTGTTGGGGCTTTCCACGAGCCGCTTGAGCTTGTGCTTGCGCTTCTCAAGCTGCACAGGCGAGGGCAGGCGGAGCAACGGGCGAGGGTGGGTCAGGCACATGGCAACCAGGTGCCACACCAGGCACCCGAGCCAACCCGCCGTCCCATGCTTGTCTGGCTGCTCGCTGCTGCAGTTCGCGTGCTGCCCAGGCTGCCGAGCTGCCCAGCCCAGCCTTGCCAAGCCCAGCCGTGGGCCAACACCAGCCTAGCCCCGGCCTCCGCCGCCGCCGAGTGCAATACTCATGCGCACGCCATGCAGCAGTACTGCGAATCCCGCACCTCTGCCGGCGGATTAAGCAGGTCAATGTCGCAGGCCAGCTGCAAGCCAAGAGGGGGGGAGGAGGAGGGCGGCAGAAGGTTGCAGCTCGAAGCGGGAAGGAAGTGGGAAGCGGCGCGCCCCGCTGCCGACCACCCTGCGTCCCACGGGCCGGTCGCCGCCTCAGCGGGCTGCGATGCAGCTCTCCAGGCTGCAAGCGCGGCTGCCGGCTGCATGCTGCGAGAACGCGCCCTTGCTGCACCACCGAAGGGTGTAGGCGGGTGGCGGTGGCGGGCCTCCACGCAACCCCTGGCCGCTCCCCCATCCTCCCGCGCCTAGAACATTCCGATCATGCCTCCTGCCGCCGCCGCTCGCTGTTCTAGGGGCTGCTGCGCGGGCGATGGCCATCCAGCGCGCCCGGGCTTCGCCATCGCAGCGGCTGCCTTCCGATTGAGCCTTCCGCACTGCTGAGCGCGCGCCGGGGGTGGCTGGCCTACCCATGCGGCCGGCCGAGCACTGGCACTGCTGCCACGGCTGTCTTCACAGCATCCAACTGGCCTCCGCAGAGACAGGTGAGGGTGCACCGTGCTCCCCCAGCGCCCCCGCAGACATCCATTGCCTGCGCGGCCTCTCACCACCATCTTGCCGATGTGCTGTCGCCGACAAGCCTGCAAAGAGACCGAGGCAGGCGCACGCTGCCCACTTGGCCTTTGCCGGCTGACCCAGGCCCGCCCAGGCGAAGCGCTCTCCGAAGCTTGGTTCGTTCTGGATCATTCGCGGCACGCGGGAGCGACCTGCGGATCGGCCAGTTCAGAGTGGAAACGAAGATCAGCGACGGCCGGCAGGGCGCTTCGCTTTCAGCATGCGTCTTGCTGCGCATGACGCCACTTACGTGCTGTGAGCGTGTCGCTGGACTTGCAAGCAAATTGGCGGGTGCTCACGGCTGTCGCCGGGTTCCGCCCCAGCCGCTCTGGTTCCAGGCCAATTGACGCACTGTGGCACAACGCAGTGCTGTGTGTGCATGGGAGAGGCGCCATGCAAAAGCGTTGTTCAAGCTCATGTGCCTGACCCCGCGGCCGGGCCGCTGCTGCCCGCGCCCGCCGCCACATGCACGCCTCCAAGCGTGTGGTCCTGGCTGCTCTCTTGCTCCGGTCTCGCACTTTGAGACAGCAGCAGGCAGGGTGGTGCGCTCCTCCCCTTTGTGCCTGCTGCCCTGCGCTGGCCCTGTGCACTTGCCAGGAAGCCTGATCCTGGTCGAGGCGTTGCCGACGTGGGACACTGCTCCGAGGCTGAGGCTCCCACTGCTGCTGTGCCGTGCCCAGCTGCTGGTGGAATCGGGTGTTGAGTGGTGGGGAACGAGTGGTGCGAGGAGCGTGGCGAGTGCTCGTGGCAGGCAGGCGGCCGAGGTAGAAAGCGTGCCCCTACCTGCGGCGTCCACCCTTCGCCGCGACCCTTCTTCCCAGGTTTCTGTGCGTGCCCCGCTTCAAGAAGTTCTCCACCACCCCTCTCTCTGTAGCGCGCGCTGAGCCCAGCGGCAGGCAGAGTGTGTGTTACAGACCGCCGGGCCCACGTCGATCACAGGATGCCGGGCCGCGGCTGCCGCATGCCCACGCGCATGCCAGCGCGGCAGGTACGCGAGAGCTGCTGCGCCGCTGCTGGCGGTGAGCGATCTTGAAGGGAAGGCGATGTTCAGCTGCAGCAGGGAAGGGGGGGGGGGGGGACGCGGGAGGGGTCAGCCGCAGTGGCAACGCTGGCCCCCCGCGACGCCCCCCCCCCCCCCCCCCCCCCCCCCCCCCCCCCCAAACGCGAAAATCCTTTTCCGCTTCCCCCCCCCCC
>PCFQ01000008.1:400331-417845 GCA_003063905.1 Chlorella sp. A99 | reverse complement strand
GCCCCCCGCCCCCCCCCCCGCCGCGCCCCCCCCCCCCCCCCCCCCCCCCCGCCCGAGCACCCTGGGGTCATAGATGGAGCCGTTGTCGTAAACCTTCTGGATGACCAGGCCGTACTCAAAGGGCTTGACGCCCAGCTTGGACAGCAGGGTGGCCTCAGAGGCGCCGACCTGTCGGGGGGGAGAACGGGCGCGGGGGCCGCGGCGCGGGGAGGGGCGTTGAGGCGCGGCGCGCCGCGGGGGGCGGGGGCCGGCGGCCCCAGAGGGCCGCGCGCGCGCGGGGGGCGGGGAGCGCCGCGCGGCCGCGGCCCCCGCCTGCCTGCAGGCCCTCCGCGCTCACCTTCTCGCCCGCCTTGATCAGGTGCACGTCGGCGGTGATCTCGACGCTGCCCTTGTTGATCTTGGTGGGGATGTTGAGCACCTGCGGGGCGGGCGGGGGACGTCGCCGCGGGGGCGCGGGTCGAGCGCCGCCGGCGCGCGACCTCCCGCCGCGCCCCGGCGCGGCGGCGCGCCCGGCGCCGGCCCGGCAGCCGCCGCCCCCCCCGCGAGGCGGCCCGGGCGCCCCGCACGATAGCACCTCGCGCGCCCACCTCGCGCGCCCGCCCCGCGCGCGCCCGCCCCTCGCGCGCCCGCCCCTCGCACTTGGAAGAACGAGGTCTGGGAGGGGTCCATGCCGGTGTTGCCGGCGGGCACGGTGACGTCGTTGGGGGCGACGAGGCCCACGCGCGCGGGGGCGCCGACCTTGTAGTTGTTGATGATCTCCCGGACCTGGGGCGGGCGCCGACGCGGAGGGGCGGGAGTGAGGCGGGAGGGCTGGGCCCCGCCGACCCACCGCGCCCACGGCCCTGCACCCTCGCCCTGCTCTGCCGCCCGGCCTCCCGGCGCGCTGGGCCCGTTGTCTGCTCCACCGCACCGTCCGCGTCCGTGCCCCCCCTAGCCCCCCCACCCCCCCACCCCGCCCCGCGCCGCCGCCCCCACCCCAGCCCACCTCCGACAGGTCCCCCTTGGTGAAGATCAGGCCGACGTTGCCGACCATGTGGTCCAGCAGCTGGAGCCACTGGTCGTTCCCGGTGCGCTCGGCGTACAGGCGCAGGCAGCGGCGGATCATGGTGTTCTTGCCCATGAGGATGCGCGAGTGGTCGCGGATGCCCTGCGCGCGGGGGCGGCGCGCGCGCGCGGGGCGCTCGGCGTGCGAGGCCTGCAGCGGCATGCCCTCCTGCCCGGCGCGCTGTGCCTGTGCGGCGCGCCGCTCAGCTGCCTTGCAGAGCGTGGCCGCCGCGTCTGGGGGAGTGGCTGCGCTGCGGGCCGCTGGCGCCCGCGCCCCACCCTCACCGCGCGGATGTCCATGAATTGCTTGGAGCCCACATTGTCAGCGTGCACCAGGAATGCCCTGTCGTGGGTGTCCAGCAGCTCGCAGAGCTTGGCGTCATACTGCGGGCAGCAGGGAAGCAACAGCAGGGAAGCGGCAGCTTGCAGCTCAGCACCTGCGCCGTGGGGTGAGGCGGCGCGGCGGCGCCCGCCGCCCGCCGCGCTCGCCCAACACTCGCGCAAGGCACCCCCCGGGCTGCTGGAGCTTAGCCGCCACCGTTGCGGGCCCAGAAGGAGCTGCGCCCGGGCATCATGGCGGCTGGACTTGAGGCTCACCGCCTCCTTCTTAACGAGCTTGGCAGCGGACGGCATCTTGGTTGGCTGCGCACGCAGAAGTGGTTGATCCAAGGAGACCAAACCGGGCGGAGGGCCGGTAAGGCAGCTTCTGGCAGCTTTTAACTCCTTTGAAGAGAGGGCGATCGCGGCCTGGGGGCGCCCTGAGTCCAAGCCAGCGAGCAGTCCCTGGTGACGCCGGCATGTCTGCAATGCTCAAATTGGCTTTTGCAGACGTACCATGCGCCTCTATCGTCTCATCTCGCGATGGGTAGCGCGGGGGCGCGAGAAACACAGTTTTCGTGGGTGGCATGTTGGGGCATGCCAATGGTAGAAGACGAGGCGCTCGGCGCCTGCCTGGTGATCAAGCTGAAACTGAGAGCAGCAGCGACAAACACCGCCCGTGCCGGCAACTGCGCAGGTGCAGGGCAGTTGCGCCAGTCTGACAGTCCACGCATCACACAACACAGAATGCCTGCTGTTCGGCATTGAGAAAGCAATGCTGTACAAAGAGCGCGCAAAACAGAGCACAGTTGGCTGCAGGGCCCTAGTCGTCGAGCTGCTGGCACTGCGGCTCCTTCTCGTCTGCTGCCTCCTGCTTCAACTGCTGCTGCTTCTGCTGGCCTGCGTCCTGCGCGCCACCCTGCTGCGAGCCCGTGGCCTCCTGCTGGCTGGGGGCCTCATCCTGGCCCGTGGGCCCCTGTTGAATTTGTGGCTTGTGCTCGGCCAGCGGCTGCTGCGGCTGCAGCAGGGTGGGCAGGCTCTGCAGCAGCGTGCGCTGCGCCTGCTGCGGCTGTGGGTACGGCACCTGCTGGCGGTGCTCCCCGTGCCTCGGGCAGCTGGTATCGGTGCAGCATGCGCCACAAGCATGCCGAATGCAATTCATGGCCGCCGTGTTGCCGCAGCCGGGTGACATGCACGTTCCTGGCTGCTGCTGCCGCTGCTGCTGCCGCTGCTGCTGGGCGGGCCGCTGCTGTGGCAGCGTGTGCTGCGGCTGCGGCACCTGCTGCCGGCTCTGCTGGTTGTGCAGTACAGGGCCATGCCTAGGGCAGCTGGCATCAGTGCAGCATGCGCCACACGCATGTCCACTGCAATGCAAGGCCGCCGCATTGGGGCAGCCGGGCGACCTGCACATTGGCGCCTGCTGCTGCCGCTGCTGCTGCTGCCGCTGCTGCCCGAGCATCAGCCAGTGCTTGTGTGCTGCCACGGCCTCAGCAGCACGCGCCGCGTCCACCACACATGCTACCGCTGTTGCCAGGTCGCCACGGCCACGCAGAATAAAGTCTGCCAGTCGCGAGTCGTCGACGTGGCGCCAGGCCGGCAGGCCCGCACCGGCCAGAGCGCTGCGCGCCTGCTCGCGCCGCGCCTCTTGCGCCGCCAGGTTGGCCGCGTGCGTGACGAGTGCCTTGGCGTGGCGCTCGCGCGCAGCGCGCTCCGCTGCCTTCGTCCTGTGGCTGTCCCCGTACTTGCGCAGGCCAGCTCCTGCACCTCGAGCTCAGAGTAGAGGCGCATGGGTGGTGCCCTCGCGTAGTGTTTTTTTTTGGCCGCATGGTAGCGCAGGGAAGACAGCTCCCGGTCGCTCAGTCGGAACTGCACAGGAGGACGGGACACGCAAACGCAGGAGGGCGCGATGAATGCAGCATGGTGGAGGTGGAGGGCGCTGCTGCTCCCCTCTGCTGCTGCTGCTCCCCTCTGCTCTGCCGCTCAGCTCACAGGCTGCCTGGTGCACCCCCGCGCTCACATGCTTCTTGGCGGTTGTGAGGCAGATGAGCTTGCGGCGCAGCGTGTCTGAATTTTTCTTTGCCGCCCGCCTCACCGCGTCCACCGCCCCGCTCACGCTGGTGGCACTCTGCTGCCGCCGCGGCCTTGCCAGGCGCCCCAGCGCCAGCCACAGCTCCGAGAAGTCACTGTGCGCTGCGACTAGTGCCAGTGACAGCGAGCCCACGTCGCGCGCTTGCAGGGCGATGGTGCGCAGCGAGTCGTGTGCGTCAACCAGCGCATCGGCCATTGCCGGCAGGCTGCAAGCCTGCACCGCCAGGGAGCGGGGGCACGGGCCGGTGCTGCCTCTCCGCCGGCGACGGGCTGGCACGATTGGCGCCGGCGCAAGTGGTGCCGGCGCAAGTGGTGCTGGCGCAAGGGGCCGTTGTGCGGGGCGCCGCAGAAGCGAGCGAGGTGGTGCCGCCCGCGAGCCGCTGCCGCTTGGCAGGCCGCTCCTGGCTTGGCATTGCCTCTTCCTGCTGCTCCGGAGCAGGATTGCACTTCATCTATCTGCTCCTCGTCCATCTCCTCTTCCTGATGGGCCAACAAGCCAAGGTCCACAGGCACAGGTCACAGGCTGAAAACCCAGGTCACAGGTCACAGGTCGGCCTCCTCCCACAGGTCGGCTGAGCACAGGTCACAGGTCAGGCCCTGCAAAATACCCTCCAATCTGGTTTCCGTGCCCGTCCCTCACATCTGATGAGGATAAGGACACGTAACGCGCAGGAGTGCGAATGGGGCGGCCCGATCGACTGCGGCGTGCGTCCATGTCGGGCTGGACACGCCTAAAGACCTGCGAACGCAGCTCGACTTGAAAAGTGTAGGGTGAAGAGGGCGCCGAAACGTTTTGCCAGGGGGTGACATCAGCGTCCGACGCGTCAGCGCCAGAGGGTGTTCACCCTCCCTCCCCTCCTCTGCCTGTTCCGATCAACTTACACAGTGAAAGAGTGCAATGCTGTGACACAAAGTAGATCAAACCGGGAGCGGGGGGCTTCTACAGCCAATGCGAGTGGGGAAAAGGAGGCCCTCTAGGTGGAGGGCCGGATTCAGCAGATCAACAGGAGTGCTCTGATCAGAAGCGACATGTTGCGGGAGTCCGAGGCCGCAGACATGATGAGGGGCAGCAGAAGATGAGGGGCAAAAGGGAGAAGGGCGCGAGGTGGCGAGAGCTGGGGGCCGACCCCGTGGCGGCGCTTCGAAGTTTGACGCGGGACAGAGGGAAAACGTTGCGAGAGCAGCTTGAAGAAGATCGAGTCCACAGGAGAACAAAGAATCATCAGTTCAGGAAATCAGGAAACACCCGATTACACAGGGGGGGTGAGGGAGCGCCGGCCGGCCGCACGGCTGCCCGGTGCGGGGGGCGCCCCCGCGAGGCGGCCGGAGCGCTTCAGAACACGGGGACGAGCGCCTCAGAGGCGTCGGAGTCGGCGGCGGCATGGTGGCCGGCAGCCTGCTGGGCCAGGTGGGCGGCCCACTCCTCGGGGCTCACAAAGCGGCCCTGCAGGGCACACGGGCACGGGGGCACGGGCAGGTTGGTGCACAGCGATTCGGAGCACAGCGCGCACTTCCGCCCCCGGCCACGATAGCTGGCCAGGCCACCCCAGCCCCTGGCGCGTTCGCACCTTGATGCGCGGGCGGATCTGGGCGTAGGCCTTCCGGCTCTGGTAGCGCACGGCGCGTCCCAGGTTGCGCACGGCGCGTCCCAGGTTGCGCTTGGCGCGCTTCTGCGTGCGATAGCGGCGCAGGCGCTCCTCCCGCGCCTCGTCGTCCTCGCCCATCACGGAAACGGCAGCCGCACCAGCAACAGCGCCCGGGTAGGCGGCCACCGCGGCAGCATAGGCGGGCGGCACGCGGCGCAGCGCCTGGGGGGGCGCGTAGCTGGGCGGCGCGGCGGGCACAGTGGGCACCACCGCAAAGCTGTCAAAGCCCGAGGGCGGCGCGCTGTAGATCATCGAGGCGGGGATGGGCACCATGGCCGGCTGCGCCAGCGGCGCGGCGGCGTCGGCGGGCGCCGCGCGCAGCAGCAGGGGGCTGGCTGCCGGCGCCAGCGGCGCGCCGTAGACAGCGGGGGCGGACGGCACCACCGCCGCCGTCTCCAGGCCGGGCACCACGCAGTCGGCAAAGTCGCGCTCGCCCAGCTCCTGGAAGTCAAAGTCGAGGAGGGGGAGGTCGAGGTCCAGCAGGTCGGCAGCAAAGTCGTGGCCGGGGTCGTCGAGGCCGGCGACGCTGGCGGCGGGCGCCGCGCTGGGGCCCGCGAGCATGGCCGCGGCAGCAGGCTCCTCCTCATCCGCGCCACAGCGGCCAGAGGGCCCCGCCGCCGGCTGGAACTGCGGCACAACTGCCATGTCGTCCGAGCACGACGGGGCGTACGCCGCGCTCGCGCACTCGACCTCGCAGGCCAGCGCGCGGCGCTCGTGGCGCGCCAGCAGGGGGTTGCCGGCGTGCACGGCGGCGTCGCACGACACGCACAGTGCGGCGTCATCGTTGATGCAGAAGACGACAGCCGCGGCCGGGCAGAGCGCGCAGGACTGTGTCATGGCTGGTGGTTGGCGCAGGGGGTGCCCGTCTCAGGAAACGCTCAGGATGGCCTGCGGGAGGCGACGGCGGGCAATCATGCGAGTGAGGAAGGGGCACAAAAGCTGGCCATGGGGGGTTGGGGCGCCCATGCCTTCCGCCCGCTGGTCGCTCCACCGGTGGGCACACGCGAGCCCCAGCAGGCGCTGGGGAGCAGGCGCCCGGCTGACGAGCGTGGTAGCCTCGGCACACCATTGCAGCAACGCCTACCCTCCCCATCCAGCCCCGCATGCCCCCCCGGCGCCTCACCGGTGTGGCGGAGCGCGTGAGGGCGCTGGCGAGGGCAGGCGAGGGCACAGAGGGGCGCTGTGATATCGCTGACCAGGATGGAGCCTGGCTGGTAGTGGAGGCTGCCTGCGGCTCGAGTGAGCAGCTCTAAGAGTGTAGCTGCCTCTCGTGCGCAGGGCTTGTTCAGCCGATGTGTCGAGACCCCGATCATCAAGACGCCTCCCTTGCTACTTCTTTGCACACAGATCTCTACCACGCAAGCTCGGAAACCATCTGATTGCACAGGCAGCGAAGGAGAGGGCACACATTCGACTGAGTTCGGTCCGCGCCTTTCGAAGCCGCCGCTCTCGATCTCTGGCGCGATCGGAGCAAGCTCATCTCTGCAGAATTGCCAGCGCCACAGCTGTGCCGCTTGACAGAGCGGCGCCATCAGCTTGCCCGCGCTTTCGATTTGATCGCTAGGTGCGGCAGTGGGGCGTCGTGATCGACTTCAGCGGTGCGCGGGGGCTGGCAGCGGCACACCCTGCCCACCCGCCCACCTGCCCACCCGCTCTCATCACCTCCAACTTTGATTGCAGACGCAGCAGTCTGCCGAGATGGCGATGGGCATGCCATATGGCCTCCAGGTGCACTGCGCGCCAGGAGTTGCGCAGTGCAGCGCCTCGCCGAGGGCGACTCGCCGAGGGCGACAGTGTCAGCAGAGTGTCGGCTCTCACAACAAGGCTGCTGCCCAATGCAGGCCATGCTCAAAGAGGGCCACAAGCACCTGAGCGGGCTGGAGGAGGCGGTGCTCAAGAACATCGACGCCTGCAAGCAGCTGGCACAGATCACGCGCACATCAATGGGGCCCAACGGTGGGTGGGCAGGGCGCAAGAGCACCTGCGTCTCGCCAATACGCCACTGCGCGCTCCTGGCCTGCCTCGGCCCTGCACCTCTCGTCACGTCCTCCCTCTGCACCACGCCAACTCAGGCATGAACAAGATGGTGATCAACCATTTGGAGAAGCTGTTTGTCACCAGCGATGCGTCAACCATCACAAACGAGCTGGAGGTGCAGCACCCCGCAGCCAGGCTGCTCGTACTTGCGGCAAATGCGCAGCAGCAGGAGATCGGCGACGGGACCAACTTTGTGAGCGCTGGGCGGGCGTGCAAGTCATGCCGCCACTATGCCGCCGGCGCGGCACGCCTGCGCCGCTCACCCAGCAGGCGAAGCAGCAGCAGTGCAGCCCGTGCTCGTGCGCCCAGTGCCCGTCGCCTCACCTGCCTGCGGCCCTGCGTGCTCCCAGGTGCTGTCGTTTGCGGGCGAGCTGCTGGCCAGCGCGGAGGGCTTGCTGCGCGACGGGCTGCACCCCACCGAGATTGCCGACGGCTACGCCAAGGCGGGGGCGCGCGCGCTCGAGGTCCTCGAGTCCCTCGTCACGCCGGGCTCGGAGAGCCTGGACGTGCGCGACGCGGCCGCGGTGGCCGCCCGCATCCGGGGCTCCATCTCCAGCAAGCAGTACGGGTATGAGGACCTGCTGGCGCCGCTCGTCGCGCGCGCGTGCATCGACGTCGTCCCCGCCAACCCCGCCAACTTCAACGTCGACAACGTGCGGGTGGTGAAGATCCCGGGCGGCGGCCTGCACGACGCGCACGTCGTGCGCGGCATGGTGCTCAAGCGCCCGGTGGAGGGCACGGTGCAGCGCGTGGCGGACGCCAAGGTCGCCGTCTTTGCGCAGGGCGTGGACACGACCTCCACGGAGACCAAGGTGCGCTTGGGGTGGCGGAGGGGCACGGGGAGGCCGGCTTGTCTGGGAAGCAGGGGCCTGGAAGGCAGTGGCGTGCGCCAGAGCTGGGAGCCGCGCTGCCCTCCGGGGCGCGTGACGTGCTGCTGCCCCCTCCGAATGCAGGGCACCGTGCTCATCCGGTCGGCCGAGGAGCTGGAGAGCTACAGCAAGAGCGAGGAGGCCAAGGTCGAGGAGGTGCGCGGCAATGGCGCTTGGGATGGGAGGGGATAGGAGAGGCTGTGTGCTGTTTTCCAATCAGTCAGGTGCGACGATGCCTAATGGCATGCCTCATGCCCCTCTATCCTCCACCCTCACCGCATGCCCCCCGCATCAACGCCTCACAGATCGTGCGCGGCATTGCCGAGGCAGGAGTGCGCGTGGTGGTGGCGGGGCAGAGCTACGGCGAGATGGCGCTGCATTTCCTGGAGAAGTACGGCATCATGGCTATCAAGTGCCCCTCCAAGTTCGACCTGCGCCGCGTGTGCAGGGCCACGGGTGTGCACACTGGGTGGGGCGTGGGCTGGAGGCAACAGGGGGAAGGGGGGGGGGGAGGGGGTGAGACACAGCACAAGGCAGGCAGAAGACGCAGTTGCAGGGCGGCATGGGGCGCAGGCAATGGCCTTGAACGGGCCGGCGGCTGTGGCGTGCTATTCAGGACGCCGGCGCTGATGCCACTGGTGGCCTCGGCTCCTCTTGCGCGCCCCCGCAGGCGCCACCGCGCTGGTCAAGCTCGCCACCCCCTCGGCCGACGAACTGGGCTTCGCCAAGTCGCTGGGCGTGCAGGAGATTGGCGGCACCAAGTGCGTGGTGCTGGAGCAGGACAGCAGCCTGGGACAGGTGGTGACGGTCGTGCTGCGAGGGTCGACAGAGCAGGCGATGGACGACATTGAGCGCGCCGTGGACGATGGCGTCAATGCCTACAAGGCGATGTGCAGGTGCGCGATGCGCAGCAGGAGGCCGTGGAGGGAGGGAGGCTGCATTGAATATGCAGGGCGCCGTGCTGCTGTAGGCCGCGCTGGCGGCGCCTTGGCATAGCGGCAGGCAGGCCCCTCAGCGCGCCGCCGTGCCCCAGCCGAGCCCGTTGGCTCGCGCGCCCGACCGTCGCATCCGCCTGCCGCAGGGACGCGCGCACGGTGGCGGCGGGCGGCGCCTCCGAGATCGAGGTCGCGCGCCAGCTTCAGGCCTTTGGCCGCAAGGAGACGGGGCTGGACCAGTACGCCATCGTGAAGTTCGCCGAGGCCCTGGAGGTGGTGCCCCGCACCATCGCTGAGAACAGCGGCCTGCCCGCCACCGACGCGGTGGCCGCGCTCTACGCGGCGCACGCGGGCGGCGCCGCGGCCGCGGGGCTCGACGTGGAGACCGGTGCGGCGGTCGACCTTGGCGGGGCCGCCGGCATCTACGACCTCTTCTCCGCCAAGTGGTGGGCGCTCAAGCTGGCCACCGAGGCGGCCGTGACGGTGCTGCGGATAGACCAGATCATCATGGCCAAGGTGGCTGGCGGCCCCCGCCCCCGCGCCGGCGGCGGCGACGACGAGGACTGAGGCGCGCGCGCCTTGCGCCCTCCCCCGCGGGCTCGCTGCCGCCCTGCAGTGCTCGTGTGTGCGTCCGGCGCGCGTGCCAGAGCCTGCGGAGTGGAACTCTGTAATGCAGCGTGCGCTCTCGGCTCGTCAATTACAGCTCAAATCCGCAGAGCAGGCGCTGGGTGCAACACGCCGATGTCCACCTCACGCGCTCTTTTCCTCGCCCTCCTCCTCCATGAGCACCAGGTCGGCGGTGCCTGGGCCCTCCAGCGGCGCCTGCGGTGTAACACCCACGTCTGAACATTCAGCACCAGCCCACCACTGACCGGCCGTTATCCACACGCTGGCCTTGCACCCCGCTCCAGGGTGTCTTTGCCCCTCGGGCACCTGCGGCACCGCGGACTCCGGGCGGCACCCACCTGAATGTAGTTGTACAGGCAGTTGCGGGTCACCACGCCATGCGAGTCTACGAGCGCCAGCAGCAGCTGCTGTGCCTTGACGCCGCGGATGGAGAAGAGGCGCTGCAGGAGCTCCGGTGTAATGGCCGGATAGCCGCTGCTGACGGGGACCAGGATCTGGGTGCGGGTGGACACCAGCACTGCCGCCGCCGCTTCCGCCTGCGGCCCCCCGTCTGTTTGCGGCAACGGCTGCTGCACGTCCTCCAACACGCCCCCGTCTGTCCGTCTGCTCTGCGGGTGCTCTGCCCCCTGCTGCTCCTGTTCCTGCCCGTCTGCCTGAGGCTGCTCCTGTTCAGCCACTGCTGTCGCCGCCTCTGTCACTTCTTGCGCCACTGCCGGCAGCCCATTCTGATGCTGCTGCCTAGTGCCGGCACACGTATTGCCACTCCCAGCCTTCTGCGAGCCATCGGCTGGCGCCTGCTCGCTGTCTCCTACGTCCTCCATCTCCACATCTGCAGCTGGCCGCGTTGGCGCCCCAGGGCTGCCCTCCTCGCTGCTGGCCGCGCGCGGCGCGCTGGTAGGCACCTCGCCCTCGGCATCCACCAGTTCCAGAGCCTCCTCTGGCTCCTCCTCCACTGGCACCACCTGTGACACGTGCGCGAAGCTCACGTAGCAGCGGGCATCGGGCATATGGCGTGGCACTGCCTGCCCGCGCCTCTTGTGGCGGTGGCGGCGGCGGTGGCGGCGGCGGTGGCCGACTCCCCAGTTCGTGCTGCATTGCTGCTCACCTCTGGTGGGTCTTCGTCGCCTTCTGGCGCCGCTGCCGGCGGGTTCTGGCGCTGGTAGGCGTGCTGCACAGCGACTATGAAGTAGAACTGGCCCTCGCTGCTCCATTGCACCTCCACCTGCCTGTTCTCGATGTGCAGGATCGTGTAGACCGCGTAAATATCAGAGACGCTGGCCAGGTCCGGCATGGGCGCGCCACTCCGATTTGGGAGCTCAGCTATGAAATCGCGCAGCGATTGCAGGGTGAGAAGGGCCTCCCGATTGAAGCGCCACTTGCGGTCCATCGGTGTAGGCGGAGAGTGCGGAGGAACCCACAAAGCGATGAAATGTGTGTGTGCAAGGGAGGAGAAATGCAGGGCCGGCAGGCAGGCACACTGCCCGTCGTCGGGATCAATGCTTCACTAAGACGGCCGCCGCCGTCTGTCGCCTGCTGTTGCTTGGCATTTAGCGCCCTTCACACCGGGCACTCGATGTTACTCACTCGGTCCTACCAGAGGAGTGCAGGTGCGTAGTAGGCAGAGCTCAGAGAGCAGCGGGATGACAGAGCTCAGAGAACTGCCCGAGACGCCTTCCTTGTATTCAAGCGCCGCAGCCCTCGCTACTCGTCTTCAACGTCGGGCAAGGGGTCCTTCGAAGAGATCTTGGGGAGTGCTGAAGCGAGAGACTGCACGTGGCAGGGTGCCCAAGGCCCAATGGACTGCTTTGCCAACCACAGTGCAAGGCAGAGCGCACGGCGCATGCCGCCGCCCGCCATCAGCCGTCCAGCCTCTCTGCAGAGGCTCCTCCACACCCCTCCTGCGCTCCCCTCCGCCTCACCTGGAGCTCCCAGTCGAAGCTGCTGCTGGCGCTGCCCACCGACTCGGTTTCCACGGCGGCGAACGCCGGTGCCTCGCCCGCCCGCAGGCCCTCCCAGGCCACGCCCGCGAAGAAAGCGTGGCGCCGCAGCTCCCCGAGGTCGCGCGCCCCCAGCCGCGCCCCCGGCTCCACCACCAGCAGCCGCGCGATCAGGTCGGCCACTGCCGCCGGCAGGTCTGGCGGCAGGGCGTAGTCGGCGGCCGCGATGCGCTGGAACGTCAGGTACTCGGAGGGCGACTTGAAGGGGGGCCGCCCCACCAGCATCTGGAAGACCTGCGGGGCGGGCGGCGGTGCGCACGGACGTTCGCGCACTCTATGCGCGAAAACGGGCGGCCAAGGGCGCCCGACGGACGGGGGCACGATGGCGCGCCAGGTAGCGCCGCCCAGCGCCCCCGAGCGGCCGCGCCTCGCTCGTTTCAACCGCAGGCGACGAGCCCTCCCTGTCCCGCCCTGCTTGCTGCAGAGTCTGCAGGCATGCGGTACTCCTCACCACGCAGCCCAGCGCCCAAAGGTCCGTCGCACAACTCAGCCCCGCGCTGGACAGCACCTCGGGCGAAACGTAGTCGGCGGTGCCCACCAGCGACACCGCGCGCTTCCGCCCCGCGCCCAGCCCCTCGGGCGTGCTCTCGTCCTCGCTGTCGACCCTGCCGCTGCCGCCACTGCCACTGCTGCCCCTCTGCTCATGCTCCCGCGACCCTCGCTGCTCCTGCACTTGCTGCGGGCGCTGCTGCCCCGCCGCTGGCTGCTGCTGCTGCTGCTGCTGCCCCTGCTCCCGCACGTGTGGCCCAGCCTCAGTGCCTTGGCTCAATGCAGTCGGAGGCTGCTGCGCCGCCATCGCCGGCTCCCCCTCTGCTGGTGTCGGGGCCAGCGCGTCGCTCTCCGCAAGCCGCTTGGCCGACCCAAAGTCGATCAGCTTCAGGTGACCGCGTGCGTCCAGCAGCAGGTTCTCGGGCTTGAGGTCGCGGTGCACTACACGCTGGCTGCGAGCAGGCACAAGATGTGGGCATGGGAAGAGAATTGGGTGGCATTATGTCTCCATGGCAGGGAAGGGGGGCAAGGGCACGCATGTTGTACTGCACAGAGAAGAAAGGGGCGCGGACACGGCAGGGCACAAGGGTGGCTGCGACGTGAAGAAAGCGTTGGCAGCATGGCGCAGGCAGAACGAGTGTCGAGAGAGGTGCTTCCTCCCTGCAGCAGGCGGCAGACCCCCCGCGCCACCCCACCCCACCCCACCACCACCCGCCCACGCACGCACCCACATCCACGCGCCAACCTGCGCAGGTACTCGAGCACTTGAATCACCTCTGCCGCATAGATGCGTGCCGCCACGTCAGTGAGCCGTCCCTGCAGCCTGATCTGGTCATACAGTTCGCCTGCAGGCGGATGGCAGGGGAGGACCAAAGACCAGCACAGCCGGGCCGCTGTTGGCGATAGCAGCGGTGCCCCGCTGGTGGACCAGCTCGAGGTCGTCCAGTGGGTGCGCCTTGGATCGTTCACTGCTGCAAGTTGCACCTGCTGGCGCAGCTTCTCTTCACCCACGTGCCGCCCACCATTGGGGCAGTACTCGAGGCCCATGTAGAGGGAGAATGCATCCTGGAAGGTGAAGGCCAGGCGCGCGATGCCCTCGTGGCGCAGGCCGTCGAGCAGCGAGCGCTCGCGGCGGATGTACTCCACCACCTTGTGCCTGCGCGGAGGGGTGGAAGCCGGTGGGGAAGACTGAAAGTGAGTGGACCACAGGGTGGGAAGAGTGGGCCAGGATCGATCAACCCCAGAGGGAGGGATGACGGGGGGTGGAAGGGGAACAAGGACACAAGAGTGGTCCCAGATACGACAGACAGATAGATGACCCCGCGCCTTGGCCCTGCTGTGCCACCTCATCGCGCATGCACCTGACAATGTAGTGTTTGTCAATCACTTTGAGCGCATATTCGTTGCCGGTGGTGCGGTGGCGGGCCAGCACCACCTGCGCAAGGCAGCTTGTGTCAAGTTGCATGCACGACAACGCACAAGCAGCGGGAGGCAGCGTCGTCGGTGACCTGCGAGTAGCTGCCATCACCGATGCGCCGTAGCAGCTCAAAGTCTGCGAGCGTCAGCTTGAGCCTGAGCAGCGCGGGAGGCGGTGGGGCGGGTGGGCGGCGGGCGGCAGTGGCAAGCACCGTCTCAAGAGCTCACGATCGTCAAGCATAGGCGTCCGAGCTGCGCACGCGCCTGGGAGCGAGGTATTCTGGATCCTCCGAGCTGGCCTCGCTTGCTACACCCTCCAGCTGGCCTGCTGGCTTGCTGTTATTGTGCTCTGGCATCACCAACACCTGACGCGATCAGTCCATCGTTCGATGGGTCAGAAACCTGGTGCTGAAAATCGGCCGAAAGTGATGTGTGCTGAAGCCTGCGAAATTGCAGCTAACAAGCGCAGACAAAGAGCAACAGCGCAAAGGCAGAGCTGCAGAAGAGGCGCCTGCCCCGCTTGCGGCGGTGCACTACAGCCACCAGCGGCGGAGCTACGGCCCCCTCTCCCACGCATCCTGAAGCCAGTTGCACGTCTGAAGCGACAGAAAAGAGGTCAAACAGAATAGGCAGGGAGAAAGAGGCAAGTGGGCAAGCATGGGGATTGGGCAGTGTGGCTGACGTGGGGAAGGGAGAGGCAGGACATGCAGAGGGTGTGGGCTGGGGTCATGTTTCTGAAACTCACTATCCCAAAGGTGTTGAATGTTGAAAAATTCGTTGAAAATCTCGTTGGCACGCTGAGGGCACGGTCCCTGCGCCAGCGCCGGCCGCTGCCGCAGCCGTCGGCCACGCAACTCACGCCTGCTCCAGCGGCGGCGGCAGTGGCGCGGCGCCCGGCGCCTCGCGCTCGCCGTGGTCGGTGGGCGGCCGGTTGTTGCTGACCACCACGCTGCTGTGGGGGCGGTGGTTGGCCACGGGTGGGAAGAGGCCGCCGCCGCCGCCGCCGCCGATGCTGCTCGCGGTCGTGAGCGCGTGCACCGCCTCCACCTCCTCGATGCTCATGTTCTTCAGCAGGCCGCGTGCCGCCGCCTCCTCCCTCCCCAGCCGCGCCGCCGCGTCGGCGGCGCGCGCCGCGTCGGGCAGCGCCGCGTCTGCCAGCACCGCGTCTGCCAGCACCGTGGCGACCCGCGAGGCGGGCTGGTGTCCGCGCACGAAAGACTGCAGCCGCGCCAGTGGGTTGTTCAGCGGCTCCACCATCTCTGCATCGGCGTCGCCCTGCAGGGTGGGGTGGGGTGGGGTGGGGGGCTCGGTGGGTGGGTGGGTGGGTGGGACGAAGCGATGAGCGAAGACAGGGGAATGGGCGCAGGCAGGCCTCTACGGCCGTCCCTGGAGGGCACCCGCGCCCCCGCGCCGGGCCATGCACGCCAGTGACGTGGCCCACCTCGGCCACCGACGACCGGTCGCGCCGCGCCGCTGCCAGCTTCTCGCCGCGCGCGCCCGCCCCCGCCTGCGCCGCCGCGCCAACCCGCTCCTCCTGTGCCTGGCTGCGTCGACTGTCCGCCGCGGCGGCACTGCCATGTGGCAGGCTGCCGGGCCCGGCGGCCAAGCCGCGCAGCTGGTGTGCGCGCCCGCCGCCGCCGCGCAGCGCCTGTTGGTCCTCTGCCCTGGTCGCCGACCCGCTTCCGCCGCTGGAGGCGCTGCCGGCGCCGGTGCCGGTGCCGCTGGTGGTTCCGGAGTCGTGGCGGAGGAGGCCGTTGCCGACGCTGCCGCCAGGGCCACCCCGGCTATCGAGGGAGGTGGAAGCGAGGGGCCCGCCAAAGGTGATGGACCGGCTCGGGGGAGGGCTTGCCCCGCCCGCCGCCACAGCCAGCGCGCCGCCGGCGGGGCCTGCCGCCGGCGACGGCTCCAGCGTGTGTTGCGTGGTGGCGACGGCGGCCTCGCCGGCCGCCGGCGCCGCCAAAGAGCCTGCAGGCTCCGGCTTGGAGTCGGCCTTGGCAGCGGCCGCCACGCGGGAGCCAACAAACAGCGGGCCCACGTCGAGCGGCGTCGCGCCAGCTGCGTGGCGCGCCGCCAGGTCGGGCGGCGCCTGGGTGGGCAGACTGTTGATGTCTGTGTCGAGCTGCAGGGGGAAGGGCAGGGAAAGGAGGAGGCAGTGCGTTCGGCCTGGCGAGGCATGTGAGCGCATGGAGGCGCCGCACCTCCCTCCGTCCCAGGCCCACCTGCGCGGTGAGCAGCCCACCGACGTCCAGGCTGGCCTCAAAGCTCGTGAGGTGAGGGATGCCGCTGGTGCTGCGGCCCAGCCGACGGCGCCCGTGAGGCGGGGAGCAGAGCAGGGAGGCCAGGCCGCCGGCGCCGTCGGCGCCGTCGGGCGCGCCGGCGCAGGCGCCGCCGGCCGCCACATCGAGGCTGCTCTCGGGCGAGCTGAGCAGCGCGGCGGCCAGGCCACCCGTGGCAGCACCATCGCGGATGCCCAGGCTTAGCTGGTGGAAGAGCACTCGCTGCACGCACTCGTCATTGAACGAGGGCTGCTGTTTCAGCGCCTGGACCCTGCTGGCAGGGAGGCCGCTGACCGAGGGCAGTGGGGGCGGCTCCTGGCCGGCCAGCGCGTGGAACTGCCGCGACGTCAGGCCACCGCCCTGCTGGCCGGCACCCTCCGCCTGCGCCCCCGCGCCCTGCTGTGCCCCCGCGCCCTGCAACGCGGGCGGGTGGAAGGCGCCTGTGCCTGCGGACTGTGATGGCAGCTGCGCGGACTGCTGCTGCTGTTGCTGGAGCTGCTGTTGTGTCGCATCGGGCAGCTGCGCGCCGGCCAGTCGCACATGCTGCGACGCCGCCTGCGCCTGCTGTTGCAGCTGCGCCACCACCGCCGCCGCAAGCTGGTGCTGCTCTGCCAGGGCAGCTAGCTGCGCCTGCGCAACGACCAGCTGCTGCTGGTGGGCTAGCGCCTGCGCCTGCGCCGCCGTCGCGGCCGCCTGCTGCTGTGCAGGTTGCTGTGCAGGTTGCTGCGCCTGCTGCTGCGCCACCAGGTTGCCCGACAGGAAGAGCGAGCCTGGCTGCGGGCGGCGCAGCGCCTCTGCCCGCGCCGCCTGCTCCAGCAGCAGGTCGATCGCCTCTTGTCGCACCTGCTGCGTCGCCTGCGCCGACGCCAGCTGCTGCTGAAGCGAGCCGAGCGCCGCGGCGGCGGCGGAGTCGTAGCCGGCCGGCAGCGCCGAGCTCGCAAAGAGGTCGCTGCTCTGGCCGCCCAGCAGCCCCGACAGGTGCTGCCCCAGGGAGCTGGTGCCCGACGCCTGCAGCAGCTGCTGGGTGAGCAGCGTGTGGCTGATCTGGCTGGGCGTGGGCAGCTGACTGCCGCCACCAGGCCCGCTGGCGCCGGCGATGGCGCTCAGCCCCGACAGGCTCCCAGACTGCAGCGCCAGCTGCGCGCCCAGCGCCTGCAGATCGCTCCCGGCCGGGGAACCCTGCCAGCCGGCGCCGCCGGTCCACAGGCTGCTGGGGTAGCTTGAGCCTGCGCCGTCGCTGCAAGCGGAGCCGCCGAGCGAGGAGGCTGTGCCGGAGCCCAGGGGCAGGCCGCCGCCCAGGCCCACGCCCTCCAAGCCCAGCCTCTGGCGCACGCCCATGCAGGCGGCCAGGCGGCCGAGGTGGCCGCCGTCGGCGCCGTCGGCGGAAAGGCCGCTCATCGCGGCGGCCGCCTGCCGCTCCAGCCCCAGCCGGCGCGCCCGCAGCAGCTCGGCGTCGAGCTGCTGGGCTGCGGCGCCGCCGCCGCCGCGGCCGCGGCCGCGCCGCGCCGCGCGCCGCTCCTCCTCCTCCTCCTCCTCAGTGTCGTAGTCCATCATGGCCGCGTAGCGCGCGCCGCCCGTGCCCGCCTTGCCCTCGGCGTGCAGGTAGTGCACGAGCGCGTAGAGCGGCTCGCCCGGGCCGACGTCCAGGCGCCAGTAGGAGCGTCGCTTGAGGTCGTCCTCCCCGCTCCGCGCGTAGTAGCAGTTGAGCGTCTTGATGTTGTCGACTGCGCGCGGGGGGGGGGGGGGGGGGGGGGGGGGGGTGGGGTGGGTGG
>PCFQ01000008.1:375282-386912 GCA_003063905.1 Chlorella sp. A99 | reverse complement strand
CCACCCACCCCAAAAAACAAGCAGGCGACTTCCCGGACAAGGTCAATGCCGAGATCGTGGCCATTCAGCGCCTGCAGACGGCGGCGGGCGAGCACCACTTGCGGGCCCTCATCGAGGCGCACGTTGAGCGCACCGGCAGCGCCAAGGGCAAGGCAATTCTGGCCGGCGAGTGCTGTTGCGTGCGCTTGCCTGCACACCACGCCCATCTGCGTATTGGTCCGCCTGCTTGGCATTGGCATTGGCTCCCGTGCTATGCTCAGCCGCTTGCCAGGCATCTTACGTGCTGCCCTCGTCGCCCCTCTGCCGTGCTCTCCCTCCTGCTTCAGACTGGGCGGCTGCCAAGTACCGCTTCTGGCAGCTCGTCCCCCCCAGCGAGGCCAACACACCCAAGGCGTCGCTGCGGGCGGAGCAGGCGGCGCAGCAGGCCGGCGCGGCGCCAGCGATGGCCACCTCTGCCGCCTGACATGGCAGCGATGGTCGCACTTTGATTTCGTGATGGGCCAGCAGAAATTGCGCTGCTCGTCCCCTCCCTTCCTGCACGGCCTCACTCATTGTTTTGTGGTGCCCTCTTGCTTGTGCCCCGACAGACCTCTGACGGTACCCCCCCTGCATTTCATCCCCGGCCGATTTCATTGCAAGGCAATTGAGCCAGCCTTCCTGTGTCATCACTCCCACGAGCAAGGAGATTGTGTTGTGACGAGGAGGGGCTACGCACGCCTGCAGGGGCAGGATTAGGGGTCTCCCCACGTTGGTCCCCATGCTGGTCCCCATGCCACGTTGGGATTGGCCTGATTTCCGCTTCTCTCGCCTTGCACCCTCAGCCATTTCGTCTCCTAGCTCTAAACAATCGCCGAGGCTGCTCAGAGTCGCGCGGGAGCCCAATCGGCGACATTGCCATGGTGCAGCGTGCCCACGTGCAGCAGCAGGCAGTGCTCAAATTACGGGTGATCGTGCCTCACGGCACTCAGAATGCGTTGTGCAAAACTTGACATCTTGCCTTTAGCTGGTCCCTGCACTTGATGCACCTGACCCTCGATCGTCAGGATGCATTCACCACGCTGACATCAGATCGTTTCTTGAAGGCTCTTCTGCCTGCCCAGAGACCCTCCCTGAAGCCCACGAAGGTGCATGGCACATTGCGTTCAAGCACACTGCAGGCGCAATGCTTTGGGTCGCCTTGCATGCGATATGCTGACTTGGAGAGATGCGCAAGGGGGCTTCATATATCTAACGCGCGAAGCGGTGGTCACTGGCACTTGCAGGCGTGGAGCGCCCAAATTTGCCATGATCGCGGTCGCCCCGACTCTGGGCGGGGACTGTCAGCAAGCAGTGTGCGCGGGCCCCATCATTGGCCAAGCGGGCCCCATCATTGGCCAAGCACCTAGCCCGCCTCATGATCAGTCCTCGTTAGAGGAGGCAGAGGCGCTCGCCATCTTCGGGGAGTCGAGTGACGACGAGCAAGAGACGGCGCGGGGCTCCCAGGCGGGCACCCGGCTTCCCGCCACGACGCAGGCCTCGTGCCCGCCCAGCTTCCCGGCCCAGCAGGCTGAGGTGGGCGCGGCAGCAATATCAAACACATGTCCCCTGCAATATCAACTGACCGCACAGCAACCGTGCAAACACATCGAGCGAATGCATGTCGCCCCCTGTGCATGCCTGTCGGCACCATGCCCGTTGACTGCAGCGAAACTACGCATTACAGTGTGCTGCCTTGCTCTTCTTACTAAAAGACAATCCCTCCGTGCCATGCAGGCAGCAGCAGCCCTCACCAGCACGCCGGCAGCCGAAGCGCCGCCGGCCCGGGCGTGCGCGCCGCCCGCGGCGGCGGCGGCGGCGGCAGCGCCACCACCGCCCGCGCGTCGCCGCACCGTGCTGGTGGCCAAGTGCCTGACCAACAGTGACGCGGGCAGCGGGCGCGTCATCCTGCCGCGCCTGGCGGTGGAGTCCAACCTGCCTTTTGTGGTGGGCTACCGCCACTACAGCCTCTCCGCGCGCGACGCGCGCGGCCGCCCTCACGCGCTCACCATCAAGAGCTGGGCCAACGGCACGGAGCACCGCCGTGTGTACGTCCTGGAAGGCGCAATCGACTTCTTGCGCTCCCACGGCGTCGGCGTTGGAGACGCGGTCGGCATCTGCAGCGACGAGCGTGGTGGGCGATGGCTTGGGCGCCCGCGCGCCGTGCCCGGCCTCTGCCGCGCGCGCGCGGCGCGGCGCCCTGCCTGCCTGGCCGTTGTCCCTCCGGGCCGGGCTTATCCTGAGATGTGCATCTGCAGGCCAGCTGGTGATCGAGGCCAACAGCGATGAGGTTCGGCAGGCAACCGTGAGCCCTAAGTACCTCGGCGCGACGGCGCTGGTCCCCCCGCCCGGCCCGCCCGCCGCAGCAGTGCCGCTGGTGCTGGGCGCGTCGGCGCGCTGCCTGCGCTCCCCGCACTGCACCAAGAACATCGGACATCCGGGCTTTTGCAGTGGCCCGCGCGTGGCAGCAGCCGCCACCGCTGCAGCCAGGCAGCAGCAGCGCGGCGTGGCCATGGCGCCCGCCACCGCGGCCAAGCAGCAGCGTGGCGGCACGGCCACGGTGCCCGCCGCCTCGACCTGCGGCAGCGGCGGGCCTGGCTCAGTGGCCACGACCAGCAGCGGCGGCGAGGCGGCGACGCAGCTCGCCACTAGCAGCGGCGGTGGCGCGGTGACGTCGGCGCCCTCGCGTGCGGCGCTGCCGCCGGGCCTGCACCCTGTGGCCTACATCCCCGCGGGCCTTGCGCTCTCCAAGGAGCTCACTGGCTATGACATCAGCAGTGGGAGGGTGGTGATGCCCGCGCCCGACGTGGAGGCGGGTCTGCCCTCGGTGCTGGCGCCCGGCGCCGAGGCCGACGCCCCGCCAGAGTTGCTCACGCTCGCGGCCGTTGACGAGAGCCAGGGCTGGCAGTTCCCCACGCTGCGAGCGTGGACCAACGTGGCAGGCCGGCGCGGCTATCTGCTGGAGGGGGCGGGGCCGTTCCTGGCCGTGCGCGGCGCCGCCGCCGGCGACCGCATCACCTTCTTCCGCCACACCGACCTCACGCCCCCGGTGAGGAGCAGCTGCGAGTGTTGATGCCTGCCCGGCCAGGGATCCCTTCACGTGCTTGCATCAGACTCACGCGCCCAGGTCGCGATCACCACCCCCTGCCCTGCCCGCCCTTGCCCTCGCAGCGCGTGGAGCTCCGCGCCAGCGGCACGGATGCCCCCTGTCTGCCCACCGCGCCGCCCGCTGCCGACACCCCTGCATCCATCCCCTACTGCCAGCTGCCGCTCCTCCTGCACCCACCAGGCAGCGCCGCGGCCAGGGCCGCACCGCGCGGCGCGCAGTGCCGCCGCACGCCCACCTGCACCAAGGGCTTCCGTCACCAAGGCTTCTGCAGCGGGCACAAGGGCTACAAGCGGCGCGAGTCGCCCACCGCCGCGGCCTCAGGCAGCTCGAGCGGCAGCCGCCGCCAGGCCTTCTCCGCTGCCTGCACGACATTCCTGGGATACGCATCTCCGTCGGGTGCGCCCAGGCATGCTCTCACACCTCGCCCTCGCCCTCGCCCTCGCCTCAGCCACCCGCCTGTGCTGTGCGCCATGTGCAACCCCTGCCGTCGCACTCGGCCACGGCCCTGCCTGCTGATCGGCGCCTTTGCTCCCCTCCCTCCTCCCCTGCCCTTCTCCCACATTTGCAGACGATGACGACAAGGAGTACACTCCCAGCTACAAGCGCCCGCGGCGCACAGTGACGCCGCGCGGCGCCGCCAGCGGCACGCCGTACAGTGCCACTGCCGGCAGCGTCAGCGCCGCCTCGACGCCACGCGCCTGCGATCCACTGCTGTCGCTGCTGGCCTGCATGGACCCGAGCTTCGAGGCAGACCCCCCGGCGGACACCGCACCGGGGGCATGCGTGACCAAGGCCGTGGCGGCCGCCGAGGCGGCAGCGGCTGCCGAAGCAGAGGCAGCGGCGGCCTATGCGCGGCAGATGGCGTGAACAAGGGTGCGCCTGAGGCCCAGCTCCAGCCAACACATGAGAGAGAGCACATTGATAGACGGCGCGACAGCGCAACGAGAGGCCCCGAGAAGAACAGCCCCCCTTGAGAGCACCGCATGAATGAACACACTGCACTGCATCAGACCCCACAGCCTTTTCCCCTGCACTTTTCCCCTGCACCACCAACAGGTGCACCTGCGCGGCACCTGCCCCTGGCGCGGGCACCTGGCGGGAGCGCCGGGGGCTACCCTCGACAGGGCGCCCTCGGCTGCCGCTCCTGCTCGTTCTGGACTCTCCGCTGCCCTTGCTGTTTTGTGAATGCACCTTGCATCTGAGCGTACCAGCTCGCCTGCCAATTTCGCCTTTCATTACGCCGCATGTACCACCGGGCGGTCAACACCAGCCTTGTTAATCTGCATCGCCTTTGTGTACCCTCTTTCCCACTGCCCTGCATGATTTCAAACACCCAAATCCCTTCGTTCCTGCCTGTACCCGTTACATGGGACCCCCCCCCGGCCCCCCGACCCGAGTGCCCTCCCCGTCCGTGTGCCCCCGCTCACGTCGGGGGGCCGCTCCCCTCTGCACTTGCTCCTCTGCACCTCTGCACTTCACACACCTGCACACATTTTTTTAACCTCCTTGCTTGTCTAAAAAGAAGAATGGGGAAGGGGAGTTGCCAGGTCCAGGTCCAGGTCGGCTCCAGGCCCTCCTGACCTCGTGGGGATCCCGTGGGGAATCCCGTGGGGATGTGCTCGTGGCTCTGCATGTAACCCCTCAGTCAAGTCAGCCTCCTGTCGGCGCCCGTCTCCACACGCAGGCGTGCCCCGCGCACAAGTGCCTACGACCACATAACCTCCTACATCGCCTGCTCTGCTACTTCTGTCCAAAGCTGCCGGGAGTTGCAACACGCAGTGATCGCGCAAAGGCTACGTAGCTGTGTGGGGGTGCCAGCTCTATCTCTCAGGATGCCATCTGTGGGCTCCTGCGCGGCCTCAGGACCGCGGCTGAGGGGCTCCCCTTTGCTGCCCGCCAGCGCAGCTCGGCGCGCTGCCCGCCGCCGCCCGCCGCCGCCCGCCGCCGCCGCGCAGCCGCAGCAGCAGGCCGGTGCTGGCGCGGGCGCCGGCGGCGGCCTGAGCAGCGCGCTGGCGGACCAGGAGCGCGTGCGAGCGCTCAAGGCGGAGCTGGAGGCGGCGGTGGCAGCCGAGGACTTTGGAAAAGCGGCCCAGCTGAGAGACGAGCTGAAAGCGCTGGTAGCGCCCGACCCCCGAGAGCGCCTGCAGCGCGAGCTGGCCGAGGCGGTGGCAGACGAGGACTTTGGCACGGCCGCGCGCCTGCGCGACGAGCTGGCCGCGCTCAAGCCGCCGCCGCGTCACTTCGACGTCCCGCCCATTGCAAGCGCGGCTGATACCGAGGGTATCGAGGTCTTGTGCTGCAGCAAGTTCATGCCAGAGATGGTGAGGGGACAGGGGTGGGGGTGGGGGTGGGGGCGGGAGCGCGTGCACGGCGGCATGGGCGTTGCCTGCCCGGTGTGGCGCTCACTGCTCACACCTGGCCACGCAATCACGCATCCCCTCCCTGCCATCTCCGCCCTTTCCTGCACCCGCTTCCAACAGAGTCACCCAGTCTTCTCCAGCTACGCTTTCCAGGTGCGCTGCGTCGAAAGCCCTCCTATCCAGAAATGTGCTCTGCCGTTAGTCGGAAGAATAATTTCTTCAGCCTGATCATTCCTGGTGCGATTGAGGGAGCAAACTGCGTTGACTCCCCTCCGGTTTTGCTTTCCAGTATGAGATCACTCTGACCAATAAAAGCGACCGGACAATCAAGGTGCGCTGGGGCTGGGGGCGAGAGCTGCCACCAAGGGGCAAAATAGGGCGGGCAGCGCGCCGCCTTTGCTTGCAGACCCGTCCTTGGCCGGCACTGCGCGCGCACCGCCACCTGTGTGCCGCAACACATGCTGCCTCCACTGCACCCCCCCTCTCGCACGCCCCTTGCAGGTGATGGAGCGGCACTGGCGCGTGATGAACGGCCACGCCCGGGTCAAGGAGGTCCACGGCGCGGGCGTGGTGGGCAAGCAGCCCGTTGTGCCCCCTGGTGCCACCTTCACCTGGCGCAGCTCCACATACCTGCCCACGCCACAAGGCGAGGGGAGGGGGTCCAGTGCCCCTGTGTTTGGATGCCCGATGGTTGGAAGTTGTTCAAGGGGTGTACGGGGCGGGGCGTCCCAGTGTCGAGGCACGTTGCGGCGGGGGTGGGGGACCTGAGCTGCGCGCTATTCCATCTCTGATCTCCCGCATCCGCAGGCTGGATGGAAGGCACGCTGGATGTGTACATTCGGGCCAATGAGGGGAGTGGTGATGGTGAGGGCGGCGAGTCGGAGGGCGCCTGGACGCAGAGCCTGCTCGTCAAGATCGAGCGGTTTGGCCTCAACGCCGACGCTTGAGCGCCTGTCCCTCGTGGCCTGTTGCCAGCTGACTCCATGCTCACACCGCGCGCGCGCACCAATGTATGTCACTGTAGACTAAAGCTCCAATGCAGTGCGCTATCCCCGTCAATGACTCGCTGCCCGGCTCATGCACATGCTCCTCCTGTCGCTTGTTTACTCGAGCACTTGTTTCCCTTTCATGGCGGTATCTAGTTTAGTCGTTCTCATTCGTTTCACGGACTTCTCCCTTCTGCTCAGCCACTGTAATAAGCACTCTTGTGATCTCTCGTGCCTGCTGGAGGTCCAGTTGCGTTCCTGCCGCTGGGCGGAGGTGGGCGGCGGCGCCGACTGCCCAGTGCTTCACAGGTCAGGTCTCGCACCCACCCTGCACAATTCCATGTCACCACATGCTATTGATGGCATGCGAGGGACTGAGCCGGCTCACGGCGTCGCGCGGCAACGATGCCACCTGGCGTCAGCGTCAGGTCACAGCTTGAAAGGCAGCAGCTGGCGGTCCCATTCGCTGTTCTTTTTCCTCAACCCGCTCCGCCCCTGTCGTCACCGCGCCTGCGGCGGGAACTCTCGCAACTTTGAAGGGCAGCGCCAGGCAGCGCTGTTTTGGCTCCCCCTGCAGGTCAGACGTCAGAATGGACGCAGCGGGCAGCGAGCAGACTGCCCCTGAGACGGACTTCATAGAGGCCGATGCCTCATTCTCCGATGCCGACGTCACCGAGGATGCCAGCGCCGAGGCAACGGCCTCCTACAACTCGGAGGAGGAGGAGGAGGCAAGCGGGGGGAGGAGGAGGAGGAGGCAAGCGCTTGATTGAAACGGAGCGGAGACGTTGGGAGACTCCTAGCGCCCCCCGCGGGCACCTGCAGCACTTCCGGGAGATCAGGGCGATTGGGGGCCGCCATTGGAGGCGCACGCGTGCGCCCGCCCGCTGCCCGTCGACACCCCGTCGCTCACGGCCGGTGCCCGCTGCAGGAGCTGGAGTCGGAGACGGCCAAGCAGATCGCGCGCAAGGAGAAGGAGCGTCTCAAGCAGATGGAGAAGAAGCGCAGGGAGCAGCTGGAGCGAGTGCGCAACCAGCAAAACCAGGACGCTGAGAAGGGCGAGGTGCGAGGGCACGGTGCAGTCGCCGCCCGCATTTGCCGGACTGGCGCTGGTCGGTCGGTGCGCGCGCACCACGCGGGGCAGCAGCGGCGCTGCGCTGCTGGCAGCACTGGTGTGGTTCCCTCCGTCACCGCCTTGCGCCGGCGGCGCTAGATCGGCGCTAAGCCTGCCCTGCCGGGCCCCCCGCCCCACCCCACCCCCCGCGTCTGCAGGCCGCGCGTGGCCAGCGGCGCCTGCAGTTTCTGCTGAAGCAGGCGGAGGTGTTCCAGCACTTTGCGCCCGCGGCGGCGGCGGCGGCCGACAAGAAGAAGAAGCGGGGGCGGCACGGCGCTGCTTACACCGAGGAGCAGGAGGACGAGGAGCTGCTGCGCGACGAGGAGGGCGGCGGCGAGGCCGCTGGCCACCGCCTGCAGGTGCGGGAGGGCTGGGCGGGGGCGGGGGGGGGCAGCTGCGCACGAGGAAGGGCCTCTTCATGGCGCGCCGGCGGGCCACAGCTCGCCTGGGTTTCGCTCGCCTGACTTTCACTTTCACACCCATGCACACGCGCCGTGCAGGTCCAGCCGTCCTGCATCACGGGCGGCAAGATGCGCGAGTACCAGCTGCAGGGGCTCAACTGGCTGATCCACCTCTATGACAACGGCATCAACGGCATCCTTGCCGACGAGATGGGCCTGGGTGGGTGTGCCCGGGGGGTGGGGGTGGGGGTCTGCGGAGGAGGCAAGGGGGGGTGCAGCGAATGGCATGGCAGCGAGCTCGCCCCCGGAGCCTGTGGGCCCAGCTCACTGGCCCTCCCCCTGGCTCCTCCGCCGCCCTGGCTCCCTCCCGCCCTCCTCCGCAGGCAAGACGCTGCAGACGATCTCGCTGCTGGGCTACCTCCGCGAGTTCCGCGGCATCGCCGGCCCCCACATGGTCGTCGTCCCAAAGTCCACGCTGCACAACTGGCTCAACGAGTTCCGGCGATGGTGCCCCAGCATCACGGCGGTCAAGGTGGGCGCGGCCGCGCGCGACCCAGGGCGGGGGTGCTCTTGGCCGCCGCGGCGCCGGCGCAAGCCGCGCTCGCCTCGCCGTGCCGCTCGCGCGCCGGCCGCCGCCGCGCCGCGCGCGTCGAGCGGCCGCCGCCGCCGCCGCCGCCGCCCGCAGTTCCACGGCAACGCCGAGGAGCGGCAGAACCAGAAGGACACCATCTGCCGCCCCGGCAAGTTTGACGTGGTGGTCACCAGCTACGAGATGGTCATCAAGGTGGGCTCCCCGCGACGGAGCGATCGTGCTTGGAAGGAGGAACGAAGGGGCAGGCCGGCGGGCAAGAGGGGGGCGCGACGTGGCAGGAAGCGTCGCCTTGCATTGGCGCACCGCCGGGACGCGCGGGCGCTAGACGCCACGCGAGGGCACGTCGCGCCGCACGCCGCGCAGGAGAAGAACCACTGGAAGAAGTTCCACTGGCGCTACATCATCATCGGTGGGTGGCTGATGCGCGTGTGGCGCGCGGTGCCGCGTGCGTGCACGGCGGCATCTTTCGCGCCGCGCTCGAAGAGCCAGCTGTTTGCCATCGCGCTGGGCTCAAACGCTGCGGATGTTCGCACCCCTGCCGCCCTCGCAGACGAGGCGCACCGCATCAAGAACGAGAACTCCATCCTCTCCAAGGCGAGGGCGATGGCAGGAGAAGAAGGGGCGCCGCGCTGTGCGGCGGCAACTGCCGCACGCAGCAGAAGCGCAGCGCCGGGCACGCTGTCCGGTGCGATGCGCCTCACCCACCCTCATGCCCCTTCTCGCCCCGTCCCCCCCAGGTGGTCCGCACCCTCAAGACCAACTACCGCATGCTCATCACGGGCACACCGCTGCAGAACAACCTGCACGAGTGAGGCGGCGCGCAGGGAGAGGGCCGCAGAGGCGCTTGCTCCCGAGCCTGGAGCTGGTCCGCAGTCGCTCGACGCCGGTCGCGTCGAGCTGCCGGCTGCCGAAGCGGCCGCCTGCCCACCTGCCCACCAACCCTCCGACCGACGCAGGCTCTGGGCGCTGCTCAACTTCCTGCTGCCCGAGGTCTTCTCCAGCGCCGAGAAGTTCGACGAGTGGTTCTCGCTGGGCGCGAACAAGGAGGGCGAGGCCGAGGTGGTGCAGCAGCTGCACAAGGTGCTGCGCCCCTTCCTGCTGCGCCGCCTCAAGAGCGACGTGGAGAAGAGCCTGCCGCCCAAGAAGGAGACCATCCTCAAGATCGGCATGAGCGAGATGCAGCGCAAGGTGGGCGGGGTGGGGGCGTGCAGGCGGCGGGGCGAGCGCGCGCGCAGGCAGGCGGCGGCGTGGCGCGAGCAGGCAGCGGCCGGTCGCTGCCGTCGGAACCCGCTTGCCCCTCCCCGTCTGCTGGCCCCCCCGGCCGCCGCCCACCCACCCATACCCACACACCCACACCCCCTCCCGCCCACACGCCCACGCACACCCTGCACGCGTGCAGTACTATGCAGCGCTGCTGCAGAAGGACATGGACGCGGTGACGGGCGGCGCCGACCGCTCGCGCCTGCTCAACATCGTCATGCAGCTGCGCAAGTGCTGCAACCACCCGTGAGCGCGAGGGGGTGGGGGGCGGAGGCGGGGGCGCCCCGGCGGGCGGGCGATCCTCCCCCCCGCTGCCCCCTTCCTCACCGCCCGCCGCGCCTGCGCCTTGCCCTGCAGCTACCTGTTCCAAGGCGCGGAGCCTGGCCCGCCCTACATTACGGGCGAGCACCTGGTGGACAACTCGGGTGAGGGGGCGGCTGAGCGGAGCTGCAGCGCGGTGATTCCGCGCTCATCAGCGGGCGGCTGCTCGTGACCGCCGCCCACGGACGCGCCCACTCGCGCCTTGCCCCCACCCGCCTCCGCCCCCAGGCAAGCTGGTCCTGCTGGACAAGCTGCTGCCCAAGCTGCAGAGTCGCGGCTCGCGGGTGCTCATCTTCAGCCAGGTGCGCCCCTGCCGGCTCGCGCCGCTGCCTCCCCCCGAGCCGCCTCGCCTCGAGCACGAGCTGCTAGTGGCCTGCCTCGCCCCGCGCGCTCCAACCTGCGCGCTGGACACGCATGCGCAGATGACGCGCATGATCGACATCCTGGAGGATTACTGCATCTACCGCAGCTACCAGTACTGCCGCATCGACGGCAACACCAGCGGGGAGGACCGCGAGTCGCAGGTGGGCGAGCGCGCGGGGGGTAGGGGGTGGGGGTGGCGAGGGTCGGCGCCACACACCGCGATGCGCGGCTCCTGCCCTGGCTCCATCCTCTGATCCGGCGGCCCCCCCTGCCTCGCGCCAACCTCCAATCCACCACCTGGCCCGCCGCGGCAGATCGACGAGTACAACCGCGAGGGCACCGAGAAGTTCATCTTCCTGCTGTCCACGCGCGCCGGCGGCCTGGGCATCAACCTCTACACCGCCGACACCGTGGTGCTCTATGACTCGGACTGGAATCCGCAGATGGACCTGCAGGTCGGTCCAGCGGGCGGCCGGTGCCTGCGGTGCAGGAGCTGCCGCGGGCAGCGCACATGCAGGGCGGAGTGACCGGTCCGACCAACCCGCCTGCCAGCTGCCTGATGCTGAGTGCTGATGCCGGGCGATCGCCCGCCCGCTGCACATCAGGCCATGGACCGCGCGCACCGCATCGGCCAGAAGAAGGAGGTGCAGGTCTTCCGCTTCTGCACCGACAACAGCATCGAGGAGAAGGTGGGTGGGTGGGTGGGTGTGCGGGGTGGGGGTGGGGGGGCCCAGGAACGTGGGGCGCCGGAGGGGGCCGCTGCAAGGGGGCAGACCGCCGCCGCCCGCACGTCGCTCGCCCCGCCGCGTCCCGTCGGCCTCGCCCCGCTCCCATCTCTCCCCCGCAAACGCAAACCGCAGGTCATCGAGAAGGCGTACAAGAAGCTGCGGCTGGACGCGCTGGTCATCCAGCAGGGGCGGCTCGTGGAGAACACCAAGAGCGTGAACAAGGAGGACCTGCTGTCCATGGTGCGCTACGGCGCGGAGCTCGTCTTTTCCAGCGAGGCGGCCAACATCACCGACCAGGACATCGACGCGATCATCACCAAGGGAGAGGCGGCCACCAAGGAGCTCAACGACAAGCTGCAGGCGAGGGCGGCGGCCGGGGGGGGG
>PCFQ01000008.1:350057-373178 GCA_003063905.1 Chlorella sp. A99 | reverse complement strand
GGGTGGGGGGGGGGGGGGGGGGGGGGGGGGGGGGGGGGGGGGGGGGGGGGGGGGGGCGCGCCTGGGGCACTGCACCGTCAGTCGGTGCGGCCCTACGCAGGCGCTGCCTGTCCGTTTGCTGTTCGCGCGCGCAGCAGCTCGAGCAATTCCTGCCTCAGGCGCTGGCCTGGGTTGTCGCGTCGCGCACATGTTGTCACGCGCGCTGTCATGGCACCCTCGCCTCACCCCGCCCTCTCTCCCCTCCCCCTCCCCTCCGCTCGCAGCTCATCCGCCTGATCGAGCGCGAGAACGAGGAGGACGAGGCGCGCGAGGGCCGGGGCAAGAAGCGCGGCAGCTCGGCAGCGCCCTCTGCAGGCGGCAAGCGCAAGGGCAGCGAGTCGGCGGGCGGCCCGCCCGCCAAGAAGCTGGCTGCGTGAGAGGCGAGGCTTGCGCCTTGCTCCAAAGCAGCGGGGGTCGTGTTTCAGTCAGCGAGGCAGCAACATGAGTGCCCTGCAGCTTGCTTCCTCGCAGCAGCATCTGAGCGCAGCGTGCCTGTCCATCAAGCAGTGTCAACTGCAGCAGTACGTGCAAGCGCTCGCGTAGCGCATGTGTAAGCAACCTAGGTATAGAGTCCCTCTTGCCCAGCACGAGCGTTGCGCTGCGGCCTCACGCCGCGCCTGCTTGTAGCTGCACCGCCGTGGCCGCCTGCTGCTGGGGCTCCACGCTGATGAAGCGCTGCTTGCGCCGCCGGTCATAGCTGAACTTTACGTGCCCCGCCTCCAGCGCGTAAATGGTGTGGTCCCGTCCCTGCCCAAGGAGGCATAAGGCAGGCCGTGAGATGGCGGGGGCAACAGCGCACGACGCAGGGGGAAAATCAAGGATGCATGCATCGCGTGGTGTCTATACTGCATCCACATCCCTGGCAGACACGCATGCGCACCGAGGACGCGCGTGATGCTGCTGTTTGCGCGACCGCCCTTGCTCACCATGCCCACATTGGCGCCCGGGTGGTACTCGGTGCCGCGCTGGCGCACGATGATGTTGCCCGGGATGCAGCGCTGCCCCCCGTAGAGCTTGACGCCCAGGAACTTGGGGTTGGAGTCCTTGGTGTTTTGCGTGGAGCCGCCCTGCTTCTTGCTCGCCCACCGCACCTGGAGCTGCTGCCACGTGCCCGCCGCTGCGCCGCCGCCCGAGGTGCTTGCCGCGCCTGCGCACACCGATGTACCGTCAGCTCCTTGTGCAGTTGTGCAGTATGGCAAAAGGCCCAGGGGCCTCGCAGGCGCAAGGCTGGCGGAGGCATCACCTTCTCCAGCTCGAGCCGCTGCCTGCAGTGCTTCGCCGCAGTGCTTCGCCACCCGGCTCTGCAGGCCGCTCAGTGAACGCAGCATGGCTTCGCTTGTCAAGTTGGGTTGGGCCAAGCTTGCTGACGCAAACAAACTGGATGGAAATGTGGTATTTGTATGAAGGCGACAGAAAGGGAAATGGCTGCAATCGATGCAATGCCGTCTGTCTGGCCCGCCGCCAGGGCCATTGCGACTTGCGACTCAGGCGAGTGCCCGTCGCACCGCCCTGCGTCCCTGCCTAATTAGCCCGCCCAGCACTATTTGCTCCTGCGTAGTGGTGCAAGGTCTGAGGAGGGGTGTACACGCGACAGGCACGAGCCACCGTGTGTCGGCCACTGCCACATGTCGGCCACTGCCAGATGTATTCGCTCATTTCTCATGCTCAATGGACCTGAGCACACTTCACATCAGCAACTGTGGTGCGGCCGCACTTCACATCAGCAACACAGCACACAAAAAAGGCAGCCGCCCAGGGCCCAGTGCCGGCATCATCAACGGGACATTGCCAGGTCCGCCGCTGCAAGCGCTGCAGCCCGCCGCGTGCACGCCTCGCCTCAGCGGTAGACAGCCTGGCTCAGCTCGGTGAGCAGCGTGTTCACCGTGAAGAGCAGCACCGAGGTGGCCGCCACAATCGCCACCACCAGCAGCGTCTGCACCAGCGCCTGCTGCGGCGTGGGCCACTTGATCAGCCGCACCTCCTCCAGCACACCCTGAGCGCAGGGGCGGATGGGTGCGCCGGCGCATCGCCCCGCACGAACAGCGCCGCTTCGCCGCTAGAGCAACCGCCCCAGTGGCACGTGGTCCCAAGCCCCGCTCCCAATCATGCTAGAACACTGCCGCGCCGATGGTGCCATCTGCACGCACCTCTGCCAGGCTCTCCTTCTTTTTCTCCGTCTCCAACTGCGCCCGTCGCCTCTGTAGCTCGTCTATTGACGAAAGCAGGTCATCCTGCGTGATGGGGAGTTGATGACAGCAGCCAGCGGTCAGGCGAGGTCAGCAGCCGCAAAAAAGAAAACAAGTTTTTTTTTTCCGCCTGAACATTCTCACCTGCGATTGCGATGCCACAGGCTGCGCTGGCTGCTGCTGCTGCTGGGGCTCCTGCTCCTGCTGCTGGTCTGGGGAAGAGGCCACGGCGGGCGGCGTGTCTGGCACCTGGAGCCGCGAGTCCGTCTCTTTGGTGGCCTTCTCCCGCCGCACCGCGGCCAGCACCACCGCCCGCCGCCGCTGGCTGTGCGGCAGCGCCGGCTGGCCACGTGCCAGCTGCCTGGCCTGCGACTGAGGCCTAGCTGCAGGGCTGGGCGCGCGAGCGAGTGGCACTCGGGATGCGAGTCCAAGCATGGCGGCTTATCCAAAGCTTGCAGCAGCGCCGATGGACGAGGCAACTCTCGGGCGATGCGGAAGGCAAGGCACAGGGAGCAAATCGAGGCCTAACGATAGGGCGGCAGTGGGAGGCGAAATCAAGAGTTGAGCGGCAGATATATGGCCTAGCTGATGGGTTGGAAGTGAAGAGAGCGTGAGATGAGTAGGATATGTAATGAAGGCATCGCGGCCACGTCCCTGCCGCCCCCCGCCCGCAGGCAAGCGCAGTGCCACATACACATGCCCGCGTCATAGCTTTTCACACCTGGTGCTGTGATGTGACTTAGCGCGGGGGCATAGGCCAGGTAGTTGCCCCAGCCGCGCTCCCGCTCCCCAATCATCTCCGCCTCAGTCACGGCCAGCAGCACTCTGAAGGGCGCTTGCTTTCTACAGGCTCTAAGCTGTGATCTTCGCTTGCGCGCTTTGTGGCACAGCCACTTTGGTCGCATGCAGCACGCCGCATGCACGCAGGGCGGGCGGCGGCGCCCAGGCCCCACCGCTAGTCCCAGCCGCCGCATGCGCACCCGACAACAAGGTCCTCCCCCGCGCGTTTTCACTCTCTCTCCTCGTGTCAGCACTTGGTTGGGCTACTGCGTCGTCACCCCAAGCTCCGCTTGCTTCTTCTCAACTTCGGCCCGAAGCTCCACCCGCAGTCATGAGCTACAGGCAGCGTAGCCGCTCGCCAACGTCAGACAGGTGCGCAGCGAGAGAGGGCCATCAGAAAATGCCTTGCACTGTTTGCCCCGCCGCTGGTCCGCCTGCCCTCAGCAGCGGTAGGACACGCGCGGAGGCAGCGGCGGGGGGCGCCGGGGCGCGCCGGCGGGCGGGCGCGTCGGGCGCTGGCGTGTGCCGCCCTGCGTTCCGCACGCTTCTTCTGCTAGTCGCATCTCCTGCCGTGTTTCCTGCCGTGCGTTCAAGCACCTGGAAGTTCGCACTGCGCAGGTATGGCAGCAGCGCAGGAGGTGGCTATGGTGGCAGCACCTACGGCGGGTGAGGCTTGGGGTGTGGTCGTCGCTGCTGCGCGTCTGCTCTATGGCCGGCGCGCCTGCACTCTGCCTGGGGCGTTGTAGCATACACATGTGGCTGGAGGCCAGTGCGCCGATGGCTGCGAGAAACAGGCGTCGCGCTCAGCAACTCGCATGCACTGCTTGGGGTTTGCTACCCACTGCCCCTCTGCAGATATGCTGGCGGCGGCTATGGCGGCGGCAGCGGCGGATACGGCGGTGGCGGCTATGGTGGCGGTGGCTATGGCGGCGGCTTTGGCGGCGGCGGCGGCTTCGGCGGGGGCTTCTCTGGTGGGAATTGCTTGGAAAGCTGCAATGCAGGGCGCCAACTGCCAGCGCTGTTCCCACCCGGTGGCGCCGCCTAGGCCAATGTGCATCTGTGCTGCTCCTGCAGGCCGCGGCGGCCGCGATGCGCTCGACACCATGGCCCTGCCCACGTGAGCGAGCGCCTGCCTGCTTCCCACCCGCCTTGTGTGCGGCGCCTGCTCATGCTGCTGCCGCCCGTCGCATCGCCGGCGCGTCGTCCGACGCGCCCCCCTGCCTGTCTGTCACCTGCAGCCAAGACTTCTCCAACCTGCCCAAGTTCGAGAAGAACTTCTACTGTGAGTCCTGTTGCGGGTCTGCCGCCAGCGCAGCTGCGCGGCGCCTGTACGCTGATCTCACCCGTCGGCCCCTGCTCTGTGTGCGCAGATGAGCACCCCGCTGTGACAGCGCGGACCGACGAGGAGGTGGCCGAGTACCGCCGCGCGCGCGACATCCACGTGACGGGCGAGGGCGTCCCCAAGCCTGTGACCACCTTTGAGGAGGCCTCCTTCCCTGGTGAGACGCCGGAGCAGGGTGCGCGCGAACGAGCGGCGGAGCGGCAGCGGCAGCAGGAGCACAGAGCAGCGCCGCTCGTGCAGCCTCGGCCACCAACTCGCGGCCACCCCGCCCTTGGCCCTGCCCTTGCCCCTCCGCAGAGTACGTGCTGGGCGAGGTGTCCAAGGCCGGGTTTAGGGAGCCGACGCCGATCCAGGCCCAGGGCTGGCCCATGGCGCTGCTGGGCCGCGACCTGGTGGGCCTGGCTGAGACGGGCAGCGGCAAGACGCTGGCCTACCTGCTGCCCGCGGTGGTGCACATCAACGCGCAGCCGCACCTGGCGCCCGGCGACGGCCCCATCGTGCTCGCCCTCGCGCCCACGCGCGAGCTGGCGGTCCAGATCCAAAACGAGTGCCAGAAGTTTGGCGCGACATCGCGCATCAAGTCGACGTGCGTCTACGGCGGCGCGCCCAAGGGCCCGCAGGCCGGCGACCTGCGCCGCGGCGTAGAGATCGTGATCGCCACGCCCGGCCGGCTGATCGACTTTCTGGAGAGCCGCACCACCAACCTGCGCCGCGTCACCTACCTCGTGCTCGACGAGGCCGACCGCATGCTCGACATGGGCTTTGAGCCCCAGATCCGCAAGATTGTCAGCCAGGTGGGGAGGGCAGGGAGTGGGTGGGGGAGGCCGGGAGGGAGGGTGCGCGGCGCCCAGGACGGAAAGGAGGGCCGCGCTGGGCCCGTGCGCGTGTGCCATGCCGCGCCCCCTGGCGGGCCCTCTGACGTCGCCCAGCAAACGTCCCTCCGCCTGCAGATCCGCCCCGACCGCCAGACGCTGCTCTGGTCGGCGACCTGGCCCAAGGAGATCCAGGCGCTCGCCCGCGAGTTCCTGCACAACGCGTACCAGGTGCTCATCGGCGCGCCCGACCTCAAGGCCAACCACCGAATCACCCAGATCTTCGACTTCCCTGGCGAGCACGAGAAGTACCACAAGCTGGTCCGCATCCTGGAGAAGGTGGGCGGGGTCGCGGCGTGGGCAGAGGCCGGGGTCGGCGGCATGGCTGCGCCGACTGGGGGCCAGGCGCAACACCAAGCCACCGCCCACGCTCCAGCTTCCTGCTCTCCAAACCTTCTTGCCCGCCCTCCCCCGCCCGCAGGAGATGGACGGCCGCCGCATCCTGATCTTCCTGGAGACGAAGAAGGGCTGCGACGCCGTCACGCGCCAGCTGCGCATGGACGGCTGGCCCGCGCTCTCCATCCACGGGGACAAGAGCCAGCACGAGCGCGACTGGGTGCTGGCCGAGTTCAAGGGCGGCAAGCACCCCATCATGATCGCCACCGACGTGGCGGCCCGCGGCCTAGGTAACGCCTCCGCGCGCCCGCTTGCGCCCGCTTGCTGCCCCCTCCCAGCACGGCTGCCCACGCCGCACCCGCTCCTGCCTCCCATCCGAGCCCCCCTGCTTTCCGCTGCCGCTCGTTGCTGCGCTTGCTGGTGCCGGCGCCCACCTCCACGCTGCCTCGCCTCGCGGCCAGGCCGCTCTGCTTGCGGCTGTTCTCCGGGTTTGCCTGCCTGGGCACCCGGCACCTCGGCCGCTGCTGCCTGCGCGTGGGGCCCGCTTCTCCGCCTTTGGTGGGCCGGCCTGCTCTCTGCAGCTCCGTGGCTGGGGAGGGCACCCTGTCTGTGGGCGACGAGGCCGCGCCCTGCTGACGCCGCGTGCGTGCGGTGGGCAGGCACCGCCCTGAGCTGCGTGTGCAGGCGTGTGAGTTTTGGCGCAGCCACCACTTTTTGTGCCGTGATTGGCTGTGTGTGTCTACGGGTGCCGGCGTGACGCGTGCGGGGGAGCAGCGGCAGGCCGGAGGCGATCCTCGCCGCCGCCCGTGGCGCGCCATGTGCGCATCGGCCTCGGCCGCCGGCCGCCCAGCGGGGCGCCCAGCCGCACCATGCTCTCCCCGCCGCCCGCCGCACCTCAGTGCTTGTCCTGTTTACCGTGTGTGTCATGCGTGCTTAGGTTAGCTTGCTTGCACATGTGGGCACGAGGTGAGTTGTCGGTGGCTGCCCAACGCCCAACACACGCCAACCCGCACGACGCGCGCCCACGACAGGCCCCTCCCCTCCGCGGCATGCGGCGCCTGCCCTCCGTTGGCAGGCTGTCTGCGTGGCACGGCGGCATGAGTGCAGCAGGGCCCACCCGGCAGCTGCCGCAATACCCGCTCCCGCTGCCCAAAGGCCGCGACAGCGGACCTCGCCGCTCAAAGGCGGCGTCGACCACAACACTCGCCACCTTTCTCCGCGCTCCCCCGTCGCCCGCTCCCCCCTTCCGCGTCCTGACGGCCTGCACCGTCGCCCGGCCGCGGCGTGCGCGCTCCGCGCCCCTCCGCGCCGGCGCGCCGCCCCTTGCCCCGCTGCCGCGCAGACGTCAAGGACATCAAGATGGTGATCAACTACGACATGCCCTCCTGCGCCGAGGACTACGTGCACCGCATCGGGCGCACGGGGCGCGCCGGCGCCACCGGCACCGCCTACTCCTTCTTCACGTCGGCAAACGCCAAGATGGCGCGCCAGATCGAGAAGATCCTGGAGGAGGCGGGGCAGCCGGTGCCGCCGGAGCTGCGCAACTACGCGGCCACCAGCCGCGGCAGCGGCGGCACGGGTGAGGAGCGCGCCTGGCCACGCCGGATGCGGCCCGAGGACGCGCGGCGCCGCTGCCGCCTGCGCGCTCGCCCGCCTGCGCGCTCGCCCGCCTGCGCATGCTGCTCTGCCGCTCGCTGACGGCCCCTGTACACTGCGCCTGCCGCGCAGACTTCCGCAGCCGCGGGCGCGGCGGCGGCGGCGGCGGCGGCGGCGGCGGCGGCGGCCGCTTTGGCGGCGGCGGTGGCGGCCTCACCGGGTCCAACATGATCCCGGTGGGTGCCCACGGCGGCGGCGGCTACGGCAGCGGCGGCTACGGCGGGTACTGAGGGCCTAGGTCCCAGGTAGCAGTCGCAGCAGCTCAGCTCACCCGCTTGCCTCGTGGCCATTGTTTTCCCTTTTCCCACTCTCCGTGTTCTGTAAGGCGCTGCCGATACCACAACAATTCAGTGAGCAGTGCACAGGTGGTGGTACAGGGTGTACGGTACGGTACGCACGTCACTTTTCCTGCTGCTCCTGCCGCTCGTGCTCTGTGCCGCCTAGCCGTCGTTCCGCCTCCTGCTGTGCAGCGACCACAGCCGCCCAGTGTTCGGCGTCGCGGCGTGCCGCTGGCAGCGCCTCCGGGTTCACACCAGCGCGGGCAAGCCCTGCAGCCTCCCAGCGGCTGCGCATGGCTGTGTTGACAGCGCTGTATTCAAAGTCCGTGGACATGGCCATCCACCACAGGTAGCTGGTACAGGAGGCCAGGGGAGCAAGGAGGAGGGGCACGGTGCGCGTGTGCGAAGGCGCCGGCAGTGTGGCAAAGTTGCGTCGGCAGCACACGTGCATCCCCCCCCCCCCTCCCCCCCCCGCGCGCGCACGTGCGCATACTTGATCAAGGTGGAAGTTCCGGACACCGCGAAGAAGGAAATTGGCTCCATCACATCCCAGCTCAGCTCCCAGAACTGCGAGAATTCGCATGATTGGCTCAGGACCCCAACCAAACCTCCCCCTACCCCACCCTTCGCCCCCACGCCACCATCGCTGCCTGTGACATTCCAGTGGCTGACAATGAGAAACAGACATCAATGTAAGTAATCTATCATCTACCAGCCCGCCTCAGCCCCGAGTACGCTCCGGGCCCAGTGGGCGCAGCGCACTTGCCAGACCTACCGTGAGCCGGAAGAGGAGCCCCCACTGCCCGAGCAGCGCTGCCAAGCCGCCCCAGGCCAGCAGCCGCGCCTTGGTCTGCGCTCGCCCCCGCGCCCTGCCCTCTGCGTCCTCCAGAGCCGCCACCCGCACCCGCGCCTCTGCCAGCCGTGCCGTCGCCTGTTCGCGGCTCGCCTCGCTGGGCAGCACAGCCTCCAGCGCTGCCACCACCTCCCAGGGCCGCAGGTAAGCAACCCGGCGGTTGAGCAGCAGCGCTCCGCCGCGCGCCAGCGACTGCACGGCTGCCTCTGCGTCGGCCGGGGGCAGCCCACTGCAGGGCCAAAAACAATTCCAAGCAGAGCATTCTCAGCAAAGGGAGCAGGAAATAGACTGCATGCACATCCTGGACTACAACTTTACCCCACTTGTTGATTCTGCAAGCAAATTCGGTTGCGGAATGATGCATGCCTCACGGTGCCAAGCTGGAAGGCCAGACCCCAGACCAAACGCTTCTCACCTTGCTGCAGCCGCGCGCGCGGTCAGCTGGTGGAATGAGATGCACGAGTGCTCCTGCCGCAGCCGCTCGATCTCAGGCAGTACCTTGCTGGCGGCTACACCATGCAGGAGGTCCTGCGCCTCCACGGAGATGCTGCTGGGCGCCGGCGGGTCGCCGCCCGCACCGGTGGCAGAGGCCCAGCCGCGTGCAGCGCTGATCAGCCAAGATTTCGAGCATCTCACGCCCGTTGGCAGCAGCAGCGAGTCCAGCAGCTGCGCGGGCAGGCCCTGTGCGCTGCAGGGCCCGGGGGCCAGCAGCCGTTTGACGCGGAGCGCCATTCAAGCTCAGGCAAGCGCGAGTCACTGCCAAGACGTCAGCTGGGAGCGTTAATATTGACAACCGCTGTCGAGCCCACAGACGAGGGAATCGTGGAGTGCCGAGCGATCAGTGTTGGGTGCCGAGCTGTCGACCATGGCAAGGCACCGCGGCGCTGCCACGGCCAGCGAGGCTATCAATGCTCTGGCGCTAACGCACCCATCTGGGGTGTACCGCCTGTCCGTTCCGACGCAGGGCCGAACACCCCCCGTGTTTTCAGCTATCCCTCCTCCATGCAGAGCAAGAAAAAACACGCAAATTCATCTGGAGAACAAGCCCCGCAGCACTGCGCCGCCAAGCGAGAAGCCGCCGCGGCCGATGCCGCCCAGGATCGCCTGCGCGCCGCTGGCGCCGCCGGGGAAGTAAGAGGCCACATAATATAAGAGTGTGCAGACCTGGTGAGAGGGAGGGCAGGTGAAAGTGGGGTGGGATCAATTCGCAGGGACAACGAGCCCGGCGCCATACAGAATAGCCACAGCAGTGTGGGCCTGCGTGCTCACCTGAGCAACACAGCAGACAACGGAGAAAACGTACGAGTGGAGCATGAGCGCTGCATATAGCGTGCCCAGCAGGCTTCCCAGGTAGGCTGCGTTCACAGCGGCAAAGCAGGCATGTAATCGCTTGGAGAAAAAAAGATCACATCGGCACTTGTCCTCCCACCCAAAACAGTGCGCGGCGGCACGCAAGCGCGCCGTGCACGTCCCGTGCCGCCAGCACCCCCTTGCCTCACCTGCGGTGAATGGCATGCGCTCCTTGCTGAACATGTGGCCAAACATGGCTTGCCAGCCCTTGAGCGCGCCGAGCGAGGCTATGATCAGGGCAGAGCCGATGCTGAAGGTCATCGCAAACTTGGCGGGCGCGAGGATGAGGACGGGGAGGAAGAGAAAGAAGGCCATCAGCAGGAAGAGCACGCCGCCGCCAAACAGCGCTGCAAAGTAGACCCACTGCGTGCTGCTGGGCAGGCTCGCGGGCAGACTGCACGCGGGTTCAAGGGGACGGGCAGGGCGTGAGCTGGCAGTGGGTTAGGCTGCTGCAGCTTCGTGCATCACAGCAAGTGCTTGAACTGCAAGCCACAGCAAATCCCACAGTGCAGGACACAGAAACGCCCGCACCTCGTCGCGCTGCCGACGGCACCCGACACGCTGCTGCTGACGAGCGTCGCGGCATTGCTCAGAAAGCCCTTGACCGTTGATGTGCCCTCCTCTGCGGACGCCAGCAGCTTGTCGCTCTGGCTGGAGGACGCCGCAGCTGGCCCACTCGTGCCAGCCTGGTAGCTCTTCCAATCGCTCAGCAGGGAGGGCGCCGGCTCCTTGTCCGGGGCGCTGCCCGTGCCCGAAAAGAGGTTGTTGAGCGCCTGCATTTGTGTGCAACTCAAACTCTGATCGCTGCGGAGTGTGCGTGATCAGCAGAAGCAACTGAGAAGAGATTAGGCGGAGAAAGCAATCGACAATGAGCTGGGCGCCAGAACGCCACGGGGCTGTCTATGCCGCTCGTCCTTGTTGTGCTTGGTCTGTTGCACATGCTGGTGCTCGCACAGCAAGCCAAGCATGCTGCAGACTGCCGTGCGAAACGCAGCATGCGCTGTCTCTGCCGCCGGCAGCTGCCGCCGGCACGGGTGCGCTGCTGCTACTCTGCTATTGGTGGCTGAGGATGGTCCAGTCAGATTCAGCATGAATGCCATCTCTCTGCGGTGCCACACAAGATCCAAATCACTGGGCAAGGCATGACGACGCCAATTGCTGCCACCATGCACGCCAATCCGTCCCAACAGTCCACTTTGGTAGGTCCATGGTTGGTTAAACCTCAACTCACGTGGAATTGGTGAGATGGTGAGCGTGGGGCACGAAAACGCTTGTGCGCGTGGTCCCCAGTGGGCTGGCCTGCCGCTCCAGCTGGGCATATGAAGCGCAGAAAGCCTTGCGCTGGCCAGGACGACGCGGGTTTGGCTGGGAGACAAGTCTGAAACAAAAAGACCGTCAAGTCGGACCCCCACCGCTCTGGTCAGCCGCCCGCTCGACTCCGCACACGCTCCAGTCGCTTCTGCAAGGAAGCAGTGTCATGTAGATGTGCTGCACATTTGCACCTCTCCTCGCCCAGCTCGCTTGCCACCGCAAGCAAGTGGGCCCTGCACGCCCACCTCCAGCTGCGCCGCACGCTCGTTGAGACGATGCAGGCGGTCTCGTAGCTTGGAGAGCTTGGCCGAGTAGTGGAGCAGCGCCTGTGAGCCGACGGGCAGCGCAGCGCTCGCCGCGTTCACCTCTTCCTGGAGCGCCGCGGCTGCCGCTAACAGGCGGCCCTGGCTGTCGGCCGCCGCCTGCAGCGCCTCCTCATACGAATGCACGTGCGCTCGCAGCGCCTCTGAGAAGCCAGCCAGCGCGCCTGGGGCGGGGGATGGGCAGCAGGCGCTTGGGGCCCCTGCCCTGGGGGTCCCTGCCATCCTGTGCGTATGTGTTCCTCGCCGTGCATGCGACCGCTGCGATCTGACGACGAAACCGGGCAAGTTTGCCCACCTGGTGGGGGAGCCATCTGCTCTTGAATGTCTGGATGATGGAATGAAACAACGAAGCGTATAACGTACAACGAAGCCTGGTCGAGGTGAGCTGGCCTCACATGGCTGGCAAATTCGCAAGCCCGTCTCGCTCTCAACTTCCATTTTCACTTCTCGTAAAGTCTTAGTTTCGGTTCTGGCCCGTGCAATCGCTGGCGGCGTGCATGTTCCGGCATCCTGCGCTGCATTCTACGCTGCGCCTCGCATACTACACTTGCAGGCACAACAGGCAGACAGCTAGGGCGGCGCTGGGCGTGATGGGCAACTTTGCTGTCGCCGCCCCCGACGGCGAGGCCGGCAAATTCACGCCCGCGCTCACTCAGATTGACGCCTCCAAGTACGAGGATCAGCTGGTAGAGAAGGCGCAGCGCATCCGCAGCAAGTTTGCGGCCTTTCACCCGCCGCCGCTGGAGGTGTTCCGCTCGGCGCCCGCCCACTACCGCTGCCGGCACGCGGGGTGTTCATGCGGGGCGTGTGCCACGCTCTTCTGTGAAGCCGGGGGCGTGCTGACGCTGGCTCCAAATGGAATGATGCGCGGCGGCTTGTCCAACGCCCTACCAACGTGCAGCAGCTGCACCGCCATGGCCTGCCCCCCAGCGCCAAGCCTGCCGCCCCCTGCCCCTCTAATTACGTGCAGAGCTGAGTTCCGTGTGTGGCACGATGGCGAGGACATGTACTTCCTGATGTACGAAAAGGGCGGCGACGGCGAGAGCAAGGGGGGCAGGCCGGAGCAGCGCCAGGTGCATGGCTGGGGGGCTGGGGCGCAAGGTGACGGAGCAGGCAGCCGAAGCAGCCCTTGGGGAGTAGGACTCGCGGGCGGCGCATCTTGTGGGGCCGCCTGACCCTGGCGCCTGCTCGCAGGTGCGCGTGGACCAGTTCCCTGTCGCGTCCCGCCTCCTGAACGAGCTGATGGCCCTGCTGCGGGACCACGTCAAGGGCGAGCCTGCCCTGCGCCGCAAGCTATTCCAGGTGCGCACGTGACTGGCGTGACTGGCCTCGGTGCGCCGCAGTGGCCCCCCTCCACCCACCCACCCACCCACCCACCTGCTGGCACGTCGAGCAGGAGAGGCCCGGCCAGGAGCTGCGCCTTGAATCACTCTGCATTCCCCTCACCCGCCCAGGCAAATTTTCACACCACGCTGAGCGGGCAGTCCATGATCTCCCTGATCTACCACCGCACGCTGGACGACGAGTGGAGGGAGGCGGCACGCGGGCTGCAACGCGCGCTGGCCGCCGCGCCCAGCGCGTCCGCGCCCACCCAGATCATTGGCCGGAGCAAGTGAGAGCGGGGCACGCAGCCAGCTCCGTCTCCCACGGCTGCGCTGCTGTTAAACCTCCGCCCGCGCCCGGCGGGCCAGGACAGATGTTGACGCGCCCTGACACCTGTGCTGCTGCAGGGGGCAGAAGGTGTGCGTGGACAAGGACGAGGTGGAGGAGGTGCTGCAGGTGGGTGGGAAACACAGCGCTGCTGGCTGCACTTGCTTGATTGCATGCAAGCACATGTTCTTTTTTTCATTATCTCTCATAATAAATTTAGCACTCCCTCACTCCGCTGGTGATTGCTCCGTACCGCACGCTAATGCCCCGTTCTCCACTTCTAGGTGGACGGCCAACAGCTGCGCTACATCCAGGTGGAGGCCTCCTTCAGCCAGCCGAATGCCGGCATGTGCCAGGTGCGCGCTATAGCAGCCGCTGCTTGGTGCGGCATCAAGCGCACGTGGAGGCAGCTGCCACTTTGGTTGGCCGCACCGACCAGCACTGACCACTTTCCCAGGAGCGCATCGGTCCCATCACCGCGCCACTTTGGCCTGGCACCGCAGAACATGCTGAGCTGGGCGCGCAGCGTGACGGTCGGCAGCGCTGCGCACGACCTGCTAGAGCTCTACTGCGGCAACGGCAACTTCACTGTTGCGCTGGCGCCCAACTTCCGGCAGGTGCGTCAGAAGTAGGCGTGGGCATGGCGGTGGGGAACAGGCAGTGGGGAACTGATGATCCTGCAGGCTTGACGCCTTGCCGCTCTGCCGAGTGTTGAGCGAGAGCCGCTTGCGCAGGTCGTGGCCACCGAACTGAGCAAGCCGGGCGTGGCAGCGGCCAAGCGCAACTTTGAGCTCAACGGCGTGTCCAACGTGTTTGTTGCGCGCATGAGCAGCGAGGACTTCACCTCGGCATGGAAGGAGGGCCGCACCATGAACAGGCGAGCAAGGAGCCGGCGGCTGCCGGGCAGCAGCACACCACAGTGCAAGAGAAGGGCGTGAGACGCGCTGCGGTGCGAGCGCGCACTCTCCAGTGTTCACGCCCCGTTTGCTCCTGCCTGGCAACCGACACGACACAAACAGGCTCAAGGGCCTGGACCTGGGCACCCTGGAGCTGCGCACGCTGCTGGTCGACCCGCCGCGCGCGGGGCTGGACAAGCAGACGGTGCAGTTGCTGCGAGATTTTGACAATGTGGCCTACGTTTCGTGCAACCCCGGTGCGTGGGCAGTGGAACCTGGCTGCTTGTGCGCATGGGTGCGGGTCTGTGATAACAAAAGGGACAGTGTTGGGGGGCAGGCGCAACTCGCAGATTTTGTGCTGCCGCCTGCCCCTGTCTGCCTGCCCATGCGACCGCCCCTTCCTGCTGCACGCAGACACGCTGCTGGCCAACCTAGAGGAGGTGAAGGACCTGTTTGAGATCCGGCGGTTTGCCATGTTTGACCAGTTCCCATACACCCACCACGTCGAGACGGGCGTCTACCTGCAGCGCCGTCAACAGCAGGGGGAAGAGCAGCAACAGCAGCAGTGCACGGCAGGGGGGCAGGCGGCAGCAGACACGGCCACAGACGCGGCAGCAGATGGCAAGGGCGTGAAGCGGAAAGCCGAGGACGACCCGCAGCAAGCAGAACAGCAGGCCAAGTAATGCACCAGCTGCCAACTACACTGTGCCGTGCTTTGTTACAAGCATCTGGGATGGAAGCACAAGATGTGCGGCGCACTTGAGGGGCCGGTCGTCACCGCTGCTTGTCCGGGCCGCGCGAGGCTCTATCAATCACTGCCGGAGTTTCCGCCAGCAGCTGTGCCGCTTGAACCAACGCGCCTGACACTGCACCGCCGAGCGACCCCAGCGCCGCCACAGGGTCGCGTGCCGCCTGTCCCAGCTGCAGCACCTCCTCGATGCGCCTGTCCAGCGCTGCCCACGTGTCGGCATAGCTGCAGGCAGAAGCACATGAGCGGTGGGATGCATCATGCAGGGCATGTGCCCAGCAAGGGGCCGGTATCCTGTTCGGTTAGGCAATGGCAGACCCCACCCCTCCCACCGCACCCCGGGCTGCAGTCGGTGAGCATGAAGAACTCGGTTGCTGCGTAGACGCCGACCAGCAGAGCGCGCTTGGTATACCAATTGTAGTCTGTGCTGGTGTCGCCAGCGGCGTGCCAGATGGCGTCCGCCGCCTGTGCGTACAGCGCCAGCGTGCGCGGGAGTGCGGGCGGCGCAGCCAGCAGCGCCAAGGCGCGCGGCCAGGAGTCGATGTAGGGCGCCAGCATCTCCAGGCGCAGGCGCACGCCGAGCGCGACGCGCTCGCGCACGCGCAGACTCGCGAGCTGTTCCGTGCGCGCTGTCAACTCGCGCGCAAGCCGGCGATTGCACTGCGCGGCAAACGCCTGCACAAACTCGATGTCGCTGCTTCCCACCAGGCCCGCGGCCGCCGGCGACAGGCCCAGGTCGTCTGCTCCTGCCAGCAGCGCGGCGTGACTCCAGAGCAGCCGCGGGACGTGGCGGAGCGCCGCGCTCACCAGCGCGTCGCTCCGCTCCACACCCGCTGCTGTGCTCTCTGCATCCACCTCCTCTGCACTGTATGCTGCGGCCTCTGATGTGCTCTCCACATTCACCTCCTCTGCACTGTAAGCTGCGGCTGAGGCAGACGCTGGCTCCCAGCCCGCCGTGCCGGGGTGCGGCAGCGGTGCTGCAGCGGCTCCTTGGGCATCGCTGCTGGTGTTGACACTTTTATCCAAGGCACCCGCTGGAGCGGCGGGCGCAATGCTGTAGGTCGTGCACCTGTGCGGGGTCGGAGCACTGGCGACGCCAGCGCTGCTGGCGAGTGCCCATGCTGCTGCCCGCACAATCGGCGCCTCTGCCAGGGCGGCGCCTCTCCTGCAGGCTGCCAGCATGGTGCTAGGGCTAGGATGCAGGCCGGCGAGTGGGAGAAGAGCGGGTCGTGTTGTCGGCCCTTCTGTTGAGAGAAGCGACCAATCAGCGTCTCATCGGACTGCAGTAAGCGCCGATTGTGCAATAGCGCACAAGACAGCAGGGCTGGACGACACTGTTCGACATGCTCCACACTCGTCTCTTGATCATAGCCTGTAGTTGCTCTTGAGATCAACGCCCGCAACATTCAGAACGTTTGAAGCACGACAGGTCACAGAAATTCATTGCTGGTTGAGCCGCTCGCGCACAGGCTTTGCAGCCCTGCTGCAAGAGCGACAGGGCAGGTAGGATCGCTGCCAGGACGCATGCTCCATCCGCTCCTCACGCTGACAACCTGCCCGCCCCCGCCCACGTGCCGCATTGCGTCCACTGCCCTCCTTATTGCAGATACTATGCCCAAGAAGAAGAACTTCTTTGCCGCGCTGATGGGGCACGATGCAGAGGCGCTGAAGCAGGAGCTGGACGCAGAGGACAGAAAGCGGCAGAGCGGCAGCAGCAGCAGTAGCAAACCCGATGTGCGCACGTCAAACGGCAGCGGCGGCCTGGATAAGCCACTTGTGTGGGTCGACTGCGAAATGACAGGACTTGGTGAGCGGCGGGGCGGGGCTGGCGTGAGGCATGAGGCCTGACGGATAGGGCGCGCCTAGAATGCTCGATCCCGACCGTGCTGCCGGCTGCCCTCACCGCCCACTCCCTCCTCGAATGCCCTGCTTGCAGACTTCAAGGACGACTTCATTTTGCAGATCGCCGTGATCGTGACAGATGGCAACCTGGAGGTGGTCAAAGAGGGGCCAGAGATCACAATTCACCACCCCGAGGAGGTATGGCGTGCTGGCGGCGCCTGCATGGCGTGAGCAGCTGATCTGCAGGCGAGAAGCTGACAGTCTGTTGCCTTGCCCTTGCCGTGCTAAGGTGCTGGCGGCAATGAACGAGTGGTGCCAGGTGAGGGCGGCCCAAATCAGGAGATGGAGACAGTGGCAACCCAGGCCCAGGCCACAGGCTGGCGAAAGGGACGCACATCTGAGTTTTTTTTGCTTGACATGTGGCTGCTTGCAGGAGCACCATGGTGCGAGCGGCTTGATCCAGGCAGTGCGGGAAAGCACCGTATCGATGGCGGATGCAGAGCAGCAGGTGGGTGTGAGGGGCATGGCAGAGCGCAACCGAGCGAGTTGCCTTGCTGATGGGAGAATGGGTGGGCAGCCCCCCCCACAATTCACACCTCTTGGCGCGCACTCCTTTCCCATTGCTTCCCCCCAGGTGCTTGAATTCATCAAGCAGCACGTGCCCGAGCCAGGCACTGCGGTCCTAGCGGGCAACAGCGTGCACGCCGACCTCGCTTTCCTGCGCAAAGACATGCCCTCCATCCCGGAGTATCTCCACTACAGGTGCTGCGGTGCAAGCTGCCCGCGTGCTGCTAGCATGCAATGCTGCAGCGCAAAAATGCCTGCCTATTGCCTAGGGTGCGACGCCCGCATGCTATGGGCGCGTGTGCAGGAGCTGCTGGGTTGAGCTGACCGCCCAGCTGCGTGCGTACCGCGCAGGATCGTGGACGTCAGCACGGTGGGCGAGCTGTGCCGGCGCTGGTTCCCCCGCGAGGCGGGGCGCATGCCCAAGAAGAAGAACGCGCACACAGGTGGGCCGAGGCAGAGCAACTGACGCTGGGTGGTGGTGGAGCGGTGTGCACCGCAGCGGGATTGCTGCCGACCCAACTCCTGCTGCCTGCTCTCCACCCTGCAGCAATGAGCGACATCCGGGAGAGCATCCAGCAGCTGCGGTACTACCGGCAACACATCTTCAAGAAGTGGAGCACGGCATTCGGCATGTGATGCTGCCTCAGGGCCAACTACGCCGTGGAGGGGCGTAAGAAGGGCCAACCAAACCAATCCGTGCTGGTTCGTCTTCCCGCTCCCGCACACTTGTGCAACCGCACTGCACTCCCGTGTGCCAATGTCCGTGCCACTACTCGGCATTGCAACGACACTGCAACAGCACACGAGGCTTCGGACCTTCCTCGACAGCCCGCCGACCGTGTTGCGCGTCCGCGACCGGGCGGAGGGCGGGGGGCGAGGCCGCCGCGATGAAGCTTGTGGAACAGAATTCAAGCACCAGTATGGCGCTGTTGATGCAGGACTCCTGGAGGAGGTAGCTGTACTGGAGATCGGGGATGGGCCATAGTTGCGACCTTCCACCGTGGCCCTCTTCTGTCTGCACACCTCCACTTCTTCTTCATTCAACAGCGCTGTCTAGAGCCGCTAGCCCAGTCCCAACGCAGCTTTTTCGAGTTAGTTGCAGGCACGATGGCAGACGTCTACGAGCCCAAGAGCATCCTCATCACCGGCGGGGCGGGATTCATTGCCTCGTGGGTGACCATCAAGGCGCGTCGGGGCGGGAGGCTTGAATGCGCATCGCGGCAGCTCCCAGCGCACCTCGCTTCGATCGCTCATCTGCGTGCCTTTGCCGTGCTGCAGCTGGTGAAGAACCACCCCAACTGCAAGGTGGGTGCAGCAACGAACTGCTTGAACGCTCTGCGAGCTGCGAGCTAGCCCAGTCGAGTCGGGCAGCAGGCTAGCGGCGAGGATTCCTGCACTCAGCGCGGGGCAGGCTTGGGCGGCCGCAGACCAGACAGCCGCCCGCCCCAACTGCACCCTGCTGCCCGTGCGCGGGCTGCCTGCTGCTCGCCAGCCATCCACCAAGCCACCCTGTTCCCCTCTCGCTCGCAGATCGTGGTGCTTGACAAGCTGGACTACTGCGCAACGCGCAACAACCTCAAGGAAGTGAGCGACTGCCCCAACTTCCGCTTCGTCAAGGGCGACATCCAGTCGGCAGACCTGGTGGTGCACATCCTGGAGGCGGAGGAGATCGACACGATCATGCACTTTGCGGCCCAGACCCATGTGGACAACAGCTTTGGCAACTCGCTGGCGTTCACCATGAACAACACGTGAGCGCTGGCGCGCGAGTTGAGCGCTGGCGGACAGCTGAGCTGCCGGCGAGCCGAGGCGCTGTGGCAGCAGCTGTTTGTGTCGCCACTGCGTTGCTCTCAACCGCTGCATCCTGCCACACGGTCCTGCAGCTACGGCACGCACGTGCTGCTGGAGTCAGCGCGGCTGTATGGCAAGATCCGGCGCTTCATCAACGTGTCCACCGACGAGGTGTACGGCGAGACCAGCCTGGGCAAGGAGCAGGGCCTGGACGAGGAGTCTACGCTGGAGCCAACCAACCCCTACTCTGCAGCCAAGGCGGGCGCCGAGATGATGGCGCGCGCCTACCACACCAGCTACAAGCTGCCCGTCATCGTCACGCGCGGCAACAACGTGTATGGGCCGCACCAATTCCCTGAGAAGGTGCGTTGGGCCGTGGGTGGCACCGCTGGTGGTGTTTGTCGCGTGGCCGCCGCCCACCCCTGCCTCCCCCTCCCCGCCCCCCTCCTGCAGATGATCCCCAAGTTCACGCTGCGCGCACAGCGCGGCCTGGACCTGCCCATCCACGGCGACGGCCTCAGCGTGCGCAGCTACCTCTACGTGGAGGACGTGGCCGACGCCTACATCACAGTGCTGCTCAAGGGCAAGGTGGGCGAGACGTACAACATCGGCACGCAGAAGGAGCGCACGGTGGTGGACGTCGCCAAGGACATCTGCAAGCTGTTCAACATGCCTGACAGCAAGATTGTGCATGTGCGCGACCGCGCGTTCAACGACCGCAGGTCAGGGGTGCGGGGTCCGCAGGGTGTGACAGGGGGGTGTGATTGAGGGCTTGAGGGATGGAGTCCGATTGGGGGCACACAATTGCTGCTAAGCGGCAAGTGCTGGGATATGGGGCTAGCGCCTGTGGCGCAGCAGTCTGAGTCGACTGCGATGCATTTGGCAGCACTGCTCGCGCTCCTAAAGCCGGCTGTCCTGCTCTGGCCTGCTGCGCGCACCTTTCAGATACTTTATCTGTGATAAGAAGCTGCTGGAGCTGGGCTGGTCGGAGAACACGCCCTGGGAGGAGGGCCTGCGCAAGACGGTGGACTGGTACCTCAAGAACGGCACGCGCGACTACTGGAACCATGGCGACATGGACCAGGCGCTCGAGGCGCACCCCACACTGCAGCTGCCCGCCAACGCGGGCGTGCGCTGAGCGCTACCGGTCCGCGCATCCGCAGCAGCAGCAGCAGCAGCAGCAGCAGGCGCCAGCGTGCCCGCAAACACCGCCTCTACGCGCTGGCAACACTGACTCTCCGTATTACATTAACTCGTGATAATTTAACGTGCCTAGACCGCCGTATGCAACGGTCGGATGCAGTTGGCGCACAGGGGCGCAGGCGATGGGCCGCGAGAAGGGGAGGTGCCCCCCAAGGCCCAGCAGCTACGAGACACTGTTGATCAAAACTACAGCTCTTGGGCACACTACACGAACACAAGTCTGGCGCATGCCCATGGGAGGCACATCAGGAAGGGCTGCACGGCCATGCGAACCCCCCCGTCACTGCTGCACCTCGGCGCCAACCAGCACCCAGCTGTCCCCCTGCCGCTGGAGCGCATAATCACACACGTACTCTGAGCGGAAGCTCTGCTGGGGCGCTGCCTCGCCCGCGCGGTGCGCTTCCACGCGCTCGCACAGCACCGTGCGCACGGTGGCGGTGCCGGCCGCGGCGTCCACTGCCAGCCCGTCCACGCGGCTGCTCTCCAGCGAGTGCGCATAATGCCAGCCGCGCTCGCGCACCGACTCGGCACGCTCGCGCCACTGCTGCAGCAGCTCGCCGCCCAGCACGCTGCTCAGCCGGCCCACCGCGTGGGACGGGCCCAGAGCCTGCGGTCGCAGCAAGGCAGCAAGGGAGGTGGACACAGAGGGGGGGGAGAGGGCATGCCAAGCGGTGCCTGAACGGCTCACTCTGCCAGGGCTCTTCCACCACCCACCTCGGCCTTGACCATCTGCCACTGCTGGATGAGCGCGGCTGCCTCCGCCCGGCTCAGCTGTGCGGCCGCAGGCTGCTCGCCATGTGCGGCAGCCGCAGTCGCCGCCGCAGGCTGCTGCTGCTGGGCCACCCATGCTCGGCCACCCAGGAAGGCAGCACCCGCAAGCACTGCAGCCAGGCCAAGCACGCGTCCCCATCGGACGCTGCGCGCCTCGTAGGAGTCCCACATGCGCTCTTCGCCCGTCAGGGGGGTCAGGTCGGCAAGGGGCTGCAACGAGGGAGGGCAAGGCACACGAGGGAGTCGGGGGATGCAAAGCGTGACGCACGAGGCGCCACCACCTCAACTCTCAGCACCTCGCATGCAGCCCACCTGCACCGTGAGGAAGTCGGCGCTGGCATCGGTTGCGCTGGGCAGAATGGCGGCTGCCGCCTCTGCCGCCGCCTGCCGCGGCCGGTCCTGGCGGGGTGGTGCAGGCTGAGAGGGGGCCTTGGCGGCCACGGCCTCGGGGGACTGCTGGGCGGGGGAGGCAGCAGTCGCGGCGGCGGGGGCGGCCGCCGGGCTGGCAGGCCGCGCCGTGTGACGGGGCGGCAGCTGCCTGCTCTTTCGCGCCTGCCGGAAGTCGACGGTGCTCATGTTTGGCGCAGACGCCTCGTCCACCACGCCTCCAGCGCCCCGGACGGCCACGGCCGGGCTGGCGCTGCCGACGGAGGGAGCGGCGGCAGGGGCGGCCTCCGTCCCAGGCGCCGCCCCCTGCACGGGCGCGGCCGTCCGGGGCGCGCCGGAGCGCGCCAGCAGGCCAAACGGCGCCAGCAGCGAGCCCAGCCCCGCCAGCACGGGGGCGGCGACCGCCGCGGCCGCCGCGTAGAAGGGCCCGCCGGATGCGCTCTCGAGCGAGAGGCCCTGCTCCCGGAGCTCCAGGTCGCGCTGCACACTGCCGTCCTGGAACCACGCATCCAGCGTGAACCCCCCTGCGCAGTACGCAAGGGCCCTGGTGGGCTGAGGACCTCGCAGCGCCCGACCGGCCCGCCATCTCTCCCCCACCCGCCCACCTGGCGCGCTGCCGCGATAGCTGCACAGCGCGACGTCGGAGACCCACTTCTGTGCCAGCACGCACAGTCCGGGCAGCAGGTCCTCGCGGCTGGGAGAGTGGGTCTGAGAAAAGGGGGCGGAGATGGGAGGGCAGCGGTCGACATCAGGCGGGGCTCCCATGGCTCGTCGCCTGTCGGGCCCCTCTCGGCGCTGCTCCCCAGCGCGCACGAGGTCGCCACCGCACCCCGTTGCCCCAGAGCTGTCGCCTGCCCCCATCCACGCCCACCTTGATGAAGCCCAACACAGAGCGGTCGCAGAGCAGGCCCGCATCGCCGGCGCCCGCGTGCGACAGGCCCAGCGCGGCGCGCGCCGCCTCCGTCTCGCCCAGCAGCAGGTGGCACACGCAGGCGGCGACCGCGCGGCGGCTGCGCTCCTCCTGCGCCCGGCGCTCCGCGGCCTGCTTGAAGCCGGCCTCTTCGGCGGCGCCGGCTGCGCGCGGCGCGGCGGCGCCTGCGGCCGCCAGCGCCGCCAGAGCCTTGACAAGCAGGCCGGGCTTGGCGCTGGCCGCGGCCTCGGCAATGTGTGCCACGGCCACGTCGTACAGCTCTGCAGCGGAACGCCGGGGTCGTGGGCGATGAGAGCGCGCTATCGTTTTCATCGACGCAGGCACGCGCGCGCCCCTCGAGCTTGGGGCCGCGTGCAGCGCTGGCGCCCTGCCTGCTCGTTGCCCATGCACGCCCATGCACACACCCACGGCGCCAGCCTAGGAGGCTCTTCGCCCGCCCGCCCGCACCGGAGGGCGACTCGGCCAGGCTCCGCCCCGCCACCTCGTACAGCTGCACCGTCTCGCCCGCGGTCAGCGCCTTGCCCAGGCGGTCCAGGAACGCCTGCTTGGCCATGCCCTTGCGCGCCGCCGGCGTGCTGCCGCCGGCCAGCAGGGACTGGGCCAGCGCGATGCCGCGCTCGCGCTCCTGCGCGGGCGCAGGCAGGCAGGCAGAGGGGCCGATGTCAGAGTCGCGACACGCGCAGCAGCTGCAGAAGGCGACTTGCCGAAGGCCAGGCACAGCGCGCTGCAGAGAGCCAGAGGTGATCCGCAACCTCGAACGCACCTGGAAGCGCTCCAGGGGCAGGGCCACCAGCTCACAGGCCAGCGCCGGCTGCAGCCCTTCCACGCGCTCTGCTACCTCTGCCTGCAGCTCCCCGCCCACGCGGTGCGCGCGTAGCAGCTCGCGTGCCACCTCCAGCATGCGCACCACTGCGGGCAGGTGCGTGTGTGGTGGTGTGTGGGTGGGTGGGTGGGTGGTGTGTGTGTGTGGTGGTGTGGTGGTGTGTGGGGGGGGGGTGTGGAGGTGGGG
>PCFQ01000008.1:326918-350045 GCA_003063905.1 Chlorella sp. A99 | reverse complement strand
GGGGTGGGTGGGGGTGGGGGTGGGGGTGGGTGTGAAGGTAGGGTGGTGGTGGTGGTGGGGTGGGTGGGGGTGGGGGGCCAGCGTGGATGCCAACCACAGATGAGCTAGGCAGGCCAGGGCGTGAAGCGTGCACTTGGCGGGCTCTCAACGGCGCAGCCACAAGCTCATGGCGGTTGCCGCGCACCTGACAGCACGTCCCCCTTGCGGTCCATGTACAGGCTGGCCACGGAGCAGTGGGCGAGCGCGGTGGTGAGCGCGACGTCCCTGGCGCCTGGGTCGTTGCGATGCGTGCTGAGCCACTGCTCGCCGGCAGCCACCGCTGTCTGCGAGTCGCCGCTCTCCTGGAGCAGCGCGAGCACCCCTGCGGGCAAGCAGCAGCGGGGAGCGCTGTGGGGCGGACGCTGGTGTGTGTGGGGGGGTGGGGGGGTGGTGGGTGGGTGGGGGGATGGGGGGTCCCACACTCCCCATTGAAGCAGGCCACAAACGGCGCCGCCCCGTGCGGCTTGGCACGCTCTTCAAACTCCCACCTGGGACGAATTTGTCGGGGACGTCCTCATACACCTGGCCCTGCTGCAGGCGCTCGTCGTAGCCGCGGCGCGCCTCGGGCTCTGCCAGCGTCTGGAGCACGCCCTTGAGCGTGGTGCCCCTCCCCAACAGCGTGGCCTGGGTGTACCCCAGCGGCGGCGGCTGGTTGAGCCGGCGGTCGAACGCGGTGGTGATGCTGTCGCGGGAGGCGACCTGCGAGAGTGTTTTCAAGCGTTTGTTGCGTGTGAGGTCGAACCAAAAGAAAAAAAACAAAAAAAAACTCCAGAACTCCACAGGCACCGCCGGCACGCACCGCCGGCACGCCCAAGAGCTTGTAATAGTCGAGGGGCAGGCGCAGGGTCTCGCTCTGCATTACGCGAGAATGCGGCATTCGACCATTTGAGAATGGGCAGCGGCGCGATGTGGGACATGGCATGGAAGGGCAAGGCGTGGCACACCGCGCCACGGGGAGGGCGCGCCGTGGCGCGGGGCGGGCAGGAGACGCGCCCTCCGCCGCGCGCTACAATGCCCCACCCCCCCTTTCGCCCCCGTGGCAGACCTGCAAGGCGGCAGAAGCCTGGCGGTCACCCTGGGCAGCCTGCGCCGCTCCCGCCGCCGTTCGCCTCGGCGCGCCCGCGCCGGCTCGGCGGGCCCCACGCAGGCCGACTCGAGAGCCGAATCGAGAGCCGCAGGGCCCCAGGCAGGCGTGGCCTGCAACGCCCAGGCAGACAGAGCGGCCAGCGAGCGAGGCCGCACCACCCTGCATCGATCGCGGCGCTGCCATGGCGATCAGGCGAGCGCGTGAAGGTCGCCAATGGGGCCGGGAGGCTGCGATCCCTATTTGGCGCTGCACAGTTCAAATCGAGTGCAAGAGAAAGTGACCCGTTTGATCTACTTTCGTTTTCTCCTGACGTGCCGTGCCCTGCTCCACGTGCCGTGCTCGAAGAAGCGGCACCAATTCGTTAACAGGCGCGTGGCACCCACAAACATGCCCAGGCATGCTGTTTCGGTGACTGCGCGCACACTGCCTTGCAATTCATGCCACGCATTGCTAGACATGGCGTGCAAGTGGTAAAGGAGGGGTTTGTCTCTTGCAGCCCCTGATCCATGGACATCAAGGCCCATCGGGAGCATAGTCCTCTTGCACCATCAAGCGCTACACGCTGACAACAGTCTAGCTGGGACTCCTGATGGAGCGCAGAATGCAGCTGCAGGTCCGCACCGCTGCTCTACCGGCAAGCATCACCCGCCCGAGGCGCTCCAGGTGAACTAGGGAGGGAGATAATGTCCTTGGCATGCCTGCACGCTACGCCGCCCCATCTGCCGCCCGCCCGCGCCGCCGCAGGCCGTGTGCGCCGCCGCGGTGTGCGAGCAACAGCAGCAGCCGCGCGGAGAATGACACCCAGCCTGGGCCTAGCTCACGCCGCGCCGCGCTGCTGGCTGCCGCACTGCTGATGGGGGGCATGGCGCAATGCCCGGTTCGCGCGGACGACAGCGACGGGCTGCCGCTGCCGGACGAGGGCTTGGACGCACAGCTGCCTGCGCTAGAGTCTGCGCCTGTGCCGCCGTCGGCGCCTGTGTCGACCTTGGAGAGCAAGAGCTTGATCGACGGGCAGGGCGAGACTCGGCTGCTGCCGGTGTCGGCCACTGCCGACCTCACACAGGCGCAGGTCGGCCGCGCGGGCGACGCGCGGTTGCCACGGGCGCTGCGTTGTCGCTGCAGGTGCTGCGTCTGACATGGTGTGCGTCGCGCCTGAGCTGGCCGCTCTGGATCGCCCGCCTTGCTTCCATTTTGCCCTCTGCAGAAGCAGGTGCTCGAGTACAACCTGCGGAGCCAGCGGCAGAACGCGGCGCCCCCCGACTTCCCCTCATTCGTGCGCCAGGGCTACGACATGACCATCCTGGCCGACGGCTATCAGGTGGCAAGGCGGGCGGGCAGGGGGGGGGGGGGGCCAGGTTGGGGTGACGGGCGGGCGGCGGCCCAGCAACAACTCGCGGTGGGAGCCGTGTCGCGCGCTGATCGGTGCGCACCGCTCCCCCAACTCTGTGCCTTTCCTGCAGATCAGCCCCGAGGGCCTGATCTACCGTGACTTTGTGGAGGGCGTGGGCGAGCAGCCGGGCGATGGGCAGGAGGTGGTGTTTGACTACACGGCCTACAACGAGAGCGCGGCCATCATAGGTGTGGGGGGAAGGGGGCCCCTGGGCCGGCGCGGTGCACCCAAACGGACCGGGTGACAGTGCCAGAGCCAGCGCGTATTGCCCGTGGCCCTGCAGTCCGCAAGTGCGACCTGCCTGTGGCATTTCAACGGCTGGCTGAGCGGGCTGTGCCTGGCCCTCTGCGTGCAGACAGCTCCTACCGCAAGGGGGAGGCGGCGCGGACACGGCTGGGCATCCAGGGCCTGATTCCAGGTGTGCGGGGTCGCGCGCGCGGCCCCCCCCACCCCCCCCACCCCCCCACCCACCCCCACCCACCCCACTCTTCCTCTGTATTTACACCAGCACCTGATCTGAGCTCCATGTGTCCGCCCCTTCAGGCTTCGAGCTGGGCGTGCGCAGCATGCGGCCGGGCGGCAAGCGGCGCATCGTGGTGCCGCCGGAGCTGGGGCCCCCAGTGGGCCCCTCCACCTTCTTCTCCGCCAAGCAGTTTGAGGTGTTTGACATTGAGCTTAGGTGAGAGCGCCAAAATCTACCCTGGGCAGTGCCTGCTGTTTGCTGTTTGTGACGTGCGCTGCTGGTCTTGTGCGCAGGGCGGTGAAAACGTGCAGCATGCGGACGATGGGCATGTTCAAACAAACTGTGTGCGAGTGAGGGGGCTGCACCCTGTCCAACGTCGCTGCCCTGTTACATACTGTCTTGTAACTGCCCCAATTTATTAACACCTGGGGGCAGCGGGTATGGAGAAGGATGCACACTAATGGAAGAGTGGGAACAAGTTCACAAATTCGTGGAGAAAAAGGGGCCTAGCCGCCCAATCATTGACGCGCCAGCTTTGAGCGCCACTTTTTGTCTAGTTGGCATGGGCTCGCCGCACGGCCATCGCTGCTGCAGGTGGTCAGTGCAGCACGATGACGGGCTGCTTGCAGTGGGTGGTGGTATACCTCGAAACTGAGCCTACGTTAGGAGAAGTTAGGGGTAATGGGGGTGGAAGTGGGGGGTGGGGGGGGGGGGGAGAGACGGACTTAGGCTCGGGGATAAATGGCAGCCCACGAGATGCGGAGCGCTCACGTGCGAGGTCGGACCCACCTAGGAAAAATTGGCTGACAGCCCCCCGCTGGTGCTTTGCCATTATCACCGCCGCCGCTCCCAGCGCGTCGGCACGCTTGCAGATCGCATCCCCTGTGAGCCGGGAGGCAGGGCTACAGCTCGCTGACTGCTGGAAGGCGGAAAGCCCGGCCGCGCACACGTGCGCATGGCCCCCGTCCCAGGAGCTGATCACCGCTTGTCCCCGCACACCTATGCTGTCGTTGTCAACAAGGTAATGGATGATCTCGACTGTGGTCAAATGAGTGAAGGGGTGACGAGGAGGGAGGGGGGGCCGGTATGCGAGTCTCTAAACAAGCAACGTGCGTGCTACTCAGCAAGGCACTCCGGCCTGCATGCAACCATCCACCGCACCTTTGTAGGGAATTTTCCGGCTCGCAAGCTTGGCGACGAACCGCGTCTGCGGGCGGAAAGAAGAGTGGCTGTCTATCAAGAATGGGATACATGCCGCCGTGCGGCCCCGCTGACGCGACGCTCCACTGCCGCGGGTGCGCCCCTCACACCCACCTCAGTCTCCCGCTCACCTTCATGAACTCCTTGGCCTCTGCAATGTGCTTCAGGTCCTCTGTTGGGTCGGGATCGACTGCAGACAAAGGGGGAGACGGAGCGCAGGGCTACCAGTGACAGTCTACATGGCGCGAGCTGTTCTCGCGATCCGTCGACAGCACTGTCCTGCCGTCCCCATCTGAATCCTTGCTCAGCAACTCACCAGTTACAATCGAGTCCATTGCGCCAAAGCCGCCCACGACCTGGGGCTCTGCAGCATGGGAAGTGAAGGGGCATTTGGGGTGCGTGGGCATTCCACCTGGGCTGGCGCTTGCTGCATCAGTCAGTGGGCGGCATCGGCAGGCCACGCACGCGGCGAGGGGATGACAGTGAACAGGTGCAGCTCGTCGCCCTGAAAGAAGCAGAGGATTGGGGGAGGAAGTAAGATTGGGAGCAGGGTTGGCCAGGACAGCACTCTAAAAAGACAAGACGAGGGGCTGTCGGCGATGGACGGAAATCATAGAGTTGCAGCTGTTGGTTTCACCTCGCGGTACAGCTCCTGCACCGTCCACTCGAGCACGCGCTCGCTGACCTGCATGGCCAGTCGCGCGCAGGGGGATCAGGGCGTTTTTGAGCGCCAGCACTGGAGGTGGCCGGCCGGCGCTGCCGCCCGCCAGCCGTAGTCGATCCGACTATCCGAGAACCCCCCCCCCCGCCGCCATGGTGCTCTGCGACACCAAATTTGGGCGCGGAGGCCTCAGCGTGGTTTCACGTTGTCACCCCTCTGCGCGTGAGCTGGCTTTAAGTTTAGTTGACGCGGGCTCACATCGCTGTCTTGGACCGCAAGAAGAAGCACGCGGGCCATTTCCGGGGGAGGGCGCAATTTTCGGGGCTTTCAGAACTCTAGGAATAGATTGAAGGAGGCGAACGCTGCGGGTCGAATTGTTCGCAGAAAGACAATGTTCGGTGCTCATTCACAGCAGGCCGCCAAGTGGCGGCAGGAGCGGGGACGCAGGCGCACCCATCTGGAAGTCTCCCAATGTCCACGGGGTGTCCTTTAATTCACTTCCGTGCGCCATTCAGCTTTGGAATATGCAGGCACAGGAGATAGATGGAGCAGCACGGTCCTGGCTTGCCATCGGCATCGCTGCGGCGGCGGCGTGACGTGCATCACACAGCACCAGCACACCGGCAGCCAGATCGTACAACCAAAGCAATGCTGCATGAGAGGCGGTTTGCCCAAGGTCATTGCCGAAGCTGCAGGGCTCAGTGCTTACGCCGCCGAAAACACAACCTTACCGACCGACCGCCCGGGGGCGCGGCGGCGAGGCCCACAACCAGGTGGCCACACTGTGGCGCCTTCCTTACTTGTCAGTACTTGTTGCTGATTGACACGACCATATCCAGTTGTGCGCCTTGCACAACTTGCGTGATCAGAGTTGCGGCGCGCCCGAGCCCTCACGAGCGCGGCTGCCGCATCTTCTCGCTTGCACCACACTTCTATCACATCGCAACAGCCGCTGACGCCGATCGAAGTCTTCTCTTCTCGCTTTTCGGCGTCTGCCTTTCGCCACGCATGCCACAACTGGCCACCACCACAGGGCTGCGCTCGGGCTGCGGCGCCAGCACCTCCGGCAGGCCGGGCTTCGCCCTACATGGCACCCTTGGCAGGGTGTCCAGCGTTAGCAGCTACGGGCGCAGGCGAAGAGGCGCGCCTGCGCCATGCCGGGCCGAAGCGCCAGCCGCGGGGGTGGCGGCGGCGGCACAGTCGCCGCCGCCCGGGCCGCCGCCGCCAGTGGCACAGCTGCAGGGGGCTGCTGGCGGCCACAGAGGGCTGGCCGCAATGGCGGAGATGGGCATGACGGACATGGCGGGCCTGGCGCCCAAGCTGACCAAGGATGTGATGGCGGAGCTGCCCAGTTCCGAGGTGATGCGGCGCCTGAAGATCAGCGCAGCCAACAAGGGCAAGGTGCCCTGGAACAAGGGCAGGCAACACAGCCCTGAGATCGTGGCCAAGATCAGGTGTGGGGGGGGTGTGGGGGGTGTGTGAGGGGGGANGGGGGGGGGGGCGGGGGGGGGGGGGGGCCCTGTTGAGAGCTTGGAGGGAGCTGGCGGCTGGGCGTGGCGCCGCCGCAGCACCGCAGCATGCAGCGCTGCTGCGCACGGCACGTGGTTGCGTGCAAGGCCGGCAGCAACGCTGCGTGGCTCGACGCATGCACCCCCCTGCCGTCGCTCAGCCCCAGCTGCTGACCCCCCTGGACGCAGGCAGCGGACCAAGGAGGCGATGCAACGGCCGGACGTCAAGGCGAAGCTATTGCTGGCGAACCAGCACCGGCCAGGGCACTCGCCAGAGGCCAAGGTGCGAGGCAAGGCCAGGGCTTGTATGCTGCAGTTTGGCCTGCGGCGCGAGTGCTCCAAGCTGTTTGGGGCGTGGGGTGGGGCAGTGGGGGCACCGTGCAGGCACCAGGACGGCACCTGGATGGCGCATACTGCAGGGACTTGCGAGAGCCCGCCGCAGCACCTGCCGCCCAGCCCGTTCTCTCCACCCTCCACCCCTCTGCAGCAAAAGATCCGGGACAAGCTGCGGGCCAAGGTGGAGGTGGAGCGCGCGGCGATTGTGGCCAACGTGGAGCGCATCATGGGTGCGTGGCCGCCGCGGGGAGCAGCGGCCGCTGGGCGTTGCGCCGGCGGGCGAGCGCGACACGGGTGCTCGTCCTCGCTGCATGTATGCGCGCGGCGTGCGCGTGCACGCGATCGCTCGCTCGCTTGGCGGCAGTGCTCATGCTCGGCGCTGCCCGCGGCGTTGCCCGCCCCCTGCACAGAGGACCTGCGGGCGTCGCAGGACGAGGTGGAGCGCGAGTGCGCCGCACACCCCAAGGCGGCGCGCATCATCGAGGGGCTGGGCTGGCAGTGCTACAAGCGTCTGGTGGAGTATGAGCGGGTGCGCTGGGGGTCCCGTCACTTGGCATGCGCCTGCTCAATCTGCGCCTGCGCACATGCCCCCCCTGCAGTATCTGTCGCGCCGCCCTTGGGCTAGTGCGAATCCACGTGCAGTGCTGCCGCTGGGGCTCGGCCGATGCGGCCGTCTGGTGCCTCCCCCCCGCAGCTGCACGAGCACTGGCATGAGCCGGGGTCGCACTTCCGCCAGCGCTGCCTGGACAAGATCTGGCGGCATGTGGAGCACGCGCGCACGGTGCGGGCGCGGCCGCGGCCGGGCAAGGTCAAGCTTGCGCTGGAGCTGGTGAGGGGGAGGGCGCATTTGCGTGGCGCGTGCTGTGTCGGGAGCGGGCTGTAGAGGGGGTGGGCTCTGCTGCTTGGGCAAGAGGCTGGATGCCTGGGAGGATGGCTGGATTGCAAGCGAGTGCAGAGAGACAAAGCGAGTGCTTGTTGGGCAATAGTCGCTGCTGGATGGCCCACACCAACCCTGCCCACAGATGCGCAAACTGGACGACGCTCGGGGCAAGCTGAAACAGGCGGACCACATGGCCGGCGCGTTCCGCCAGGTGCGGGCAGCACGACGACACACCATAGGGACCAAGCCGACAGTTTTTTGCTTTTGGGGGGAGGGCCGGGCATGCGCTCGGCGGGAAGCCTGCGCCGGCTCTCAGCAACCCTGACGCACAAGGCGGCTCTTGGCACGCAGGCGGTGCCCACGCTTGCGGGGGACCCGCGGCAGGCCCACTTCCTGGCGTCGCTGCACCAGACCGAGTTGGTGGCCTCGAAGATCCGGGCGCAGGTGGGAGCGGGCATGTATTGGCGAGGTCTTGGGATGAGGGCAGGGGGTGAACGAGGGTCCGCAGGCTGTGGCGAGGTGGGGCCGGGCGTAGGCTCGCCGCTGGTGCCTCCCGTGCCACCCACACGACGATGTCTGGTCCTCTGCAGGTGGAGAAGCTGGAGGCAGCGCTGGAGCCGCTGGTGCCCTTCCTCCAGCAGGCGGGCGCAACACAAGCGCCCAAGGACGCCGCCGCGGCCAGCAGCGACGACGGCGCCGCCGGCCCGAGGGCCCCGGCGGGCGCCACGCCGCAGGCAGCCACGCACATGGCGGCGGTGTGATGCGGGAGGACGGCCTGGATGCCGTGCCGGCCGGCCCAACGGTGGGCCGACCGCCCGTCTGCTTTCCGCATGCAGCCATGCCCTTGTCCCCGAGCGCGGAGACTTAGTGTGCCGGCCCTTGAGCGAGCGACCAATTAGTGCCACATGGCCAGAGCTTGCATTAACGCGAACACGGATGGCAGAAGATATGTAGAATGGGGCGCTGGAGCGTGCGCTGCCCCTTGCACCGGCCAGCACCTGAGGCAGCCTCAGTCCCAGCCTACCGGGCCGTGCACATGCACCGTGCCCGTGGGCCCACGGACTTTGGTGGGCCGCAGCATTTCGGCCGAGCGCCGCGCGCCGGCCACGAGCCGCTGCTGCAGGAAGGCGCGGGCTGCCTCTGAGGCTCTGGCGTCTCCGACCGAGGGCAGCACTGCCACAGTGACGGGGTCCACATGGCGCTCCACTGCGGCCAGCTCAAGCCGCTGCCGCTTGGCCGTCGCCGCGCCGCCGACAGGCTGGCGCAGCTGCTGGCGACGCAGCTGCGCAGTGATGAGGCGCTGCTGCTCCGAGGTGGGCACCGTCCTGTAGGGACGGCCGGACGGGGGTAGAGTGTCCGAGCGAGTGTTAAGGCGGGAATGCAGCAATGCCATGTGGGGAAGGGAGCTGTGGCGCGCGTGTGAGCACAGACCGTGCAGCCTGCTTACCGCTTTGTGCTCGCGATCGCTGCGAGCACGTCGTCAGGCAGCAGGTCGAGGTCTTGTCCGCTGGACTCGGGGCGCTCGTCGTCTCTGTCGTCTCCCACAACCTGTTCTCGCTCCTGCTCGTCGCCGCCACGCGCCCGCCCCCGCTGCCGCGGCTCCTCCGCCTCCTCGTCTCTCTTCTCATCGTCCTCTGCAGCGCCAGCTGCCTCGTCTCCCTCGGCCTGCTGCTGCTGTTCCGCCCGGGCAGCCGCCCGCCGCCGCCTCCGCTCCTTGGCCGCCGCCTCGACCCGCCGCTGCCCCTCCTGCTCCTCCTTGTGCTGCTGCTCTGCTAGCTGCACCCCTTCGGGAAACGACACCTCCTCTGGAGGCGCCTCATCATCTGAATCAGAGTCATGCTGTTGCGGCGGCTCCTCTTGCTGCGACTCTGTTGCTGCGCGCCGCCGAGTAGTCACCATGAGTGCAAGAACAACAGTTGGAAGCCCGCTTTTTTGCCCAAAATAAATTGACTCAAGCTGCAGGGGCCCCCCCCTCACCCTCATTTCCACTGTGCAATCAATTTCTCAGCTCTTTCCATCTCGCACGACTGCCAGCCGCCGATCCGCACACCGCCTCCTGGAGGCGGCGGCACAACCTTGTCAACAATTGTCGGCCACACAACTCCTCCCTCCCTCGTGCTCGAGTCTCTTGCAGCAGCCAGAGCGGTTGGAGGCGAGCCCCTGCAGCGGGGATTAGTTCCGCCGCTCCCGCCCGGCGTCGCCGGCGACGCGCACGATGGCAGGTGTGCTGTGCCTCGCCACGGTGGATGAGCTCAAGGCACGGAGCTCTGTCAAGCCGCGACCTTCATCGCCGCCACAGCCGGTGCCCCGCCTGCACTCCCTGGACGCGGACGGGCTCTCCCCCACACTGTCGTTCGCCGCCAGCGAACTGTTCTTTGACGCCGCCAGCGAGCTGGGTAAGTAGCTGTGGGGCCCCTGTTCATTGCTGTACTTGCACAGCATACGTGTTGCATGTGTGCAGCTTTAAAATGCGCGCCACCCCTTGTGCAGGCCCCCCAAGTGTGTCGAGCTCTTTGGAGGATGGCTACCACTTGCTGCTGGACGACGCACGGCGCTTGTCAAACACCACGAACGGCGGCGGCGAAAGCCCCAGCGCCTCCTTGCCCGAGGCGGCGCTGCTGCGGCAGGCGGTCACCAGCAGCGGCAGCGCCCGCAAACTGATGCAGCCTTGGGGGGCCGGCTGGCAGGCCAAGTACATGGATGAGGTGGCGCGGCGCACGGCGGCAGAAGCAACACTGCAGGAGCTGCGCTCTCAGCTCGACGATGTCTGGGCAGTAGTGTCTGGCAGCGCCGCCGTGCCCGTCAGCAGCCCCAGCGCCCCGCCGGCCCCCGCAGTGGAGGCCGCCCTGCAGGCGGCGGCCGCCGCCGCCGCCCGCGCCTCCAGGCAGCAGCGGGAACAGGAGCTGCAGCAGGCGGCAAAGGCGGCGCAAGCTGCAGTGGCTCTCAGCGCCGCAGCGGCCAGCGCAGAGGCAGAGGACAGGCTCGTGGTGGCACGGCTGGTGGCACGCGTGCTGGGCCGCGCTGCTGCTGCTGCCGATCTTGAGTGCGAGTGTGAGCACAAGCTTGGCGTGCTGCAGCGGCGGCTTGACCAACATATGCGCATGTCGGAGGGCATGCTGCGCAAGCAAGTTGCGGCCACCTCGGCGGCCGAGCCCTGGCGGCACCAGCTGCTCAACGGGCTGCTGTCGGTCAGTTGCCTGGCCCTTGGCGCCACCGTGACCTTGCTCGTTGTCAATCGGACGCATGCTGGACCGCAGTGAACACAAAATGTCTGCTAACGACGCCTGCGCACGCTGCCCTGATGTACGCCCAACACCGCTCCTCCCCCACACGCACGTATTGAAACCACCTTCCCTACTCTTGGTATGCCATGCATGGCACGAGACACGCACCTGCGTTGTGAAGTGGAGCAATTGTTGTTATTCCTCTATTTTCATATTCCTTGCGCCCCGCGCGCGGGCGCGCGTCCACACATCCGACTTGCAGCGGCTTGTCTATTGTGCCCAACCGACGACGAGTCGTGGAGGCCTGCCTTCTCGGCATCTCGCTTAGGGTCAGTACTAAACCCTAGGTAAGGCCACTGTAAGTTGATTCTGAGATTAGGCTAGCCGGCCGGCGGCCGGCAGGAGGGGGGGGAGGGGGAACTTTCGTTCGTTGCTGGCCGTTCGGTGCTGAGCTCCCTGCCCCAATTCTGGCCTGGCCGCAGCCCCTGCCTGTTCTATGACAGGGTAGCAACATCCTCACACACGTGCAGAGCATTTAGAACACTTGAGGCCACAAAGCAAGGCGCCGCAGCCACCAGCGCTACACCGCGCCGCCGCCGCCAGTGCTGGTCTCTCTGCTCATGCCCCTCATGCCCCTCGCATACGCACATGCACACACACACTCTCACGTGATCAGGCCATGCATGCCCCGCCACGTTGGCTGTGCCAGCTCGCCGTGCCAGCCAGCCAGCACGTCGGCCACCAGCCGGCGATGCCGACTTCTCCTTCTCCAGCAGCTCCAGCAGGTCCTCTAGTGTGATCACCACCAGGTGGCGAGGGCCGCCAACCTCCGGCATCCGAGCTGCCCAGCGGGTCAGGATGGGATCGCCCGCAGGGCTGTACACCACCTTGAACTGCTTGAGGAGCTTGTCGCTGAACTGCCTGGCTGGAATTCCAGCCCGCTGCGCCGCCTGCTGCTGCCCGCCCCCGCCCCCCCCGCGCCGCGTGCGCGCTAGGCGGATGGTGGCGGGGCGCCTGGCAATGGGCAGCGCCCCGCCCTGCTTGATCATCGGCACGCTGTTGTAGTCTGCACGAGTCAGATATGGCGTTTCCCGGCTCTCTTGTCGACTTTTGAGGCCGTGGGCCAGGAGGCTGTCGCTCATGTTTCAAATCTCTGGCGGCAGGGGGAGGCAGGAGCGGCGTACAGATGCCCTAGAGGACACAGAACGCGAAAGAATGAGCAGGCACGCGCGGGGAAGGCGCTAGGAGAGGTGGGACCCGGTGGGGGCGGCAGCCAGTGGGGGCGCAACACCACAGATGAGGTGGCGCGGCGCGCGGCGGCAGAAGCAACACTGCAGGAGCTGCGCTCTCAGCTCGACGATGTCTGGGCAGTAGTGTCTGGCAGCGCCGCCGTGCCCGTCAGCAGCCCCAGCGCCCCGCCGGCCCCCGCAGTGGAGGTCGCACTGCAGGCGGCGGCCGCCGCCGCCACCCGCGCCTCCAGGCAGCAGCGGGAACAGGAGCTGCAGCAGGCGGCAAAGGCGGCGCAAGCTGCAGTGGCTCTCAGCGCCGCAGCGGCCAGAGCAGAGGCAGAGGACAGGCTCGTGGTGGCACAGCTGGTGGCATGCATGCTGGGCCGCGCTGATGCTGCTGCCGATCTCGAGTGCGAGTGTGAGCACAAGCTTGGCGTGCTGCAGCGGCGGCTTGACCAACATATGCGCATGTCGGGTAGGCGTAGGTGGGTGCGGGCGGGTGCAGCAGCCTGATGCCTGCGTGCGCAAGCACAGACGGTGCAGCTGCGCAACTCACTATGAGGATGGCCTTGGCCATGGCCATATTCAGCTCGCCGTTCTCGCCCAGCACAGCCGGCATCGCGTCGAACAGCACTTGTGCTGGTGCGGCGCCGGCGATCGCCAGCGATCGCCCGGTTGTGCAAGCGCTGGCCAGCACGTGCGCCGCCAAGCGCTGGTCGGCGCTGCCCACACAGCGCCGCCGAGCGGCCGCGAAGCGCATTGCCGCAGAGCGCTGGCGCCCCGGTGCCCTCCAGCACCGGCGCTCGAGCGGCCGCTCATGCCCGGCATGCCATGCTCGTGAGCGCTGCCCAGCGCTTGGCACTCGGCCAGTGCCCGTCGGCGCCCACACAGCCTCCAGGTGGGTGGGGGTGGGGTGGGGGGTGGTGTGTGTGTGTGTGGGTGGGGGGGGGGGGGGGGGNGCAGGGAGAAGGGAGATGGAGTCAGCCATGGGCACCCAAGCACGAGTGCACCAGGGCATGTCCCGAAAAGCAACACCGTGTCATGCTGGGCGACCAGGCCACGCAGAGATTCCCATTCCGTAGAAAGCACTCACACGCTGAAAGCAGTCCACGGCGTCATGGCATCCAGCAGTGGAAGGGACAGTGAGTGAGCAAAGGCCACACAAGCACAAGAGCGTGGGGGCATGGGCCACATGCAACGCGGGCCTCACTGGACAGGCCACGCCACGCAAAGATTCCAATCTAGTAGGGATAACTCACATCCTGCAAGCTTTCCATGGCATGAGGGCATTCAGCAGTGGAAGGGAGGTTGAGTGAGCATAGGTCACGCACGCACAAGAGCACCAGGGCATGCCCCGGTGTGCAACACACAAGGCCGCGTTGGGCAGGCCAGGGCAGGCAGAGATTCACATTCTGAATGGAGAACTCACTCGCTGCAAGCGTTCCACGGTGTCAGCGTGTTTAGCAGGGAGAAGGGAGATGGAGTCAGCCACGGGCACCCAAGCATAAGTGCACCAGGCATACCCCGAGTAATGACACAGTGCCACGCTGGGCGACCAGGCCACTCAGAGATTCCCATCCAGCAGAAAGCACTCACATCCTGCACGCGTCCCAGGGCATCATGGCATCCAGCATTGGAAGGGAGAGTGAGTGAGCAAAGGCCACACAAGCACAAGAGCACGGGGGCATGCGGCGACTAACAACACCACAGTGCCATGCTGGGCAGTCCAGGTCACGCAGAGATTCTCATTCCATAGAAAGCACTCACGGGCTGCAAGCAGTCCCCGGCGTCAGGGCGTTCAGCAGGGGCATGGAGAGGGAGGGAGCAAAGGGCATGCTTCCACGAGTGCACCAAGGAGCAAAGGGCATGCTTCCACGAGCGCACCAGGGCATGCCCCGGCTAACGACACAGTGCCACGCTGGGCAGACCAGGCCACGCAGAGTTTCCCATTCCGTAGAATGCTCTCACGTGCTGCAAACAGTTCATGGCGTCAGGGCGTTGAGCAGGGAGATGTAGTCAGCCACAGGCACCCAAGCACGCGTGCACCAGGGCATGCCCCGACAAGCAACACCGTGTCATGCTGGGCAACCAGGCCACGCAGAGATTCCCATTCCATAGAAAGCACTCACGGGCTGCAAGCAGTCCCCGGCGCCAGGGCATCCAGCAGTGCGAAGGGAGAGTGAGTGAGCAAAGGTCACACAAGCACGAGTGCACCAGGGCATGCCCCGACTAACACAGTGCCATGCTGGGCAGACTGGGACATGAAGAGATATCCTTCCAGTCGGGAGCACTTACTCGCTGCAAGCGTTCCACGGCATACCGCCGTCCAGCAGGGGGAAGGGAGAGCGATTCAGCCAGGGTCACGCAAGCCCAAGTGCACCAGGGCATGCCCCGACCAACAACATAGTGCCATGCTGGGCAGACAAGGCCTAGCAGAGATTCCCATTCCCGTAGAAAGCACTCATGCGCTGCAAGCAGTCCACGGCGTCAGGGCGTCGAGCAGGGAGATGCCATCCAGTGGAGTCAGCCACGGGCACTCACACTGTCTGTCTGCTGCATTGCGCTGGCGGCAATAACACGGGCCATGCAGGGCAAGATTGGACATTTAATGGGGAGCTCACAATTCTTTCAGTTGTCTGGCAAAACACACGTTGAACATGATGAACATGGCTGCATTTAATGTTGGCCAAGGCTCAATCATTGTAAGGCTGGTACAGCACGGCCCCGCGGCCGGCGGCAGCAGCATGATTGAGATCAGCGACAGGTGCCACAAGTAAAATCGGTCTCAAGCTGCAGCTCCCACTTGTAGGACGCACAGACTCGCCTACGATGCACAGTTCTTGGGCGCACGCTCGACCGAACATGATGGCTCCTCTCTACTACTCTACGCACGCGAAGTATTGCACTCGTCGAACCGGAAGACAAAAATACGAGTTGGGTAATGGGCAGGCCGCGTGCCCCGCCGGCGGAGCCAGCAGGGAGTAAGTACTGCCGGCGCGTCGGTCTCTCCACTCAAGCCTGCCCCCAGGGCGTCCCCACTTTCATTCCGCTGGGTCAATGCGGCCCCAAAACGCTTTCCCAGGCCTTCTAGCTTACTCCTCACTATGAATTCTGTCCCCCCTATAATGCGCCAGCGCCATATAATACAGTATAATGCAGGCCAGCTGCATTGGTGTTGCATTCTGCCACCCCCAACCGCATTACACCACATCGACCCATCAAGAACCCTTCCAAACTGCATTACGCAGCATTAGTAACTAACTTACTAAATTAGTGAGCATTTGCGCATCAGTCAAGCGCATTGCAGCAACATCACCTGGGAGGGCAGCCAGGCAGTTGCATGCATGCACAGCCCCAGCTGCCTGCGGCTGTCTTTGTCCCAACCCCTCAACTACCCCACCGCACGCTTCCCACAGCTACTTGCACCGCCTACTCTCATCGCCTGTGGCATGCCACACACCCGGCGGGCGTGAGTGTGGCATGCGACGGTGGCGATGGGGGACTGACATGCGGCGGCCGTCCATCAGCACTTGGTGTTGTGCGAGAGCAGCGCGCATTAGAGTTAAGCGCTTTCCACGGCATTCTTTGCAATGATTCCTTGCTGAAAACCCTCCTGCTTTGCTCTGCTTCTGTTTGACACTCTTCTCGTCAGTTGTTTGATTGGCTGGAATGTGCAGGGGGGGCACGGGGGGAGAGGGCTGCAGGCCATAGGCACGCCTCGAGCGGGCGCCGCGGCGCGCCGGCGGACGGGCGGGTGGGTGGGCGGGCGCCCTTTCAGTCTTGCNGGGGAGCTCACAATTCTTTCAGTTGTCTGGCAAAACACACGTTGAACATGATGAACATGGCTGCATTTAATGTTGGCCAAGGCTCAATCATTGTAAGGCTGGTACAGCACGGCCCCGCGGCCGGCGGCAGCAGCATGATTGAGATCAGCGACAGGTGCCACAAGTAAAATCGGTCTCAAGCTGCAGCTCCCACTTGTAGGACGCACAGACTCGCCTACGATGCACAGTTCTTGGGCGCACGCTCGACCGAACATGATGGCTCCTCTCTACTACTCTACGCACGCGAAGTATTGCACTCGTCGAACCGGAAGACAAAAATACGAGTTGGGTAATGGGCAGGCCGCGTGCCCCGCCGGCGGAGCCAGCAGGGAGTAAGTACTGCCGGCGCGTCGGTCTCTCCACTCAAGCCTGCCCCCAGGGCGTCCCCACTTTCATTCCGCTGGGTCAATGCGGCCCCAAAACGCTTTCCCAGGCCTTCTAGCTTACTCCTCACTATGAATTCTGTCCCCCCTATAATGCGCCAGCGCCATATAATACAGTATAATGCAGGCCAGCTGCATTGGTGTTGCATTCTGCCACCCCCAACCGCATTACACCACATCGACCCATCAAGAACCCTTCCAAACTGCATTACGCAGCATTAGTAACTAACTTACTAAATTAGTGAGCATTTGCGCATCAGTCAAGCGCATTGCAGCAACATCACCTGGGAGGGCAGCCAGGCAGTTGCATGCATGCACAGCCCCAGCTGCCTGCGGCTGTCTTTGTCCCAACCCCTCAACTACCCCACCGCACGCTTCCCACAGCTACTTGCACCGCCTACTCTCATCGCCTGTGGCATGCCACACACCCGGCGGGCGTGAGTGTGGCATGCGACGGTGGCGATGGGGGACTGACATGCGGCGGCCGTCCATCAGCACTTGGTGTTGTGCGAGAGCAGCGCGCATTAGAGTTAAGCGCTTTCCACGGCATTCTTTGCAATGATTCCTTGCTGAAAACCCTCCTGCTTTGCTCTGCTTCTGTTTGACACTCTTCTCGTCAGTTGTTTGATTGGCTGGAATGTGCAGGGGGGGCACGGGGGGAGAGGGCTGCAGGCCATAGGCACGCCTCGAGCGGGCGCCGCGGCGCGCCGGCGGACGGGCGGGTGGGTGGGCGGGCGCCCTTTCAGTCTTGCTCGCTTTCGCATTCCTTTCCGGCCCCTACAAAGGCCGATTCCGCCCTCCATGGGGCTCACGTATCTACGTGCAAGCAGAAGCGAGCGTATATCCTGCCCGGAGCTTCTCCGAGAGCTCACTCGGCCATGCAGTGCCCCCTGACGACGTGTGGAAGCCTCGTTTCGCAATTCAGAGTGGGACTCGTGCGATCGGACCAACGTGCGTTTCTGCACTGTGCCCTGCTGCCTTATGTCGCGTGGGAAGGTGCTGGAGGTGCCGTGCGGAGAAACGTGGCCCACCCAGGGTTCGCCCGCCCGGCCGACGCCCCCCGCGGTCCGCCCACCGTGTGAGCCGCCCGCCTGGCGCGACTCGGCCGTCGTTGGAGGTGCATCACAGCGTGCAAGGTGCGCTGAGGATCCACCCTCTTGGTGCGTTTTTGAAGATCTTGCCGCAGCAACAACGAGTTGGTTCCGTCAGCGTGGTGCAGTCGTTGGTCCAATCGTTGGTTCGCTGCTGCCGGGAACACCCCTTTGTCAGGACAGGGGTTACACAGATTGTATGCCCAGGCCGCTGCTCCACGCGCTGCTTCACCGCCCGGGCGTCGCCGCCGCCATCGGCATCGAGGTGGACCGCGTCAAGTGCACCAAGGCGGCCACTTTATTCGCGCAGACGGCTGCCACGCTGGGGGCTGCTGTGCCCGGGGGAGCTGGAAGAGGAGCCGCACATCAGAGCGATCGAGCAGGCAGGTGATGGTCGGTGTGGGTGCGCTGATTGGGGGGCAGGCAGACTGTGCGAGCGTCTGGCTCGTGCGCCACCTGTGCCGCACCTCCCACCCCCTGCATCCCCCGCCCCGCGCCCCAGGTCCGCACGCTGGGCCCCGCCACCCACGCCTACTCCTTCTGGGAGGGCACGTCCCCCGGCAGCAAGGCCGCGTTCGGCCGGCTCTTTGCCGCGTCGCGCACGCTGCGCGCCATGGCGGTGGTGCAGCGCGCGGGGCGCGGGGCGGCGTCGCACGAGGTCATGGCGGAGTTGGGCTTTGGGCGGCTCATGCTGGTGGGCACCATTGCCGTCAGCATGAGCCACACCTTTGCCGCATACGCCTTTGCGCGTGTGGTGGAGGTCCCGGTGCAGCCTCGCCTGACGCCCAACTTGCCGCCCGGCCGGGTGTCTGTGGACACGGCGCCGCGGGTCACGCCCCGGCCGGCCCTTGCGCACCCCCCACAGCAGCGCATGCCACGTGCCAGCAACAGGCCTGGTGCAGAAGCGAGCAGCCAGGCAGCCTGCCCGCGCCACCGTGCCCACCGGCACTGCACGCAGAGCAGCCGCTGCAGCCAGATCCGTCCAGCATGCAGCTCTGCAGGCAGTTGCCCAATCTGGCGGCGTTGTAGAGCACCAGCATTTTGAATTTGGCAGCAGAAGAGGCGGCGCCAAAGAAGAAGAAGAAGAAACGGAAGAAGAACAGGGAGCAGAGGGGCGAGGATTGCACCGAGCGGCAGCAGCGCGAGCCAGGTGGCAAGGCTGGGTGCAGCAAGAAGCGGCGCAGCGCAGAGGAAGAGGGCAGCGGCGCCGCAGTAGCTGCAACAGAGGCGCTGCCACTGCCTGCGGCAGACGGTGGCGGGCAGCGACAGCTGGGGCGCGAGCTGCCAGCAGAGCGCAAGAAGCGGCGACAGCGTGCTGGGGCAGGGGGCAGCGGCGCCGCGACAGCTGCAGCAGAGGCGGCGCCGCCGCTGGTGGCACACCATGATGGGCAACGGCAGGAGCGCACGCTGCAGGCAAGCCACAAGAAGCGGCCCGCACGCCGAGGCAGGGAGCAGTGGCTTTGCGGCATCTGCAGCAGAGGCAGTGGTGCGAGCGCCAGCAGATGGTCAGCGGCAAGAGTGCGCGCCCCCAGCAGGGAGAAAGAAGCGCCGGCGGCGAGCCGAGGCAGGGGGCAACGGCCCTGCGGCAGCTTCAACAGAGGAGGGAGCGCCGGCGCCAGCAGACCATGCAGCAGAGGCGGCGGCGCTCCTGCCAGCAGAGGGCAGCAAGTGGAGCGTGCGCCGGCAGCAGAGAGCAGCATTGGGAGCACGCCGCAAAGCGGCGGCGGAAGCGTGCAGCCAGGAAGGAGCTATGGGCCGCAGCCGAGCGCCCCGCGCAGCAGCGCGAAGTGGCTGAGCTCGCCGGACGGCAGCGGGCAGCCGAGCTCGAGGCGTGGCACGCCGCGCCCACGGCACTTATCCCAAGGACCCTGCATACCAGGTGGGCGGCGTGCAGGTCTGGCAGGAGCCTCAGCCGCTGGCAGAGCGCTGCTGGGCGGCGGCGGAAGCAGGCGGGCCACCCATCTCCAGACCCTGCTGGTGTCCCTCCGCCTCCGCCTGCGCATTCGCTCTCCACCCCTGGACCGTGCCCTGGCTGCGTACTCAGTGTTGCTGCATCGCGTTTGCACTGCCTTGCGAGCGCAGTGCGTGGTGTGCCGCGGCATCGAAACGGACGACACCTCGGCCAACACTGCCGCCTGGCTGGGCGACCACGCCGACGCTGCGGACGCCACGCACGGCGGCCCCGCCCCGCAGGCGCGACCGCCGGTGGGCATGGCGGCACGCTCGCACGCAGCGCGCCTCGCGTGCGAGGCAGCAGAGGTGGCGGCCTGCAGCCAGGACGAGGACGAGGGGGAGGAAGAGGAGGCGAGTGAGGAGCGGCGGCCCGCATGGCGACTGGTCGGCGCGGTGGCGCGCTCCCACGGAGCACGCCTGGCTCGCGAGGCGGCGGCAGCAGAGGAGGGCGTGGGCAGCGAGAGCAGCGAGGGCGAGGAGGACCGACCTGCCAGGCGGCTGGGGGGTGCGGCTGCGCGCTCCCACGCGGCCCGCCTGGCCTGCGAGGCGGCAGAGGCGGCAGCCGAGGACAACGAGGAGCAGCCCCGGCCCGCCAGGAGGCTCGGCGGAGCGGCAGCGCGCTCGCACGCCGCCCGCCTGGCGCGGGAGGCGGCTGAAGCCGAAGCTGCGGTCGAGGCGGCCGCGTGGCAGACGGGGCCGCCCTGGCGACCAGGTGGTGGCGCGGGGAGGTACCAGGTGGAGGAAGCTGAGTTCCTCGTGGATGAGGGGAGGAGCGGGAGGAGGGCAGCACGCAGGAGGACGAGGACAGCGACTACAAGCCTCAGGCGTGCTCCCCGCGGCGCAAGCTAGCCGGCCGAGGCGGCCGCCGAGGAGAGCAGCGAAGAGGAGAAGGAAGAGGAAGAAGAGGAGGACGCCGAGGCCGAGGAAGACGAGGAGCAGCCGCGTGGGCGCCGGCTGGGCGGCGCGGCTGCCGCCTCGCACGCCGCGCGCCTGGCGCGTGAGGCGGCAGAGGTGGGCGCTGGTGCGCAGCGCAAGGCGCAGCAGCGCGGCGGCCGCCGGCCGCTTGGACGATCGAGCTCGCCGTGCAAGGAGCCGGGTCGCATTGGCTATGTGGCGGTGACCAGCAGCAGCGATGCCAGTAAGGGTGCAGGACGGTTGAGTTGCAGCGCAAGCACCATGAGTTGGTGTACAGAGGGGCAGACGGTCCTGAGCAGAGGAACATGAGTCGGAGTCGGAGCGGCCCCTTCAGCCCCCGGCCAAGGAGAACCGCGCGCCGCAGCCCACGGCCAAGCGCGCGCGGGTGGACGGCGGTGCGCGCCAGCCAGGGAGCCAGCAGCAGCGGTCACAGCTGTGGTGAAGTCGTGGTGGGCCTCAGCCGTCGCACCTGTTGGCAACAGCGGCATGCCGGGCGCCGCCGCCACCCACTGTAGCATTACCCTTCCTCGAGAGCATCTGCTCTCCGCGTATCATTCCTGCTGTCCCCCAGCCTGCCCCGCTCCTCTCTGTTGCCCCATGTGCTTTGCTCTTCCACTCACCTCGCTCGTGCTGTTCTTCCTAGGGCCCCCAGTTCCGCCTGACCCCGCTGCTCGGTCGGGACGAGCGGGAGAGCGCCCGTCTCGCACGCCTGCGCGTGGCGGAGGGCCGGGCGGAGGGCGCAGCAAAGGCGCAGGTGAGCGAGGGAGGGACACGGCGGCCGCAAGGGGGAGGGCGGCGGGGCGGCGGGGGAGCGAGGGGCGCGGCGCACGCGCGTGCGAGGGGGAAGGCGCGCCGGCCGTGCGGCATTCTGCACTCGTCGGGAGCGCGTGGGACAGAGTGTGGCCTGCGGGAACGCACTGTGCGCGAGAGGGGGGGGGGGGGGGGGGAGGGGGGGGGGCAGGGGGGGAGGGCGGGGGGGGGGGCGCGGGGGCGGGGCGGGGGGGGGGGGGGGGGGGGGGGGGGGGGGGGGTGGGGGGGGGGGGGGTGGGGAGGGCGGGGGGGGGGGGGGGGGGGGGGGGGGGGGGACGATCGGGCGGTCAGCAGCGGAGAAGAGCACCCGCCGGGGGGGGCGCCGGGCGCCACGCAGGGCCACCTGGGCGGGCGGGCGGGCGTCGCACACCCACGTGCGGACCACGCCGTCGGCGAGGGCCACGCACGCGAAGGAGACGACGAAGCCGCCCAGCAGGAGGGCGACGATCAGCGTGGTCACGCGATCGTGCCACGTGGGGTTGGCTGCGAGTGCACAGGGCGGCCAGCGGGAGGGCAGGCGGCGGGGGGGGCAGTCGGCGACCACCGGAGGCACGCGTGCGGGGCCTCCGGGGCCGAAGGGGCTCTCCGGGGAGCAGGAGGGGGCCAGAGGGGGCCGGAGGGGGCGGGTTGGCGTTTCTAGAGTGGTTTCGAGTGTCCAGAGGGGTCACTAGACCCACGTGTTTTTGCCAGGCTTGAGCGCCACAATAATCCCGATCCTTTCTCGAGCTCTTTCACTACTCGAGCTGAACTTCCCAGTGCTATGTAGCGCCTTACTGAGAGGACACGCATGGGGATGAAGAGAGTGCCACAGCCACTCGGTCGCCTTATTCTGCGGCAGCAGGATGGCACCCGCCTTGCTGCGCCTGCCCAGCGCTGGCGGCCCCTGCTGTGCTGCCCAGCGCGCTCCTGCTCGCCGGGCCTCGTCGCCGCCTCACTTGCTGCAGCAGCATCAGGAGCGCCGCGGGAGTGACCCCCGGGATGCGCTGGGCGGCGGCCAGGGACGCGGGCCGTGCTGCCGCCAGCTTCTCTCTGTCCTCATGCGACAGCTGCAGCGCGGAATAGTCGAGGTCGGGAGGAAGCAGCAGCTCTTCATCGCGCCTGCAGGATGCACAACGAGGTTGATCCGTGGTCTATCTCTCAGAGGGGAGAACGGCAAGGAGAACGCGAGGGGGCCCTCCAGCACAGCGGCATGTGGGAGAACACTGCACTCACCTCAGCTCTGCCACTTCCTGCTGCTGCTTGGCCAGGTAGGGCTGGTAGCTGGCGGTTATGGCGGCCGTAGCAGCCGCAGCCCCTGCTGCCGTTAGGCCCTGCAACGCCGCAGAGCTCCCTGCTCTCTCCGTGCTGCTGCTGCTACCTGTGCTCCTACAGGCCTCGGCCTGCGCCAACGCCAGCAGCTCTGCGCTGCCTGGCGCGCCTTCTGCCGCGGCTGCCGCCGCGACCTGCTGCAGCGTGGCCCTCGGCCGCGTCAGCATCTGTGCCGCAGAAAGCCATCCGCCATCCGCGGAGGCATCGAGGCCCTGCCTCCGCCATGCACTAGCTGTCATCTGCACACAACAGCAACACCAATGCAGGCATTGACGGGCAAACTCGCGTCGCCCACTGGCAGCTGACGGTGAAACGTGCATCCAGCACTGGGAGAGGGCGCAAGTTGGCCCACCTTGACCGCCCCCAGCAGCTGCTCCGCCTCGTCCACGGCTGTGCGCCGCCGTGCGAATGCCTCGGCGCGCTCTGTGCCGACCAGGCCCAGCTGGATGCCCGCCTCTGTAAGCCGCAGATCGGCGTTGTCGGCGCGCAGGCTCAGCCGGAACTCGGCACGGGCGCTGGCAAACGGCAGTTGGGCCACAGGGCAGGGGTGTCAGGAGTGCAACACCGTACCGCCGTTCCTCGGGCCTGCAGCCTGGGCTTCCAAGCTGTGCCCTCCTCTCACTTCTTCACACACCTGAGCATGCGGTAGGGCTCGCAGGTGCCCCGCGCGACTAGGTCATCCACCAGAACACCGATGTAGCCCTGCCACCGCGAGAGCAACAGAGGCGCACCTGAATGTGCAGTGGAGGCAAAGAGAGACAGGTGGTGATGGTGTTTTGTTTTTGGAGGGGGGGGGGGGGGGGGCATGCGCTGCATGGCGATCTCG
>PCFQ01000008.1:281235-314076 GCA_003063905.1 Chlorella sp. A99 | reverse complement strand
GGGGAGGGGGGTGGGGGGGGGGGGGGGGGACACTCGTGCACCTTGGATGTGCCCGCCGCCTGGCCCTCCTGCAGCTCCAGGTCTCGAGGCAGACACCCCGGAGGGCTGAACTCAAACACGTAGCCCACGGCACTCCAAGGCGACAGAGAATGGAACGGCGCGGCGCGCACATGCGCCTGCGCACAGCGGCAGGCAGCTCAATCCGTTCCAGTTGAGCGAGGGGCAAGCAACGGGCCCCGGCATCCCAGCCGAATCGCAGCGGGCGGCCGCAACAGTTCTTTTGTCACATCCGCAGCTGCTGGCATCCCACCTGGCGGTACTGCAGGGCCACCGGGGTCCTGTTCTCCAACAGGTAAGGGGGGTCGCTGTGGGCGCTCTCCACCACCAGATGAATGCCGCCCAGCCCCCGGCACAGCACTGACACGCGCACGATCGCAACCGCCCCGCCGACAGCACCGCCGGCTCTGGCGGTGAGGTGGGCGCCGTCGCCGCCCTGTACGGTCGACTTTGGGAGCCCCCCTGCCAGCGGCACCAACAAGTGAAACTGCTGTTCATCGTCGCCCTGCAGACCGATGGGCCTGCTCCACAGTTCCTCGCCACCGTCGCCGCCGGCTCCAGTGCTGCTGCTGCACCGGAAGCAGAGCGTGTGTGTGTCCATGCCCTCTGGAAGGTGCAGTGGCGTGCCCGAGTCTCCAGGGCCTAGCTCAAGCAGGACGGTGCTGCTGTCCAGGCTGCGCGCGGCTGAGCTGCCCAGTGCCACAAGTGGAACCGTGCTGTCTGGCAGCACTGAGGGCACCCGCTCCCATGCCGACTCCAGGCCCTCCTCCGCCGCCGTGCCGCCGCCCCCGGTGATGGAAGCCATGGAGGCGGTGGCTGGCGGGGGTAGCAGCCGAGCGGCACTGCCGGCGGACGGGCGCACCAATGTGGCAGTGCCAGCAGCGACCGCCCCCACGTCCCCGCTCCTCGCCGCGTGCGTGAAGCTGGCGCCGCCAGTTGGCACCACTGCTGCACCAGCTTCTGATGCAGCTGCGTAAGCTGCCGCTGCGTACGCCGCCTCCCTGCTCCCCCGCGGCATGAGAACCCGCGAGGGGGCCTTGATCAGCTGCTTCAACGAGGAGCCGGCCCGGTGGGATGCACTCCTGCCGCTGGCAGAGGGGTCTGTGCCCGCTCTGGGGGTCTCGGCGCCGGCGACTGAGGCTGCACTGCCTTCGAGCATCATCGTGCACAGGAGCAGCTGCAGCGGCACCTCGGTGCGGTTGCTGGCCACCACATGCGGCTCCAAGCGTAGCAGCTGCGGCAGTCGGGGGCGGAGCGTGCATTCATGACAGCACTCCGGGCTTACATAGAATGAAGCAGGAGCGCACTAGCAGTGTGCATGCAGCGTCCACAGATCGCTGCACCACACATACAAACGACCCCAGTCGCTCCCATTTCCATGCCACACACTCGCCTGCGAGTTGCGGTATGGAGTCACCTCCAGGCGTGCAATCACCTCTCGCACCATCCGCTCCTGGCGGCACCACGCGCGGATCAGCACAGGCCGCACACCCCGCAGGCCATCGCCTTCCATCTGCAGCGCCAGCACGGCAGCCACCCACAGATTTCAGTTTCAGCAATCAAGGGCAGGAGACAGCACACAGCATCGTTATCGTGCCCTCTCATGGACAAGGCTTATAGCGATAAGCCTTGTCCATCCCCTGACCTCAAGCCTCCCGTCACCTCTCCCACCTGCTCCGCTGCCGCCAAGGCATCCAGGATGTCCAGGGCCAGCGGGGGCGTCCAGCCAGAGCCAGCCACTCGCAGCCGCACACCATAGCGCTGCTGCCGCCGCTGTTCGCGGGCACCACTGCCCGAGCCAGCCGGGGCAGCCACTATGGAGGGGAGGGGGTAGCTGCGAGCAGGGGGGTGCAGAAAGGCAGAGATGGGGAGGTGTAGTGAGAGGTGTAAGTCGCGCGTGGCTGTTGCACAGGAGCTGCCCTCTCCCCACCTGAGCAGCTCCATGCTGTGTGGGCCCACGCAGCGCCGGCTCCTATACTCCACCCGGCCCTCCTCTGCAGCGCTGTCGGTGACCAGCACCCGCAGCTCCTGCTGCTCCTCCCGGATCCGCTGCTGCAGAACAGCGGAGCTGGGGACGCGGCTGCTGGGGCCAGCAGAAGGAGGCGGCACAGGCGGCACCTGCGCGCAGTCGGGGGTTGAAGAGGATGGGCGAACGCTTTCGGATCGCCGCTGGGATTGGCACTTCGAATCACTCCTCTTCCCCTCACTCTCAAATGTAATGCTCTGCCACCCACCTGCACGATCACCGCATCCACAGCCAGCTCGGTGCTGTTGGCCAGCCAGAGCGGGGCGAGCAGTGAGACTGAAAGGGGCACGCCCATAGCAGCCGCATCTCCAGGGTCCAGCTCCTCCTGCGCCGGTACCATCAGCAGGCAATAGATGGACGGGCGGCAGGAAACCCCGACGAGCTCCCCAGCGACCGCCAGCCAGCCAACGTCCCGCAATGGAGGGTGGAGCGGGAGGTGGAAAGGCAGTTGCACGGCACCAGCGCGGCAGCCCACCTTGGCGGCCAGCAGCCAGGCGCCCATCTCCACGTTGCGCTGCACGAACACCTCCACAGGCAGCGTGCCGCCGCCGCTGCGGACGAGACGGAAGCGGTCCGGGAGAGAGGAGGTGCTGCCTGGTGCCGCAGATGAGGTTGGCGGGCGGTGTGAGGCAAAGCCCTGGGTAATGAGCGCCGGGCCGGCGTCCGCCCAGTCGTAGCCCTCGGGGTAGAAAGTAATGCTGACCTGGCATCGCACGTTGGCCGTGTGTACCTGCACGTGCTGCCCACTGCCCACCTGCACAAAGGAAGGCAATGACATGGAATTGGAGTTGGCTACTGGGTAGTTGGCTGGCAAAGGGCTGGATGTGAAGCCGTGCGCACGGCCGAGAGCAGCAGCGCCACCAGGCCAGCAGGAGCCACGAGCAGCAAGCCTCACCTGCACCGTCTGGCGCGACACCAGTTCAGCGCCACTGCCGCGCCGCCCGCCGCCAGCGCGCGCGTCCTCCCACACAATCAGGCTGGCAGGCATGGGGAGCTGGTTGGTGATGGAGAGGGGGGCGGCCACCACCACGCGCCAGTCGTGCACTGGCTCGCCGGCGGTCCTGGCCCCCGCGCCGCCGGTGCTGGAGGCAGAGGCAGCCAACAGGTCGTACTCGATTGTGATGCTGAACCAGAGGGGAGTGGCATCAGGGGTGGAGGGTCCGCCCTCGCGGTGCGAGGCGTCTGCCTGCGGCTGGCAGCACACCAGCCGCGTGATGGACTCATCCATGGCATCCAGCAGCAGCGTCTGCTGCCCTCCTGCGGGGCTTGCGCTCCAGTTGTACGCCGCCTGGCCGGCCGCCGCACTCTCCACGCCCTCCAGGCCGCTTCCGGATGCAGCGATGTCCTCAGCATGACTCAGCACCGGGCGCAGCTGCAGCTGCCGGCCAGGGTGGTCCCATCCAAGGGGCAGGGGGAGAAGCGCCCCCGGCTCAACCACGCCAACCACCTTGCGGCTGTGCACTGCTGGCGCCGCCTGCCGCTCCGTGCTGCCTGCGGTCCGCGCGACAAGGGCCGCGCCACTGGCGCTGCTGCCCAGCCGGCGGCGCAGGCGCACAATCCTCCGGCGGCGGATGCTGTCTGCCATGCCTGGCTTGTTCGCTCCCGGCGGAGGGGGGAAGGGCAGCGCCGCAAAGCTGGGTCCGAATGCCCAGCCATCTTCGTCGGTGCCAGCGCCACTGTCTGTGTGCCACTGGCTCTCCCACTCCCAGCCAGCTGGAAGGTGCACTGTGGGGAAGGTGCTGCCGCCGCCGCGGGCATACTGATAACGCGGCGGGTCAGTGGGCAGCAGGTTGGCAGGGCTCCACCCTTTGAGCGCCAGCCACCGCTCATTCTCAAACACCTCCTCCTCGACTGCAAAGCAGGACAATGGCGTCAGGTGGCAGATTTGGGATGCCTGTAGATCTGCCTCTGCACGGCCCACAAGGAGCACCGACACCAGCAGCACGCAAGTGATTCTGTCCCCTGCTCTCACCCAGGTCTGCGCTGAGTGAGCCAGAGACAGAGCCAGCGCGCGCCGCCACCTCCTGCCACCCAGCGTCCTCGTCCTCGTCCACCAGGCACACCTCCAGCGGCAGCGCCGTGGTGTTGCTGACTTGGCACAGCGAGCGCAGCACCTCGCGACGGACCCCGGCTGCAACACAGCGCTCCACCACCACGCTCTCGCTGCCCACGCGCATTGCAGTCAGCGAGGCCACGCCACCTGCAGGCAGTCGCACACAGCACAACGAAAAGCTGGTTGGGTGACCAGAGGGCTACCCTGCCTAGGCCTGGTGCTGGCATGCGCTCGCGCACCTGCGCCTGAGTGCTGCGCGCTGCTGCTGCCCACTGCGCGCTGCTGGCCGACCGCAGGGATCACGGCCCATGTGCCCTCCTGGCTGCCCAGCGACAGCGCGCGCTGGCCAGTGGTAGACTGGCCATCGGGCCCCATCCCCCAGCCATCTGCGGGACCCCGCGACCGTGTCTTGGCCAGTTGAAGCATGTATGAGCCGTGCAAGCTGATGGAGGCTGCTGGCGCAGACTCTGCTGCTGCCTGGGCGCAGGATTTCAGGTCGAGCTCCAGAGCCTGCGCCTGGCGATGCCGCAGGGAGCCGGGTGCCAGCAGCACCCGGCTGGCCGCCAGGCACACGCCCCGGCCGCCGGCCGCTGCTGCGTCCCACACCTCCGCTATCAGCGTGGCCTCTGCAGGGAGCTGTGGAGGCAGCGGGAGCACCAACCGCTCAGCCCACTCCACCTTCTCGCCGGCTGCGCTACTAGCGCCGCTAATGGGCAGCGCTCTCGTGCGGATGGGCACCCGCGCATCAACCACGTCAGGAATGCTGCTGCCAGCTGCCACCTTGCCGGCCAGCCGGGCAACGCCGCCGGCCGGCGATGTGCTGGTGGAAGAGTGCACCTCTAATCTTGCTATGCAGTACAGCTCGCGCCTGCCTGTGCCACATGCCCAGCCGCTGCTGCCGTCGGCCAAGGCAACGCTCTGGATGTCGAGGAGCAGTAGTGGGTGGGGCTGGGCGTCGCGCGGGGGCGGGGCGTCCCCCTGCCGCGTGGGGAAGGCAGGCACGGGCTTGTCCACCGGCACGTGGCTGCCAGCGGGCAGTGCCACCGTTCTCCTGCGCAGCAGGCAGCAGACAGCAAGCAACCCTCAGCACTGCGAATGACGCATTATTAGCTGGCAGTTGCAAGTAGAGCGCCTCACATGTGGTCTCCATAATCCAGCTCCATGGCCGCAGACACACCGAGCCTATTGTCGACCACCACCTGCGGACAACACGCAAGCGGGCCACTGTTGATTGAAATGCTTGGATCACACAGCCCTCTTTGTGCCATCGCAGCGCAGCAAGCACTGCTGTTGCAGCACAATGCTCACCCGCATCGTGCCCCCGTCGGCGGCTGCAAGCAGCTGGCGCTGCGCTGTGGCGTCTGCTGTGGCCGCAGCGCCCTCCTGCCCCAGCTGGCGCAGCTGCTGCCAGTCAGAGTAGGCGGCCAGCAGGGCTGCAGCGGTGCTGAAGGCGAGGGTGGTGTGCACAAGTTCGGTGCTGGACTTGATGGTGACATGGGTGCCAGGCTCGATGCCAGCAGTCACCTGGAGACACGTCGGGGGTGTTCCAAGGCACGCTGGGAGTGGTTCCTGGAGGGACTGCGGAGCGATCTGCTCCTCTCCACCTGCCGTCTACCGTCCCCACCCTGATGCTCGCCTTGTGGCCGAAATTCGCAGAGTACGTGACAATGGTCGACCACGGTTCCACCACTGGCTCCCACGCCTTGATGCCGCTGTTGTAGGCCCACACCGCCAGCTGCACGCCCACATACGCCTGCATCACCTGCAGGACACAGTGCAGCGCAGGAGGCCCACAGGCGGCAGCTAATTGCTGCCATGTATGCGTGGCGCAGGTCCATGTGCCCCAAACCCCTAAACCCTGCAGCGCCTGACCCTCTGCACTCGCCTTGGCGCTGGGGCCTCGCAGGCCCAACTGCACTGCGCCCAGCTCCAGCTCCAGAAGCGGCACGCGGAACGCGTCCTTCAGCAGCACAATCACCTGGCAAGAAGCAGCGCTAGGGCGATGGATGAATGTGCGCATTTGGAAAATCTGATGGCAGCAGATGCGCCCGCGGCTTGCGGGCTTGGCGGCGCAAGGAGCATGGAAACGCACCTTGCCCGTCTTCACCACCACGTTCACACCGGCATCATTGCTCGCTCCCCCCTGTGGCTCCTGCTGTCGCCGCGCCTGCAACACACTGCCGGAAGAGGCGCCGGCCCTAACCAGAGCACTGCCCCCCGCATCTCCCTTTGCGCGCTCCTTCTGCGGCTCTGCCACTTGCCCCAACCGCCAGCACACGTCTGGCGGCGGCCCTCCGCGGTCAGTAGGGCAAGCCCAGAAGGTGGCCAGTCGCTCATCCATCATCCAGCAGGAGAGCGGAGGCAGGGAGCCCTGGTCTTTGCGGCCGCCAGAGGGGCTAAGGCGCCAAATTAGGCTGCGGTTAGGTGTCGCCCTGGTGGCTGCATCCGCGCGCAGGCAACGGCAGGCGGAACGGGGTGGTGGATCGATGCCAGCGGATGCCACGCAGCCCATAGCCACATAACTGCAGAGCAGCAGGGATGCAAGAAAGTGGGTAGTAGCAGGAGAAGATGCACACGTGAAGCGCTTCTCTGGCTCAAATGACGTTGCCAGCAACCCACCCTTCGCCCGCACTCACCCCGGCGGTGGAATCGGCCTCCAGATCGCCAGCCGGGCGTCCTCGCGCTGCGTCACGTCCTGCCACACACACTCGTAGGCGTGTGGCGGCCGGACCAGCAGGTCCAGCGGGCCCCCGCCCGACCCGCCAGCGCCGCTCGCAGCGCCTCCCCGGTCAAATGCCGTCTTGCCACTGCTGCTGTCCTGCACAACGGCGCAGCCAGGAGGCGGCTCCAGTCCCCGCACCAGGCAGTCGCCCAGGCTGCAGTAGCCAGCAGGCGCCACGGGGCGCCACATGGACACGCCGTCCCCGCGAGTCGAGTACCAGACTCGGCGGAAGTCGACGACTGCAGGCGCAGCGACAGGGTGCTTCAGTACGGTTGGCGCCAGACAGGGCAAGCAAGGAGCCTGCATAGAATCACCTGTGGGCGTGAGCACTCGCGCCACCTGCTCCGTCTGCTGCTGCCGCCGCGAGGCGTAGAACCAGCGCTGCAGCTCCTTGCTGGTCAGCAGCGGCCGCATCACCATCTGCGCCTGCTGCTGCTCACTGCCCGCCGTCGCAGCAGCTCCCGCTGCTGCCCCCAGCGCAGAAGCCACAGAGGCAGCCGACCCCGCGACGCCCGCACCACCAGTCGCAGTGGAGGCGGCATGTGCGGACGCCAGTTCGGCAGCTCCATCGGCCAATAGTGCGGCGGGGGGCACCCCCAGGGGCGAGCGCAGATCGTAGCAGCGCCGGGGAGGGGGGCAGTCTGGCGTGGCGGCAAGGAACGTGGCCATGCTGTTGTCAACGCACCACAGCGCCAGTGGCGGCAGTGCCGCAGCTGCGACTGCAGTGGCTGCAGGCGCCTGCGGCTGGCGGGGAGGCAGCACCAGGCACTGCCCCAACGCTGACTCCACGACCGCTCCAGCTGCAGCAGCCAGGGATCAGCAAGCGAGCAGAAGGTGTCACAAGGCCAAAGACGAAACCAGCACTGAGAATTGCATGCTGCCAGCAGTGCAACAAGGCAGGCGCATCTCACCATGCACGCACAGCACACAGGCCAGCTCCGGCTCCTCGTCCCCAACAGTCATCACGTCGCCCACAGCCACGTAGCCAGCAGGCGCCAGCGCGCGCCACACCCGCGCACCAGCACCTTCCCACAGGCAGCGGAAACTCAGCGGGCGCGCCACCAGCCCGCTGTTCACTGCCACCGCCAGCACCTCAAACGAGGGGCGCGCCCCGCCCGGCACAGCCACGTCGCCGAGTGGGCAGTAGCCGGCAGGGGCCAGAGGGCGCCACACCGTCGTGCCACCCGATGCGCCGCTCACGCCCAGGCTCACCGCCAGGCCCTGCTGCTGCTGGAGCAGCATGGCTGGGTCGCAGGCCCAAACCCGCTCAAACTGGCTGCACGACATCAGCGGCTGGTCAGGCTTGGCTTGGAGCAGGGGCTGTGTGGGATGGGGAGGCGGGGAGGAGGATGCACCAAGATGTCAAGAATGCAGCCAACACTGAGCTGCTAGAGCCAACCTGCTGGGGTCCCCCAACCTCTCACCTGCAGCACGCTATTGGCCAGGCTGGCCGCCAGCTGCACAACATCGGGGGACAGCGTCAGCCGCAGCTCGGAGCTCTCGAGTTGGAGGTCAGTTGTGCTGCCGTCGCCTGCAGGGAAGGGCTTGCTCGTACGTTTGTTCAAAGCCGCGCCAGGCGATATGTCCCGAGCATCCCAGAGCAATCAGACAACATGCATGCGATTGTGCAGCCTCTCACCCCCTGCCTCCCCGCCACCATCCAACTCAAAGCCCAGCGCCAGCCTGCAGGGCTCCAGCACCGGAGCCTCTGCCCGGCCCCGCAGCTTTGCACGGGTGTCCTCAGCCCTGGTTGTGTGGCAGCGCAGGGGGAGGAGTGGGCGACCAAGTGGCCCTGGAGGCAGCACAGCACAATGTAGGGGCACGATGCAGATTGCCCGTCGCTTCCACCACTCACTTTGTGGCCGCGCCCTCCGCCTGCGCCGCAGTGCGAGCCTCCTGCGGCTGCTGTGCCCGCTTCTCTATCCTCAGGCCCTGCACCGTCACGCACCCCCGCTGCGCCCCCCCTGGCTCCAGCTTGTAGCACACAGCCAGGTCCATGTTCGCTGACAGCACCTGTATACTGCGCATGCGGGTAGGGACAGCTGGCGTGCCTGTCGTCGAGCCAGGAGTGCCAGGTAGCTCGTCCGCCACGCTGGCCTGCCTGCTGCTGCCGCTGCTGCCAACCCCACCAGCGCGGCTGGGAGGGCGATCGCTGCTGGCCCCGTCGATCTGCACAAACTGCAGGCCGAGGCCCACTGCTGACACGACAATTTCGATGGACGTCTGCTGCCCATGCTGCTGCTGCTTCTGGGCGCCAGCGCGGGAGGCCGCGGCGCTGGTGCGCTGCAACGCCTGCAGCGCTTGCGGTGTCGGCGGTGAGGGTGAGCCCACCACTGCTTGTGGCTCTGCTGCTGGCCCCAGTGCGCCGGGCTTGCGTGGTGACAGGCTGCGTGCCAGGAGGCGGGCCGCATGGGCATGGGGCGAAGTGGGAGGGCTGCTGGGTGTTGCACCATATTGCTGCTCCTCCTCCTCCTCGCCCTCCAACAGCTCCACCCCATCTTCTGGCCGCGCCAGCAGCCGTGCGCCTGCAGAGCACAGACCACAGACCAGGAGGACTGGTGAGCAAACTCGGAGCAAATCAGTGTGTTACCCGCAGGGCCCGCCTTCCTCTTCCTCGGCATACCTGGCGCGAGCTGCAGGCATAGCGCCAGTGATTGCGAGTTGGCCAGCCTGGCGTTGCGCAGCCGTAGCGTGGACCCAGGCCCCACCAGGACCAGTGGCAGCTGGCCCTGCAGCTGCTCCTTGGCGGGCAGCAGCAGCCGGTGCCCCTGACCATCGTACTCGTACACTCGGCCACAACTGCCGTCGCCGTCAGCACCGGCACCAGCACCAGCGCCGGCCTGCTGACTCTTGCCCTCCCCGCCACTGACACCAATGCTGCCGTCTGGCGGCAACGTGTCAGCCAGCAGGCGGACGCAGGGTGACAGCCACAGATCTCCATCTGCCATGTGCGGCTTGCCTGGAGCGCACACAGGGGGCAACAACCCAGCCGCAGGTCAGAAGACTGAGAGCACCCGAGACCGCTCCCATCGAATCCCTGTTGCACACAGGCGCCCGCCTCAAGGCCACAGAACACGCACCCGGCAGCAGTGCCAAGTCGTGGGTGACGAATGGCAGCGGCGTGTTGCGGACCAGCGAGAACGAGGGCACCACAAAGCGGGTGACGGCCAACAGGAAGCTGCAGGGGCAGGAGACATGTGGGAGGTGGCGAATCATTGACAGCAGATGTGCAGGCAGATGAAGCAGCTTCTGGCGCCAGGCACTGGCGTTTGCATGATGCTCGCCCATGCCCACCTGAGCTCTGCCACTAGCAGTGGCTTTTGCAGATTGACTGCCAGCGACTGGCGGGCCAGGCCTGCAGTTGCGCTCCACTCTAGCATCAGGAACGACGCCTTGTGTGCGCTGCTTACAACCTGCGCCTGGCCGGGCGGTGCCTCTGGCCGCAGGTCTCGCGCCTCCACGCGTGGCACACACAGGCTGACTGCCATGCCGCCAGCCTCGCTGTTCCTGCGGCCAGGGAGGGCCAAACAAGCACTCAGAATGGGCTGCCTTCATGCCAGGCATTCACATGTTAACAGTGCTTGGCCTCTGCCACCTCACCTGAACGCCAGCTGTAGGCCCCCGACCGCGAAGCGTGCCAACGGCTGTGCTTGGGGCAGGCCCAGCTGCCGCCGCAGCTCCAACTCCACTGACCCCAGGCTGACCGCCACGCGCACCTGAGGGTGCAAGCAGGAGCAAATCACGAAAGGGGGCTAAGCAAGCAGCCACATGATCGGCAGCTCAGTCGGACGTGCGTTGCCCACCTGTGCTGGTGACATGTCCTCGTCCGCCTGCGCTGTGATGCTGCCTGCTCCTGATGCGCCACCACCTGCCTGCTGCCCCTCCTTCTTTTGCTCCTGCATCCTGATCGGCGCGATCGGCTCCGGCGGCGCAGGCTCAGCTGCAGGCTGCTCTCCCGCGTTGGCCGTGGCAGCTGCGTCGGCTGCGTCGGCAGCGGCTGCCGCCGCCTGCTGCGCCTGCAGCTGCTCCAGCAGCAGGCGCTGATAGTGATCGTTGAGCCAGCCGGCGCCGGCCGGCAAGCGGATGGGCTCTGCCGTGTTGGCTGCTGCGATGGAGGTGAGCTGCTGGTACTCCTCGTCGCTCAGGCTCGCCCGCAGAAGCGGCACATCCAGGCTAAAGTCAAACTGCACACCGGGCAGCGGAGCGCAAGTCAGCAGGCTGACTGTCAAGGATGCGATGAGATGAGGCGCAGCAAGACGCGCGCCCCGCCTGCGCGGCGCACCGAGGGCAGCCGGCCGCGGCGCTCTGCCAGCAGCGGCCGGCGCCAGCCCAGGCGCCATCCGTCCTCTGCGTTCTGCACCACGCTGTCGCCGCGGCGACCGCCCGTCACCACGCGGCAGCCGACGCCGGTGAAGGTGAGGCCCGCCACTTCCAGTAGCAGGGGCTTGTCCCCTGGAGCACCCGCCACCTTGGGCGACACCAGCTGGATGCTGCTGGTCAGCGCCAGCTGGCCCAAATCCACCTCGATTGCATCTAGGCTGTCGGTGCTGCGCGGCATGCGCACCACTGGCGCATCAGCCTCAACATCCAGCAGCAACAGCAGCGGCTCCCATCCTGGCTGCTGCTGCGGCTGCTGCTGCTGCTGTTGGGTGGACGCCGTGCTGGCGGTGGGGGCGGCTGGCAGCTGCTGGTCAAGGGGCTGGCTCCTCATGGCCAGCATGGTGCTGATGTACTGTGGGACAAGGACAGCCGCATGTGCAGAGAGCGTGGGTCATGGAGGCTGAGGGAGCAGCAATGCCAGCTCCCTCGAGCACTACCAAATGGGAGCCAGGCCAGCCCTCCCACACTGTGCTGGCATCTCATGTCGCACCTGCAGCACTTCCTGCAGGAAGCGGTAGAGGAAGACAAGCTGCAGCTCGCACAGGCGCGCGCGCACTGCCGAATGCGGGCGCCCCGGGGGCGCGCGGCCGCCGCTGTCGTGGGAGGGCGGGTAGGACACAAACTCCACAGAGATCTGGGGCAGAAGTGTGAGGATCAGGGGTCAGGTCGGCCAGGTGGGTACAATGCCCAGGCGCATGCACGTGGTGGATACCGAGCAAGGGCTGGAGGAGGCTAGTCAGCGCGCACAAAAGTGCACCTTCTCTTTTGATAAATAAAGGGATTTGATTTAAGCGACTGCACCTCCTCACCAGCGAGTCGCCGCCGCCCGACTTGAGCCCGCACGCCTGGTAGCACGGGTGGTCTGGTGGCAGCGTGGTGTCCAGAGCACGCACATTGCCCAGGCTCGCCTGCGATGGGCACAACAATACGAGCTCAACCGACATTGGTCGAGAGGCATCCGGCGACGCAGTGGCGCATCGCATGGAGAGACGTTGACATGCCCCCAATTGACACGAGTCGCCACACCTGGATGGTCAGCGTGGTATCTGGCGCAATATCCAGCCCAAAGCTGAAGCGCTCCATCGAGGCCTGGAAGGGACAGAGCGCGGAGGAGTCGCTAGAACAAGCTGCTGCTGAGTTGAGCGAACATAACGATCTGAGACAGCACACAAGCACCACACCTGTGCCAGCGTCTGGCCACCCTCTCCTTCATAGTTCAGCACCACCTGCAGGTGTGGCCGAAGTGTTTAGTCCGATTGGAGGCAAGAATGTGGCGTGATTCACACGTGCATGGCCAGGCTTTCTGCCAGCAAGTCAACTCACCTGCAACGTGCTGAGCGTGACGGACATGCGGAACAGGGTGCAGGCGTGGGACCCCTCCTCTGCCCCGCCGGCGCTGCCAGCCAGCAGCAGCTGCTGCTCCGCTGCAGACACTGCCTCGCCAGCAGCTGCAGCTGCTGCCTTGGCCCCGGCCTCCTCCGCCTCCTCCACGATGCCCTGTCCTCCAGCAGACGCCGCAGCAGCCTGCCTCACCGCCACACGGGGCACGCCGCCTTCCTGGCCACGCGTGGCGCAGGCGCTCTCCTCGTCCTCTGCCACCTCGCTGCCCTCTGCCGGTCCGTCCTCGCTAGCGGGAGAGGCACTTCTGCCATCGCCAGGCGGACCAGCAAATGCTGCGCTGGCGGCGACGCCCATGTCCACTCCCATCGTGATCAGGGCGGCCACGGTGGGGCGGTTGCAGTAGAAGAAGAGCGAACTGGAGCAACGGAAGAGTGGGGCATGCACGGAAAACCAATGTCAGAACGCATCTGATTCCCTGTGCACACAGTGACTACATGAACTCCACTTGCACAAAGCCCCCCCCCCCCCCCCACCCCCCCNCACAAGCACACCCCCTCCCGCAGACCCCCCCCCCCCCCCCCCCACCACCACCACCACGCTCACCTGAGTACCACATCCAGCTGGGTGTCCACGCCCTCGTACTCCTTCGTCCCTGGTCGCCGAATCGTGAAAGTGAACTCTGCCAACTCGCGCCCTGCTGCCCGCATATCTGCCACTGCTTGCGGGGAGCCAGCAGACGCGGGGCCCAGCCCCAGGCCCGCAGCGCTTTGGGGCGTGGCGGGCCCGCTGCTGTGGCGTGGCGAGAGCATGCCGGAGGGAGTCTCGGTCAGCACCTCGTCTGCAGGGCCGGGGAGAAGGGTGGCAGGGTGGCATGATCAGATTGGAGTGGAATGGACTCGCAGTGCGACAGGCAAGCATCTGAACTTCCATCCGCTGCTGCACCCCCACCAGGGTCGAAGAATAGGTCCTCGCCCACGACCTCTACGCCTGCGGCGGGCGCAGATGAGCGCGCCAGGAAGCGCGCGCCCGGGCAACGCTGGCCGACCAGCAGGTCCTCGACCTGCAGGAGGGGTATTGTCAGCTCAGCACACCTGCAGGAACAGCTGCAGCCACTGAAGGAGCGAAGAAACCCGCAGTTTCTCCTACCTCCAGGCTGCCCAGCGCTGTGTGGATGGTCATGCCGGCGGCCCCGTAACTGAAGCCGCACACGCCGCCTGCAGACCGAGTGCCATGTGAGTGCAGCCAGTGAGTTTCACGCACGCAACTGGAGCGGCGCTGCTCCAGTTACCGCTCACCCGAGGCACGCACCACCACCAGAGCAACCTCGCCGTCCACGTTGATAATGCTGCCAGGGTCGTGGACGGGGGCTGCGCAGGCGCTAGCCGCTGCTGCCTCCGCTCCCGGCGACGCCACCTCAGGCGGCGGCCACCACAGGTCTGGCTCTCGCCCGCTGCAGAAGACTGCCAACTCGCCCAGCTGCATAGCAAGCAAGCAAGCAGGCGAACCTCTGAGTTGAGCGAGCATGCAAATGTCGTTGAAGCCCTTGAGCTTGGCCACGAACAGCACAGGTGAGCTCTCGTGCTTCCTCTCACCTTGGCATCGACTTGCAGCAGCACGCGAGGCGCCTCAGCAGCCACTGCCGTGGCCTGCTGCTCTGCCGCCCCTGGCCCCATGCTGGCCAGCATGCGCTCGCGCTCCTCAGCGTCGCTGGCCGACACCGAGCTGCTGGTCTCATCCCACTCGGGCAACGCCATCGGCCCCTCTGCCGCTTGCATCGCTGCGGCTGCGCTTGCCTGCGCGGCCATCAGCTGGCGCAGCCACGTGTCGGCTGCCTCGTCGTTGTCAAAACGCAGCGCAAGGGAGGCCCTGTCTTCCGCCAGGCGGGACAGCTCGACCGATTCAGAGCACAGCGCCACCACGTGCTCTGCAGTGCAGCGCAGCAGCGTGAATCATGCACCATGGCGGAGCACCGATCAGCATGAGCATGAACACAGCGAGGCGTGCACCAGTGCCCTACCTGCGCCGCCAATCTTGTCTGGCGGCACGCGCACGACCCGGCGGTGCGGCCACACACTCTCACTGATGACCACCTTGGCACCGGGATCGCTGTTCTCTAGCAGGTACAGCGTGCCCTGTGCCAGTAGCGTAGCAAAATGGGGCAGTGTGGTTGCAAGTCAGTGGCTCACAGGAACAACAGAGGGGCGCTGCAGAAGGATGCCAAAGATGCACACTGCTGCTTGCTCACCTGATAAAGCACGCCGTACCGAGGGCACCAGCTGATGGTGGCCCTGCCCAGCCCACCCCACACTAGCACTCGCAGCGGGCCCTGGTAGTCAGACCGGTCGCGCCAATCACCCGCAGCGCCAGCCGCCAGCGCTGCGTCGGTGGCACCAGCTGCCACGCTGGTGGCACCGCCGGCGCCTGCTCCGCCTTCCTCCCGCTCGCTGCTGGGCAGTGCCGACTGCAGCACGCGCAGCAGGCGGCCGAGGCGCCCAGGGGAGAGGTAGAAGTGGAGCATGGGTACCACTGGCTGCAGGCGGATGGTTGGACGCCCGGGGTCCAGAAAGCGCGCGGCCTGCAGGCCTATGTCCAGCCCCGTGCGCTCCAGCAGCGGCACCAGCCGGCTCTCCTGCATGAGGGGTGGGCCGGGGCGCGAGCCAGGGCATGAGCACAGGCCAGGTTGAGAGGCTGGCCCCATCTGCCGGCAATCTCCCTTTCCTTCCTCACCTCCTGGCGCGACCAGTCAAACTGGCCATCTGCCACGTAGGCCGCCAGCTCGCGCGCCCGCAGCCGCACGCACTCGTACAGCGCCGCCTCCTGCATGCGTGCAGCAACAATCTTAGCAGGGGAAGCAAGTAGGGCCACGCACCCAGAACACGTTCTGCTGTTGCCCACCTCTGCCTGCAGACTTGCAGCAGTCTTGGGGTCTGACTCAATGACGAATCGGCCAAAGTCGAGCACCAGTGTAGTGTCCTGCTGCAACGACGCATCTTGGCCGGCCCCTGGGGCCGCTGATGGCCCTGTGCCCTCTTGCACCCGGTGCGACTGCTGCGCCAGGCTGCGCGTGGGAATGGCCACCTTGGGAGCATCCAGACACAGCCGCATGCGCAGGCGGGGCTTGCTCTGCAGCGGAGGAAGTCAGAGTTGGAAGGGTGCATTGCTTCGATGCGCGAGCAATAAGAACAAGGCATGTCAACGCAAGGCGGTGGTCTTGGGCATCACCTGCAGTGCCGCCGCTGCATACTGCGCTGCCAGCTTGCGCGCGCGCTCCAGTTGCGTGGTGGCCTGGGCAGCGAGGTTGCTGAAGTCTAGGGCCTGCATCAAGAGCGAGCCGGCAGACATGCTCGGCCGATGCCTCGTCACAGCTGCCCTTTCGCCGCAGTTCCCCCGCCCTTGCCTCTGGCGTTTTGAAGAACCCAACCACGCGATCGATGGTGGTTGCCGAGTAGTGCACATAGCTCGGCGTCAGGACCACCTACAGCAGGGCAGGCGGACGACCATGACAGCGCAGCAGCAGACACCAGGCAGGCAGGCGACAGCAGCACCGTGCAGTCGGAGCAGCACCTCGCAGCATGCCTTCCAGCTCCCTGCCTACCTCCACCACAGCATCCGCCGAGCCATCCTGCGGCTTGTGCACCCAGGCCACCAACAGCGCGCGGCTGCCCGCTGCCTCGTCGACACCGCAGCTGCTGCCGCCCTGAGCTCTCTCCGCGGCCTCGGCTCCCGTGCGCACGAACACGCCCTCAGGGCTTTCCAACCCCATGGCCGTCACCCCCAGGGTCAGGTTCAGTGTCTCCGGGAAGCGCAGCAGGCGCGCCGCCACCGCCTCAAGCCCGCCGCGCAGCACCTGGGTGCCGTCGGCTGCCACCAGCACCGCCGAGGCGGAGCTCACGCTGGCAGAAGCGGCTGCCAGCAGTGTGAAGGGCGTCTGAGCGCTTTCCAGCTGCAGCCCCTTGTCCTGCTCGGACACCAGCTCCAGCAGGCGCCCGTAGTCCTCAGAAGTCAGCTCTGGCGGCTGCTGCGCCTGCACGTCTGCGCCCCCAGCCTGGTCCCCAGCGCCGCCACTGGTGGTGCGGGGCCTGCCCCCTCGCAGCCAGGCGTACCAGCCGCCCCCGCTCCCCTTGCTGGCGCCGCTGCTCGTGTCAGCAGCACGAGCTGCGCGGCGCCGCTCACGCTGGAGCTCTGTGTATGCCAGCCTGCAGACGCGAGGAAGGGAGGCCAGTGTGACTTTGACTGGGCAGCAGGAGCGAGTCTTGCCTGGCGCATCAGGTTTCATCGCCAGACATTCTAGGCAAAGAGCGGAGGGCAGCAGGCCCACCTGCGGAACATGAGCATGGTGTTCTCCGGCAGCTGTTTGTCCAGTTCCAGGATCTGCGAGCAGAGAGCAGGGGACGATGGCCGGGAGCGCGCCTTGCCAAGCCAGCAGCACTTGCCAGGACAGCCTCGGCTTCTCCCAAGGCGCTGCACTTCAGGCTAGCTAGCTGCCGTGTTCATGCACGCACCTGGTTCGCCAGGCGCGCTGGCGATGGTCCCTGCACCTCCCGCCCCGCGGCCTCGTCATCCTTCTTGCGCAGGTACTCGAGATAGAGCGGCACGTAGCGCTTGCGCAGCCGTGCAAACTGTGATGCAAGGGGCGAGGCGGCGTTCATGGATGACTGTGTGGCAGGGTTGGCGGTGGACACAATCTACGCTCACCCGCACGGCCTGGCTCCACGTGAGCCGTCGGGTGGCGAGCTGCTGCAGCACTGCGCGCACAGCGTAGGCCCACCACACGCGCGCGGGCTGGCCCGCCGCCGGCCGCAGCTTTGGGCGGTAGCCCATGTGGGGCAGGCGGGCGCTGTAGGTGGACACCTCGCTCAGCAGCATGTGATAACTCTGGTACTGGGGCTCTGCACATGGACGACGAACAAGTGATGCAGAAAAGGGAACGAGGCTAGGCACAATACAGCCACGCGCTCGTTCGCTCACGCGTGAGGCGCAGGGCAACAGTGTCCAGCTCGAGAGAGATGTCCTGCACTGGGTCCGTGCCCTGCGCGCAAGTGGGCGAGTTGCACAGTGCAGTCACAAGTGAGCAGATGTGATTAAATGAAGGCCAGAGCAACCCCGACCGGGCACACCAACAAGCAAAGCGGCCACCCCACCTCCTTGCGCTCCACTCTGGCGCCGCGCCGCGTGTAGTGTGCCCGCCCCTCCACTGGCCGGAGCACATACTGCCGGTTGCGCGCGGTGCCGCCCCGCTCCTGGCGTTGCATGCTGCAGAAGGTGGGCGCGGGACAAAGTCAGGGACGGAGCTGTGGGCGGGGTGGGATGCACAGTACATCAGACATGCTCCGGTGGCAGCCGTGTGGCTGCCAGCATTCACAATCGGCAGGGGCGCGCCTGATGCCCGGCAGGAACCAGTCGTCCCACTGGTGCAGCTCCATGTCGTGCCAGCTGGCACCCGGGTCCCAGAACGCAGCGTCCGTGTCAAAGTAGAGGGCCAGGCGGCGCAGCAGCAGCGCCTGGACATGTGAGACAGAGCGTTGCATGTCAGCAATCCGCAAGACCCTCGCCGCACACCATTCTCACAGCACGGTCGAGTCCATGCACAGCTGGATGCGTGGCGGCACCTGCCCACTTGCCTTGCGCAGCATCTGCAGCGGGTTGCTCGTCACAAACGCCTCCTGCCCCGCTTCATCCACTGTGTAGCCGCTGCAAACAGGGACACATCATGAGTTCGGTTACTGTTGCGATTGCAAGTCGAACTAGTGTGTCATGCATGCCCCAGCTGGCAATGTGCTTTCTGTCGCCTTCCTTTTGTTGCTGCGGGAAGTGACAGCTGTATCGCACCTGATCTTGTCCAGCGTGAACCCACACGCGAAAGGGTGGCCCGGGTTGCTCGCCGCGTCCTCATACCTGCCAGCGGAGCACAGGTCAGGCCAACCTCCATCGCAGAGAGGCGAATGCAGCTGGGCGCACCATGCTACTGGCCCAGCATCGCGCACACCTGACGTGCACGTTGGTGATGGACAGCTGCAGGTTGCCAATGACGGTTTCGATGACTGCTTTGAACATGCCGCCGCCACCAGCAGCTTCCTGGCCCTGGGCGTCCTTCTGCCCAGTCTTCGTGCCCGGAAAGTGCACCATGAGGGAACAGTGAGGGAGTCAGGACCGCGGCGCGCCAGCGCAAGCGCCACCGCACAGTCGCATCTCCCACTGGCGTTGGCACTACCCACCCGGGCATGCAGCTTCTCCAGCTCCCTCTTCCACCGCGCTTCCTGCGCCGCAACCCGCTGCTGCTTCGAACGCTGGAAGCATTTCTCCACCTCCTCCTGCAACAAAGAGCACAGAAAGCAGCAGTCATACTGAGCGCTGCACACCATGCACAGGCAGGGCCTCAACACGGTGTCGCTGCCAAGTCTGGGTGCCTGTCCCTCAATCGCGCCCCTCCAACTTGTCCATGCCGTGCTCCCCCACCTCGGTGGTCGCCCCGCGCGTGCGTTCCTCCTCCGGCCGGGGAGTGGCCAGCAAGAACAGCCGGTCCACGGACACCTCCACCGGCACGCGGCCCAGCGCGCTCCAGGGCACCTGCATGTCAGCACATGCATAAATGTGCTCACCCAGATGGCCATCAAGTTTGTGGCTCTGCCATGCTGCCTCAGTCGCAACTCCCAATGCCTCCAGTGGCCCATCCCCAAGCGCCATGCACCGCGCCTTTAGAGTGAGACTGCCGAGCAGGCCGGCCTTGACGCAGATCGGCAGGTTGAGCTCGGCCAGCACCTCTGGCTTCAGCTGCAGCTGCCGCAGCTGCACGTTGCCGGCAAGGATGGAGATGCTACGGGGAGGGAGGGCATGAATAGCAAGGATGCTTGGGTGGAGGTAGAGGGCATCGCCAAAGCTGGCGGGCTGACCACACAGCGCTCGCGCACGTCACCGCCACATCCACGCTCACCGCAGCGACTGTGCATCGATGCCCTCCACATACTGCCCCAAGTATTGGTTGATGTAGTACGCAACCACCGACTCAATCATGGCCACCGACGACGGGCGGGCACCTGTCCGCGGAGGTGGCGACGGGGCGGGTGCCCTTGCGGCGGCAGGCCGAGGCTAACACTCTTGGATCGAAACTGCTGGAGTGACAGGCACGCGATCGAGATCCAGATCGCGCGGAAGAGCCCGGCAGTGCTTACTTGACTAGGGGGCCGTGTCGGAGGCTCTCGCCGCTCCCTCCTCGCCGCTATCCGCAACCACAGCCCCAACCTAAGGTCAGGAATGGCACCGCGTCATCATCCGATGTCCAGCCATCGTGCATAATAAGGAAGGTCTTGAGCAGCCCTGGGGGTGAACACGATCGAAACCAACCCGACCAATCAAGGAGAGATGACAGAGACTGGCGGAAATGACTTCAGGGAACGTGCCCGGAGTGGGAGCCACTCTCACCGTACGCCACACAAATTTGGTGGACGCCACCCCGCCCGGGTAGCCAAACTTCAATGTGTTTTGTGCATCTCTGTTAGACAACACAAGCAAACAAGCGTGCACGCATAGGTCAAGCTCAATAATGAATGAAATCGTAGCATTTTCACGAGGGAAAGGTGCGGCTGCCACGGGCCAAGCGCTGTGTCTTCAGGTGCGCACTGTCTTTGACTGCCAGTGGCTCGAGAGCGTGGGGGGCCCCACGTGCTGCGGGAGCTCCACTTGCCGCTGCTGCCGCGAGGACGGCACGGGACTGTGCACGAAGCCGTCGTCGTGGCTCGGGCTGTACGGGTTGGACGGGTGGGAGGCGTACGCGCTCTCCGCCTTGGGGCTGCCCTGGCCCTCCTCGTCGAATCGCTCAAACCGGCTGTTGCCGGCGGTCGAGCTCTTCCGCGTCAGGTGGCGCCGCCGGTAGGCGACCACGCCCACCGTGCCCAGCAGCGCCACCGCGATCAGCGTGCCGATGACGATCCCGGCGATCGCGCCCGCGCTCAGGCCTCCGTCGTCAGAGATGGTGGCGGTGCCTGCGACGCGAGAGGAAGCGTGTGGGATGCAGCTCATGACAGCTCGCAGGGAGTGCGTGCATGCTGGGCCTGATGAGCAGGCCACGTGGTGCGGGGGATGCTACCGGAGGAGTGGCCCTCACCCGCGCTGGCGGTTGAGCCCGCCGTGCTGCTGCTGGTGGCGGCCGGCGCGACGGTGTAGTTGGTGCAGACCGTGAGGTAGTTGTATTCCGCAGGGTTGGAGCAGGCCGACAGGTCCAAATTAGCATTATTGCTAATCGAGACAGTCACTGGCTGAGCGTGCCATGAGTTGGCCAGGAATAGGGGCAGCGGGCCTGCACGTGGGCACTGGGCAGGCAGTCGACCAGAGCAGGTGGGCAGGGACACGCGCGTCTCGGCGCCGCGCCTGAACCGGCCGACAGCTGCGCGCCTCGGTGGAAAGACGACTGACCCGACAGCTGGTTGGAGTCAAGGAGGAAGAAGTTGTAGTAGGCTATCGCGCCGGTGGCAGTGGTCGCAGGCGACTGAACGAGGCGGGCACAACAGGGTGTGAGGTGGAGGGGCAAACCACAACAGGGGGCGAGGGGGAAAGGCGAGGCAATGGTGGCAGCCGGAGGCGGTAGGGCACAGCGAACGCGATGGGGAGGAGGATAAGTGCACCGGGCCAGAGCAGGCAGCCACTCTCACCAGCTGAAAGATGCCGCTGTTGTTCCAAGAGCTGGGAATGGGCCCGGACACGGCATTGGTCGACATATTCAGGCCGCGCAGCTGCAGAGGGATGCGGGGAGGCACGGTGAGTCTCAGCGACGAGCAGCCCTTGAAAATTCGAAACCCAGCGCCGCGGGGTGGGGTGGGGTGGGGTGGGGTGTGTGTGGGGGGGGTGGGGGGTGGGGTGGGGGGGCTGCTCACCGCCGGGAACTGGCCGACCGTCACATTGGGGAGCGAGCCTTGGAACCTGCGAGGTGAGGAGGGGGGAGCCCGCGTCATGCGCGCGCGTTATGTCTGCATGGCGGTTGCGACACACTGTGCTGGGTGAGCGCGCGCCACGGCCCGAGGGGCACGCCCCCTGCACCGAGGAGTCTCACTGATTGTTCTGCAAGAAGAGGGTAACGAGCTTGGGGTAGTAGGCCAGGCTGGCGGGGAACTCGCTCTGCAACGGTGGGAGTGAGAGGGCTGTGAGACTGTTGGTATGTTCGATTGCTGTTGGGGCCGGTTGTCAACAGCACCGCATGCTGCCACCGTTTGAGCTGCTGCCCAGACAGCCACCTGGATGTTGTTGCCCGGAATTTTCAGCACGGAAAGCGGCGGATTCTTGGTGACCGCCGCAGGGTCGGGGTTGAGCCACTTGTTGTCCAGCTTCGTCAGCTGCACGCGAAACGACGAGGGAAAGCTCGCGACCAAACAACAACCAACGCCTGCCCCAGTGTCGGCATCCAGCGCATCGCGCGCGCGCACCTGGTTGCTCTCCATGTCCACCCACTCCAAAGTCGGGTGGTTGGCCAGGGCAAACGAGAGGGCGCCAGAGATTTTGTTTAAGCTCAGCACGAGCGTCCTGAGCTTGGAGCCCCACTGATCGGGCAGGCTCCCCTCCAAGGAATTTCGCCCGAGATCCAAAACCTCCAACTTGGGCAACTTGGCGAGAGAGGCTGGCACAGAGCCGGTGAGGCCGGTCTGCGGGGCGGCGGATGCACAGGGACGGGGCGGCCAGTAGGGCACGCTGCCAGTTGCGAGCCCCGCAAGCCGGCCAGCTGTCGCGTGCACCAGCAGCGTCGCTTCGCGGCAGCGCCCCGCCCACCTGGGACAAATAGAGGCTCTGCAGCTTGGTCGAGTCAGTAAAGCCATCGGCAGGCAGCGCGCCTCCCAGCTGGTCCTCTTGGGCGCTGAAATAGGTGAGCCCGGAGCTGGCATTGAATAGGCAGGCGGGCACCGGGCCGGTGATGTGCGCATTGCTGCCCACGTTCAGACCCGTTAGCGTGCCCGTTAGCACCAGGTCGCACGCGCCGTCGAGCGTCCCAGAGAGCTGTGCCAGGGGGCATTAGTGAGCACACGCGGCACATGCGAGCCAGCAGCCCCATATCCCGCTTCACCCACGCCGCGGTCGCATTGCAACCCCCATCCTGCATCCAATCCTCAGCACCTTGTTTCCATAAACGTCCAGCAAATGAAGAAAACCCAAGTTTGCGAGCCCGCCTGCCGCATCCTTGAGCTGCCCAGACAGCCGGTTGTATGACAGTTGCAATGCCTGGATGGCCGAGTACTGGGACAGCAGGTCGGCGGGGAAATCGCAGGTCAAGTTGTAAACTACATGTGCACGGGGCGAGGGNAACTAAAAGTGCAGGGGGCGAGGGGGGGGGGCACGTGCGCGAAGCAGGAGAGAGGCGAAGCCAACAGTGAGCACCTCCACCACAGCACTGGCATGATCTGCATGCACTAGAAGCATGCATGCATGCAGCACGGCGCAGATCAGGGCCACACACCCTGCATGTTGAGCTTGATCAGCTGGCCATCGTCATTGCACTGGTTGTAGCGTTGGCCGTTGGCGTCAGTGAGTGCGCACAAGTTGTTCTGCAGGCAGCATGGGTGCGGAGCGGCCCAGGGAACCAGCTCTGGCGGGGAGCGAGGCACATTGCACAGACGGAGTCACAAAAATGTGGCTCCAGCAGCAGTGTGCTGCACGCGCTGGCAGCGCACCTGCACCGCCACATTGGCCGCCTGCGACTGTTGCTTCCACAGCTGGCAGCTGTCGTCGGCCATGCAACAGCGGTCGTACAGCTGCTTCGCCACCCGCTGCCCCGCCTGGTCTAGAGTGGTGTTGCCAGTGGTGGTGGTTGAGTTGACCTTGGCGCCGGCGCCCCCGGTGGTGGTGTTGGCCTTGGCACCGGTGGCCGGCGGCGAAGCACTGGTGGTGTTGCCACCAGACTGTGCAGCGGCCAGGTCGACAGAGGCCACGGCGAGCAGCAGACACAGCGCCGGGACAGCCCAGGTCCGCCCGCTGCAGTGCCGCATGTCGGGCCCCTGCAGCACTCTGCAGCGCGCGTCGTCCCACGGTCGATGCAAGGCCTGAAATGAGCGATTGAGCGCAGGCGCTTCCCCGCATCTGCACCCACGCATGCGAGGCTCTTTCGGCTCAGTGGGCCTGCCGGTAGCCTTGCGTGCCTCACCCGCCGTGCAATGGGCGCAATCTCCGCCCCGCTGGACTCCAAGCTACTTGAAGAGCTCAGGTGTGCTTGGCTGTACGCGAAATACGTGAGGGGGGACGCTGAAGTGCACGGGAAGCAAAATGCATGCCTAGGGCAAAGTCCACAGGTGTGTGCCAAGTCCTTCCTTCCCGGGGGGGACCCGCCCAGGGGACGTGCCGACGGGCTGACGGCGGGAGGGTCGACGGCCACCTTCAACCGCAGTCTTCTCAGTTTGTTACAGTAGCTGCAAGCCATGTATCCTGCGAGTTGTGGGGCCGATGTTGGCAGCCAGGCTACTGCTCTTCCCCAGCTCAACGCCGGAGCCCATCATGGCAGCCCAGCCATGGCTCTCAGGTACACGAAGAGCACTGTGGCGAGGCACGACGCGAGCGTGAAGAGCATCAGGATGGTGCGGGGGTCAAAGCACGAGCGCCGGCGGCGGCGGATGCGCCGCCGCACTGCCTCCACGGGGCTGGCTGCGCTTACATCTCTGCAGGCAGGGCAGCCAGCATGGGATTCGGGGGTGTTTAGCATGCAGCCTGACCGGCTGGCAAAGTGAGATGGAGCTGGCAGCCTGCGCACCTGCTCGTGACCGGCAGCGACTGCGAGGCAAACAGTGATGGAAACACACGCTTGATGGTCCGCTGCAGCGAGGTCTGCCGCTTGGCGTACCTGCATGCAGCAGGTCTGGGGTCGACACGAGGGCAAGGAGCACAAGCAGCGTGGAGTTTTCCTCAAAAGCCCTGCTGTCTGAGGTGGGGCGGGCGGTGACTGCCCGCTTCAGCTCGCCCCATCCCCTCGCACTTGGCATCCGAGTCCGCGTCCTCCTCCAGCCACCCGCTCTGCTCCGCGCTGATTTCCGTGTCGGACACCCCTACAAGCCGCACCCCGGATCGCTGCTGCTGCATGTAGCCGTTGGCCTCCGAGGACGGCGAGGCGGCGCCTTGCGGGGGCGGGCCTTCCACCACATACAGCTCGTCAATGTCCTGCAGCTGGTCCAGTCGCATGACCTGGGCACGCGGGAGGCACGCATCAGACGGCCATCAACCAACCAACCGCCTACCACGACCAGACCACACCCTTGAAAGTGTCGTGCAGCTGCTGTCACCCCCCCTGCTGCCGCTGCTTGCGCAACAGTCACTGCCCGCCGCCGCCGCACACACAACACACCTGCTCGCCGCTTGCTGCAAGGTAGATGGCTGCGACTCCACTAATCTTCAGCTTGGCTGCCACCTGCGCCGCAGTCGATATGCCACTGTTGGAGAAACTGGGGTGGCAGGGATCACTCACAGAACAAAGCGCACAGGGGAGCGCGCTGCCTCACCTGCCGCAGAAACTGGTCCCAACTCGCGCTGTCTGGCACGGGCACCGCCACCTTGCGTTTGGGTTTGGCGTCCTTGACGGACACGAACACCAGCCGGGAGGCGTCCTGTGAAGGGGAAATAAGGGGGCAGTGATAAAAGAGCGGCACTGTGTGCGTGCGAGCTCGGGCGGGCGGTTGAACACGCGCTTCCTGCCCACCATGGCCTCCGGCGTGACTCCCAGCCCTCTGCTGGCCATGCTGCTGCTCCTGCTGCCGTTTGCGGCCCGTTTTTTTGCAGGCCCTGTGCCTGGATGGCAGAGGAGCAGGCGAGGAAGCGGGTAACATAGGGCTGCGGCAGGAGGCGGGCGGCGGGCAGGTGGGCGGGCGGGGTGCCGTCCCCGCTGGCTGTCCGCCCGGGAAGGCCCTCTAGCACCCATCGGCTATCACTGTTTGTAGTGTGCAGGTCAGCAGGTGCACGCATGAACGCGAGCTTGAACCACGCACCGCTCCGCACTGATTCAGAGCTCTGACGGAAGCAGAGTGGCGTGTGGCTTTGGAAGTGATGAAGAACGTGAAAACAGCCCCGCGGGACAGTCGGCTTCGGGCTTCCAGCTTCAGGCCATCTTGCCGAAACAGGTCGTGCCACAGCAAACCCTGGCCTCCGTCAACTCATCTGTGATCAGGGCCGCACACAAGCAACGAGGTGGCAGCAGGACAGCCCAGCATGGCCCTGCGCAGGGCAGCGCTCTCCCTGCGCGGCGCCGTGTCCCAGCTGGAGGCTGGGACGCCATCGCTTGCGCTGCTGGCGCGGCCCTTCACCACCTCCACGGCAGCCCAGCTCCCGGTGCACATAGAGGATGAGCCCTACAACAGGTGCGGGCGTTAAAACTGTCTGTGGGACGATCGGCGATGGGGGTGCAGGGCTCCGCGGCAGGGGCGGGCGGGCCGCCGCAGGCCCGCCGCCCTGACCAAGCCAGCTCTGGAGGTCAATCGTGGCGGTGAATTCCCTGCGCCATGCTCTTTGCAGGCAGCGGCAAGTGGTGAACTTGGGGAACCGAGTGCCCACGCTGGCGCCGGACACCTGGCTGGCTGCTAACGCAGTGGTGGTGGGCGATGTGGACCTCTATGAGAAGGTGCACCGATGGGCGATTGCAGGCTGGGAGGCTTAAGCTGTATAGAGTGATGACCGACACAGCGTCCTGCGGGTTTGGGGGCTCTGGATGTGGAGTGCATGCAAGTGCAGCAAGCGCAGCACACCTGGGGCCGGCCATGTCCCAGACGCACGTGCAGCAGCTGGCAGCTGCAGCATTGAGGCAGCCAGCATGGATGCAGCTCCAATTGGACAGCAGTCTGCAAGAAGTGTGGCTTCTGTAAGCAGTGGCCGAACTGTGCTCCCTGGCCTGCAGGTGTCGGTGTGGTACGGTGCGGTGCTCCGGGGTGACCTCAACTCCATCAAGGTCGGCGCCTTCTCCACCATCGGCGACCGCACGGTCGTCCACTCGGCGCGCTCCTCGCCCACTGGCCTCTCCGCGGCCACCACCATTGGCCGCTACGTGTCCATTGGGCAGGCAAGCCGTGGCAGCTGGCCAGGGCCGATGCTCCGCACTCGCAAGTGCTTGCTGGCAGGGTGGCAGCGCTGCGCCAGCCGCTGTGCCGACGCCGCTCGCTCTTCCTGTTGGCTGTTTGCAGGGCTGCCTGCTGCGCAGCACCACCATTGAGGACGAGTGCGTGATTGGCGACCGCTGCATCCTGCTGGAGGGCAGCCTGGTGGAGAGGAACTCGGTGCTGGCGCCCGGCTCGGGTGCGATGCGCAGAAAGCTGGCACGCTGTTTCTCTGTGGTGCACACCAATGCTGGTAGCTGCTGAGCGCTTGCTGCTGCCGTGCAACACTGGCAGTTTGCTCACCCGCTCCACACCTCCCTCTTTGCAGTACTGCCTCCAGCGCGCCGGATACCCAGCGGCGAGCTGTGGGCAGGCGCGCCCGCACGCTTTGTGCGCAAGCTGACCAAGGACGAGAAAGCGGACATCCCGGCGCTGGCGCAGGTAAGCACGGGCAAGTCGTCAACGGCGAACGGGGGGCGCGCAGGTGCAAGACGCATTGGTTTCCACGCTGCGTTTCTGGAGAAGTCGTGCTCCCTCTGCCTTCTTGACGTGCTCCCTCTGCTCTTGACGTGCGCAGAGCGTGTTCCCTTTGGTGGACGAACACGACTCGCAGTTCCTGCCGTTCTCGTTTGCCTACACGGAGGCAGAGGCGCTGCGTGCGGAGCTGGGACAGGTGCTGGGGCGCAGCCGGCAACACTGTTGTCGCACGGGCAGGTCGCTGATGCTCACTGCTGCGAAGGATGAGCCTGAGCTCATTGACATGGTGTGCTTGCTGCGGTGTGACTGCCCCTCCCTGCCCACCTGCAGCCCGCGGAGATGGACGGCCCTGCACAGAAGTGAGGCACGAAGCGCAGAGGAAGCGCAGAGGACCGTTTCCTTTTCAGCCTGCGGCAGCAGGCACCTGCCTTGGCGCGAATGCAGCATGGGGGGGCGGTGCGCAGCGTGTGCCGTGCGGCAACGCTGTTGGCCGCCCGCTGTTGGCTGCCCAGCTGCCATGGACAAGGCACTTGGTTGTAGGTTGCAGTCAAGCAACGGCACGGGGGTCGGCGCCTGCGGCGGCGCCCCTCACCTGTTAAAACACCAATCTTCACCAACCACGATGGCACCTGGGGCTGTTAAGGGCCACTGATGCTGGACCCAGGCGAACTGGTCGGTTGTGTGTTGCAGGGAGCGGCATTCGCAGTACATCAGAGACGGGCCTCAGTAGCAGTATAACAGAGACCTGCCTCAGATGGCACCGCGGATCGAAGTTGCCAGCTCCTCCAGGCGCCGCATGCCCTCTGCCTTGGAGGGCGCCTCGCCCAGCGCCTTGACCAGCGCGCTGCCCACAATCACACCCTCTGCGCCCCAAGCCTTGACCTGCGCCGCTTGCTCGGGCCGTGACACACCAAAGCCCACTGCGACTGCAGCATGTGGCAGGAGCGGCACGAGCGTGCATTAGCAGGAGAGAGGACTGCTTCCAAGCAAGACGCGAGGCGGCGCTGTGAGCACTGGGGTGGCCAGTTGCTAGGCTCCGACTCTGACAGCATACACCACATACCTGACTTGTCAGTGACCTCGTGCAGCTGCTGCAGCAGGCCCTCCACCCGCGACTCCATCGTGGTTTTGATGCCTGTCACGCCTGTATCACGGGGACAGCAAGACCAGCCATGCAGCGTCACGTACAACTTTTGAGCGAGACTCAGCCTCCACAGGTGGAGGGAGCCGGGTTTGAGGTGCATAGTTGGCGGCAGCACTGCAGCAGGAAGGTCACGGCACCGTACACGCACCTGTGACCGAGACCAGGTAGACAAAGCCGCGGCTGCGCTGGGCTATCTGCCGCATGCGGGTCTGCGGCGTGGTGGGCGTGACGAGCAGCACGAGCTCCAGGCCGTGGGAGGCGGCCACGTGCGAGATCTCCTCCGTCTCCTCCAGCGGGATGTCGGGCACGAGCAGGCCTGCAACAGGGCCCAACGTTGAGCGCGCCAGGCAGGTGGCAGAGGCTTCCATAAATAACTGTGGATTGTCCATCAAGTGAAGCTGCCTGGGTTGCGCTCGCGCGCCAGTCAGTCGGGAGGCGGGGACGGGCGCCGGCGCTGCCACAGGGGAGGGGCCCTCACGGCGCAGCGCGCACCGCTGGCCCCCGCTGCCTTGGCCTGCCGGCAGAACTTGTCCAGGCCACGAGCCATGATGGGGTTGAAGTAGGTGAACATCACGATGGGCGCGGAGATGTGTGGCGACGCTTCGGCCACCACCGCCAGCACCTGCACATGTTCAGAGCGCCCCTGAGCGAGCGCATCAGGGGCAGCAGCATGCACGTGCGCAGAGAGGCACAGACGGCCTGCCAGGGCCAGTTCGCGGGCCAGGTGGCTGGAGTGGGGCACGGCTGCAGGGCCCACCTTGTCCAGAGTGGTGCCCTTTTGCAGCGCGCGCGTGGCCGCTGCCTGGATGGTGGGGCCGTCCGCCAGAGGGTCTGCGCGCAGCCAAGGGCAAGCAGTACTGTGTGCAGGCGGTGCCACACAACAGCAGAGGTGTAGAGCCCGAAGCCACTGACCGCCTTTGAACTAGGCGGCAGCACTACTGTGCTCTGATGTGCAGCGAGAACGCATGAGCTGCCACTCGCATTGTGCCATAGCGAGCCCCTCCCCCCCCCCGCCACTGCGTTCTGCCGGGGGCTCCCACCAGAGTACGGCACGCCCAGCTCGATCACGTCCGCGCCGATCGCATCCAGCTTCTTAATCGCTTCCACAGTGGAAGGCCCATCAGGGTCACACGCCACGAGGAAGGGAATAAATGCGCACCTGCGCATGGCTGGCGGCAGCAGCTGAGCACTGGGGCACAGATTGGCATGGCTGCTCCTGCTGTATGACTGTCTGCTGCTGCCGCAGCACAAATTCCGCCTGCCGGCGGGGGCAGTCCAAGCAGGCAGGCGGCGTTGGCGTTGCAAGCCAGGGCGGCCGGTGCCGACGCACCTCCCCGCCGTGCGCAGGCCCGCCATGCGCCCGGAGACGCTCCTGGCCTGTACGTCTGCCGCCGCCATTGCGATCGTGCTGACGGCCCTGGCCCTGGCGCCACCCCCTCGACCAGGCTGGGCTTGTAGGTTGGGAAGGGCGCGCGCCCTGCGAGTAATCGCGGTGAAGCAGCAGGGGGCTGCCAGGGCCGCCGGCATCGCTGCAAGCTCGCGCGATACGCCTGCCGTGACCCTCCACCTCGTCAAGGACTGCTGGCCTCGATCAATGTGCTAATGCCACAACTCTACGACTCAGATGTGCACGGCCGTCGTGGGAGAGGGCTAAGAGCAGCACGGGAGAGGCTAAAGAGCAGCACGGGGGCCGGCCGAGCGCTGCCTGCTACCGCACTTGTGCTAGGAGCAGCTGGTGGGACCTGATCGGGACTCCAGGTGGGGCCGGAGGGTGGGGCAGCAGCACGCACTGACTCCGAGAGGGTGGCTGGGCACAGCCCAGCACCCACATCCGCCCCCTGCGGCTGTTCAGCGAGCGTTGATGGTCTGCAGGCCCGACAGAGACGACGCCTGACCCAGCCGCACCATCGCCCGCCCGCCGACCGTGCGCGGTGCCTGCTCCCCGTGCAAATGGGGCGCCGCACGCGCAAGGCGGCCAGCGCAGTGGCTCCAGGCGCAGTGGACACCCACCAGCTTGAGGACACGCTGGCCAAGACCAGCATGCTGGCGGGAGAGTGCAACCAGGTCTGCAGCTGTGTCTTTGTTTTGCTGGCTGCCTTTGCTGTCTTTGCTACGGGAGCCAGACAATCCACTTGGCAGTCTCCTGCACAAGCACCGAGAGCATGACTGTCCCTTGCCCTTGCAGGTACTCCGTGATCTGCTGCGCGGTCGGTGAGTCCGGGGCATGGAACCGTTGTGCGAGGCAGGCGCAGGGAGGGTGGTTCCTGCACCAACTCTCTCTTCTTGTCATGTTGTTGCCCTCAGATCCCCGCAGTCTCAGGACCTGCAGAAGCTGTCCCAGGTGCTGTCGACCCCGACGACCAACCTGGCAGAGCTCTCTGCCTCAATGGCGCGCCAGCAGGAAACGCTCGCCGACCTCCTGAGGATGCTCAAGCCCTCCGCCGTGGCCGGCGGCAATACCACCGCCGCGGCCGCAGCCATGGTGGCCGTGGGCAGCCCCGCGCCGCTGCCCGGAGAGGAGCAGGGCTCCTGGGCAGGGCTCCAACTGTCCGTGGTCAAGGGCTGGACCAACACCGGGCTGGACAACCTCGGCGCCGCATTCAGCGCGCCCCGCCGCCGGCGCGTGCAGGTGAGCGCCGTGCCCTTCCTGCACGCATCTGTGGTGACAGTGGCAGTGCATTGATGTGGTGATGCTGCTGCTGCATTTTGCAAATGCTGGGGCGTGCACCCTCCCTCCAACCATCGCAGCAGCGAGTGGAGCGGAGGGGAGAGGGGGGCGCCAGCAAGCGCGAGCGCTATAGTGGCGTGGAGGCGTACTGGCGGCAGCTGTCCCCCAACGAGCGACGGGAGATGCTGCGTGCCCCGCTTGGCGCCATGGTGGAGGGTGAGCAGGCATGCAGCATAACTGCCTGCCTTTGCCCGCAGCGCAAATGGGACGTTAGGCGCGTCGCCCGGGGGCACACTGCGCCTGCTGGCCGCCGCTGTGCGCAGCTGTGCGGGCCGAAGGCGGCGACGACTGCGCACGGGAGCTGATGGAGGGCGTGGCCCTGCTGGTGGCGCAGCACGCGAGGCAGGACCGACAGCGTGCGGCCTGCTGGCGCTGCCCCACCTGCGACCTGCGGGTGCTCTCCTCTGATGAGTACACGCAGCACGTCAAGGTGGGGTGTCTGGTTGGGAAGCCGGTCGAGCCGCGCAAGGGGTGCCTGTTTGCGCGCCGCCCCCTCCAGCTGCGCCACCTCGTGCGCGCGTTCCCACGCGCCTGTCGCGCGCACGCATTCCCACAGGCCTGTCACGAGGGCGTGCAGCTGGGCAGCGGCGGCGGCCTGCTGCCCTGCACCAAGTGCGGGCTGGCGGTTGTAGGGGCGCACTACAAGAACGAGGAGCCGGGCCACCCTATGGTGGTGCTGTGCACGAAGTGCTGCTGGAACGAGCAGCTCCTGCAGGGTGCAGGCAAGTGGGGGCGTCAGGGCCGCCGACGCGCCGGCACTGCACTGGCATGCTGTGCTGTCCCCAGCTGGTGCCAACCTGCGCTGTCGCGCCATTCCACGCCTGTTGCAGTGGGCGACGTCGCAGGGGCGATGCAGCTGTGCCTGCCGCAGCAGGGTCATCAGTTGGGGGACGAGTCCTCAGCAGGTGCTGGCCGCGCCTGTCTGTTGCCTAAAAAAACAGCCACAGACGTCAGAGCCAAACATTCCCATATTGAGCTTGCCCCCCCGGGGGGGGGGGGACTTGGCCGACTTGCCGATTGCTTGCTTGATGATGGCCTGCTCAACCCCAATTTCGCCCGCGCAGAGCTGGTGTCTGCCAGCGAGGACAGCGCCAGCAGCAACGGCGGCGGCAGCGAGCAGCAGCTGCCATTCGGCGCGCATGCCACGTCACCGGGGGGCTGGTCCGGTGCTGCGGTGCAAGTTGCACGGTCGCAGCTGGTGGCCAAGGCGGACCAGACAGCTGTGGCCCATGGCAGCAGCGGCGCCAGCACGCCCGATCTGGCCAGCCCACATGGCGGCATGCAGGCCGCAGCTGGGTGGCAAAGCGGCCATTCCCCGCCCCCGTGCGCTTGCGTGTTTGGCCTCGCGCCGCCGGCCAAAGCCGGCGGCGAGCAGCAGAGCCAGCAGGGTCCCTCGCTGCGAGAGCTGCTCCATGAGCTAGACGTGGAGGCGGGCAGCGTGCCTGTGCTGGACGCCAGCGTGCCGGCATCGCTGGGCGCCTGCTGCGAGCTCGAGGCCAAGACGTGGTGGGTGGAGCACCTCAGCGTCAAGTCCTGGTAAGTGACTGCGCCCAGACGGCCCATGCTTTCGCGTCTTGGCCGCCGTCCTACGGATGCCATCGCCTGCGTGTGCTGCCCGGAAGGTTTTTTCCCGGCCCTCAAAAAATTCCACGCCGACTGTGCAGGGAAGATTTCCAGGCCGACGGCGAGGCTGAGACTTACCTGCTGCAGTGGATTTATGGAAACGTGGCCCATGCACCCACAGGTGCGACGCGCGTGGCTGCGAGAGCCGCTCGTGCCCAGGTACTGACGGGCGGGCGTTAGGTCAATACTGAGTTCGAGCACCTGACAACATCATACGCCATTGCTTGCCCCCCCACCCACCCACCCCC
>PCFQ01000008.1:244604-279208 GCA_003063905.1 Chlorella sp. A99 | reverse complement strand
GGGGGGGGGGTGGGGGGGGGGGGGCGGGGCGTAGAGAGCGCTCCGGAGGTTGACCTCTCTGCACCCTCTTGACACCGTGGCCTCCAATTGGCCCCTCACTGTGTGTACTGCCAAATATTGTGCAGGTGTGGCGTGTCGTGGCGGGCGTGGCTGATGCCATCCGTTTGCTGCACGGCCGGTTCACCCCCAGCACTTGCCCTGAGCGGCAGAGACAGGTGCGCACCAAGCCTGTCTGCTCAATTGTTTCGCTTCCAGCATTCTGATCAACCCCTTCACGACTCTGCAGGTGCGCGTGGAGGGGTTGGCAGCCGGGTTGCAGGAGGAGGCTGACGAACAGGTGGCGGCGTGGCGGGAAGACCTGGCCAGGCTGCGGCGCAGGTGGGGCGAGCGTCAGGCTGCTGCGTCAAGGCGGCCATTGTGCAAGCATCCCGCACGCCGTGTCAGCCGCTCCCACTGCCTCCCTTTCCTCGCCCGCCTGCAGGGCCGCCGACCTGGCGTGCATCGAGCTTTCAGAGGCGGTGGAGGTGGCAGCGCTGCAGGTGGTGCGGGGCCGGCTCGAGAGCCAGGCAGCAGCGGCGCGCGAGGCGGCCACACTGGAGCTCCTGCGCGAGCTGGAAGAGGAGGAGGAGGCACGCAAGGAGGCCGAGGCTAAGCGCGCCTCTGCCAAGAAGAAGCAGCAGCAACAGCAGCAGCAGCAGCAGCAGCAGCAGCAGCAGCACAAGGGGAGTAGGCGCGCAGATGGAGATGCACCGGCGACGACGACGGTCGCGAGCAGCGACGCACTGAATGGGCGCGGCAAGGCCAGGCAGGGCGGCGACGGCAGGGCTGCGGCAACAAGTGGTGCTGGCGGGGCGAGTCATGCAGCGGCAGCGGCGACAACGGAACTGACGGCTGAGCTGCAGGTGCCCCCCCTCGGCTCACTGGTTCCACGGCGCTCCTCCTCGGCCCTGCGTGCTGTTGTGTGATCCCGAGATGTTTGCCTCCCCTGTTCCATCTGCAGGCAGAGCTGGAATACGAGGCAGCGCTGGAGCAGCGACGGCGGGAGCTGGAGCAGCAGGAGAAGGAGCGACTGCGGAGGGAGGCCGAGCTGATCAGGTGCGAGGGAAGAAAACAGTGACAGGCTCCTGAAGAACGCGCGGTGCCGCGCCAGGAGTGCCACACTCTTGAACTTCCACCTCCTATGCTGTTGCAGGCTTGCTCAGGAGGCATCCTTGCGGGAAGCTGCTCTGCAGAAGCAGCAGCACAAGCAGCAGCTGGCAGCAGCAGCGCATTCCAGCGGCACAGCAGCAAACCCCGGCAAGGCTGGTCCCTCTGGCAAAGCCACCGCGCCAGCGCCTGCTGCGCCTGCTGCGGTGCCTTCCAGCAAGCAGCACGCGCCAAGCAGCAGCGGCCCCACGACACCGCGGCCAGCAAAGCAGCCTGCTGCTGCGAGCTCGGCAGCGCCAGTGGCAGGCCAGGCACCAGCGAGCAAGCCAGCCAAGGCACCTGCGGTCGTGGCCGTCGTGCCGCGGCCGCCGCACACCAAGGCCAGCACGGCTGCATCCCAGCAGCCTGTCGGCAGCACTGCTGCGGCAGCGGCAGCCTCGCAGGCGCCAGCAGCTGGTGGAGACCGCGCGCAGATCAGAGTGGTCAACTGGTCGGGCGACTGGTGCTGTAGCTGTGGAGCCGTGAATGCGCTCTGGGACACCTGCAGCTGCGGTCAGATCCCACCATGCAGGCAAGCTGCGCCGATCTCTACATCCTGTGCTCTCCCCTTCAAATTGTTCCGCACCTTTAGTGACGAGATGCTGTGTTGCACTGTGCAGGGACTGGGTGCGCGGACGCTGCACGTACCGCCACAAGTGTCGTTTTGTGCACCCGCCGTTTGAGCTGCCGCGCGACCTCCCCCGCCCCAAGAGCCCCATCGCCAAGCCGGGGCCGAGTGCAGTGGTCTATCGCGAGCGCAGGGCCGGCAATGGAGCGGCGCCCGTCGCAGCCAGCAAGGGCAGCAATGCAGCAGGTGCCCAGCAGCCCAAGGTGCGGTACGTCACGGTCACTTCGGCGGCGGCGGCGGCTGCGCCTGCAGTTGCGGATCCAGCGCAGCTGCAGCCAGCGGGCGAGCAACCACGGGCGCCTGGTGCAGCGCATGCGGCGGGGCCGCCAGTACCAGTGGAGCCTGCAGCAGCCCCGGCTTTTGATCTGTTTGGCGGCAGGAACCCGCTGGTGGGCGCAACTGCCGCAGTGCTCGTCGCAGCGAGCGGGCCGCCACCCGCGCCGCGCTCGGCCTGGGAGCAGCCGCTGCAGCAGCAGATCGCGCCTCCAGCTCGGGAGGCAGCGACACTGTCGCCCATGCAGGCCCCAGTGGTCCATCACGCGCCCCTGCAGCCCCACGCGCACCCACAGCAGTCGCTGTTTGCGAGCCTGCTGGAGGGCGAGGATTGGCAGGGAGGGGCACTGGGAGGCAGCACAACCCCTCTTGCCAACAGTGGCCCAGCCACCCCGGCCGGACTGCTGAGCCCGCAACATCCGCAGCAGCACGCGCTGGTCGGGAGCCTGGGTGGCGCGTCGCCGGCCTGGGCCTCCCGGCCCCTGCAGTTTGAGTCGCCCATGGCAGCTCGGCTGGCCCTCGCGCCTGCGCCCAGCCCAATGGCAGCCCCCCACGACGCGGGCCCGCTGCTGCCCGCGCTGCAGCTCCCCGCGTTTGCGGGCCTGGGCCTGGGGCTTGGGCCCACACATGCGGCCCAGCATGGCAGCCTGGGCAGCAGCGGCAGCTTGAGCAGCAGCCTGGGGGCGCGCCCGGAGCAGGCGCTGCAGCATGGCCTCCACACCGGGGCCCACCTTGCAGGACGGCCCACCTTGTCTGGGAGCAGGTACGCCGGGGCCGACGAGTGGGGCGAGATGCATCAGCAGCTGCCGTTTGATCTGAGCTTCCTTGGCAGCCAGGGCGAGCAGCACAACCAGCAGGCCCTGCACCACAACCAGCGCGCGTCTGGCGGCAGCAGCCTGTTTGGGGGCCCGCACCAGGCAGGGACAATGTGGTTTTGACCGTTGACTTGCTGAGCTGCGGAAGTGTGATCGAAACTATTGTGCTGTCAGTTTTAGCGCCGGCACCAAACTGGAGCAGGCACTAGTCAGGGTTATGGTATTCGGGGCAAAAAAGCTATTTCGCACGATATCGAGGGGGTCACAGGCGCAGCTCCTCGGTGTGCTTCTGCTGCTGCTCCTTGAACCACGCCACCGTCTGCCGCACGCCCTGCTCCAGCGTGATCTTGGCGGTCCACCCGAGCGCGGTGAGGCGCGAGACGTCGAGCAGCTTGCGCGGCGTGCCGTCAGGCTTGCTGGTGTCCCAGGCAATGGCGCCCTCCCAGCCCACCGCCGCCTGCACCAGCTCCGCCAGCTTCTTGATCGTCACGTCGGTGCCAGTGCCGACGTTGACGATGTCGCCGCCGCTGTAGTGCTCCATCAGGTGTAGGCAGGCAGCCGCCAGGTCCTCGACGTGCAGAAACTCGCGGCGCACGCCGCCCGTGCCCCAGCACACGACCTCGGCCGCGCCGGCCTGCTTGGCCTCCACAAAGCGGCGGATGAGGGCGGGCATGACGTGGGAGCCGGTGGGGTGGAAGTTGTCGCCCGGGCCGTAGAGGTTGGTGGGCATGGCGCAGATGGCGTCAAAGCCGTGCTGGATGCGCAGCGCCTGGCAGAGCTTGATGCCCGCGATCTTGGCGACGGCATACCACTCGTTGGTGGGCTCGAGCGCGCCCGTGAGCAGCGCCTCCTCGCGGATCGGCTGCTCCGCAAACTTGGGGTAGATGCAGGAGGAGCCGAGAAAGAGGAGCTTCTTGGTGCCGTGGCGGTGCGCGGCGGCGATGACCGCGTTCTGGATGCGGAGGTTGTCCAGCAGGAAGTCGACGGGGTAGGTGTTGTTGGCGAGGATGCCGCCGACCCGTGCGGCCGCCACAAACACGTAGGCGGGCTTCTCGGCCGCGAAGAAGGCGTCGACCGCGCGCTCGTCCGAGAGGTCGAGCTCCTCCCTGGTGCGGGCCAGCAGGTTGGTGAAGCCCTCCACCTGCGGGTGGAGGGGAGGCGGGGGCGGGCCTCAGGACGCGGGGGAGGAGCGTTCTGCGCACTGCTGTTCGCTCAGTTTGGAAGGCTTGGTTTCGAAGGCAAGATACTGGCGCCCTGCGAGCGTGGCGCGGGGCTGCTGCAGCTGACCTTCAGGTGGCGGAAAATTGCGCCGCCCACGAGCCCGGCGTGGCCGGCCACATACACCTTGGCGTCGCGGGGGAGAGGGGCCATCGTGCTGCAGTAGGAGGCATGCAAAGGCAGCCATCGGCAACAGAACAGCCAGCAGCAGGCACGGGCGCCGGTTGCCGTGGGGCACGGCAGCCGCGGCTGAACAGGCCCGCATTCCATTGACCCAGACCCGCCCCCGCGCTCTCAGCACCACTGATTCGATGATTCGAGGGGAACGCTTTATGCAGGTGCCAGGTGCCGCTCGCACCGCAGCAGTCCCCATCCTCACCACGCAGTTGGGGGACACTCAGTGGATCGCTTGATACCGAATCGCGGCTGGAGGAAGCACAGGGTTCTCGTTCTCGGGGGTACGATGTAGAACTGTAAAGCTCGCTGTGTGGTCGAAGTATTCGGCGAAAGAGCGGTGGAGCAAAGAGGACAGAATTGTCATCCCCGCCCAGAGCGCCCCGGCATTCCCGCCCGCCAAGCGACCAAGTCGCCGACCATGCGGCGGCGCCAATTCGACGTTCACTTACCACTGCATTTTTTTCTACCTGCAATGCTGTGTAAAAGTAGGCAGCCAGTCTCAGCATAGCAGAGGGCTCAGTTACCAGGTGGTCGCCGAGCCGGTGGGTCAGCAAAGGGGGAAGGGATCGGTAGTAAGAGTGAGCGACAAGGGGAAAACAGGAGCTGAACGGGCTGAGGGGCTGAGTGGGGAGGCAAACAGGAAGCGAACCGCATCATGCAGTATTAAGCACAGGCCAAGCAAACAATATCGCTTTGGTGTCACCGACTGGTTTCAACCGTTGAGGGCGGCCTGGCTGAGAGACTGATCGCAGCCGGCCTGGCGCCAAGCCAGGCGCCGGCCGCGGCGCGCCGCCCTGCTCAGGCGGTGGCTGCCGCCGACTGCTGCTGCTGCTCGCCGCCGGCCGGCGCCGCCGCGCGGGCGCGCTTTTCCTTGAGGTCCTTGACCGCCGCCTTGATCGCGTCCTCCGCCAGCATGGAGCAGTGCAGCTTGACGGGCGGCAGTGACAGGTGCTTGGCGATGTCGCTGTTCTTGATCGTCAGCACCTCATCTGTCGACTTGCCCTTGACCCTGCGGCGTGTGCGGGCCAGGGCGGACACAGGCTAGCGGTCGTTGGCGCCAGACAGCGCCTGGCAGCTTGCTACCTGGAGCGCCGAGCCAGGGGCGCGGTCGGGGCCCTGGCGCTCACCACTCGGTGGCGACGCTGCTGCTGGCGATGGCCGACCCGCAGCCGAAAGTCTTGAAGCAGGAGTCGATGATGTTGCCCTGCTCATCCACCTTGATCTGTGGCAGGTGAGCGCAATCGGCAGTTGAGTAGATGGGCCAGCCGTGGCAAACAGTGCAATTTGCGAATCCCCGCCCTCCTTTAACCTCTTGCCCTCATCTGAAGTCAGAGTGCAGGTAGGTCTTGCTGCCCACCCGAATTCCCTAATCTACGCACCTGCAGCTTCATGACGTCGCCGCAAGCGGGTGCCCCCACGAGTCCGGTGCCCACATTCGGGTCGTTCTTGTCAAAGCTGCCCACGTTGCGCGGCTTCTCATAGTGGTCTACCACCTGAGGGCAGCAAGGGGGGCGCAGAGGGGCCGAGTGTGGCCGAGCGGCACTGGGAGGGCGGTCGGGCGTCGGCTGAGCGCGCCCCGCCCCGCCTCTCTGCTCTGCCTTCTCAGTCACCAGCTCGCCGCCTATTCCCAGGGGGCTCGTCGGCAGAAAACCGCCCAGCTTCGATGACCCTACCACTCACGTTCTCGTGGTAGCCGCGCGCGCCCAGCGCCGCGGCCCTGAGGCCCCCCGTCGTGGCGCTGACGGAGGCCTGGCCCAGAAGGCTCCGCGCCACCCTCGCCAACATCGCTTTGGTGCGCCAAACAGGGGAGCAAACTGTGGAACGTGACGTTTGGCAAGAGAGGCGGCAATAGACAGGTGATCAGAGGCGAGAGGGTGCAGCCCTTTGGGGCCCGCCCCAGGCGGCCCGCCTCAGCGTCCAGGCGTCCAGGATCCAGAGCCGTTTGCCCACACTTGTGGGCAAGCTAGGCTCCATTCACACGCGCGCCAATTTGTTGAAACTAACTGATTTCAAGAGCCAAAGACACAACAGGACAGAGGAAACAGTTGGCGCCGACAAGAACCTGCAGCGCAAACGACCAGCAGGACAGCGCCTCACGCTCAAGGGGCGCAAGGCCAAGCTGGCGAGACACTCCAGAGAAAGAAAGCAAACACTGAGGTGGCCCATGCTCTCAAGGGGGCCTTGCAACGCGCACCAATCACAACTGCCCATGGCTGCACTGTCTCTGTTCTCGGCACTCATGTGGTTGCTGGCAGGGTGATGGCCACGTTGAAGCACTCTGCAAACTTGGCGCACAGATCGATGGCCGCCTGGCGGAGGGCAGGGTCCACCAGCTCGGGGAGGCCGGGGACCGCGTTGTGGGCGCCGGCAGCCTCGCCCCTGGCGCTCGCCGCTGCCGCCGCCGCCACGGCGGCGGCGGTGGCAGCTGCCTGGCGTTTGCGCGAGCCACCGCCCTCAGCCTGCCGCGCCTTGAATGCCAGCTTGAACATGTGCTGTAGGGAGGAGAGCGCACAGCAGAGGGCGTGCGTGAGTGCCATTCTGCACCCCACCTGCCCTCAGCAATGGCCGGTGGCTCGGCAGTATGCTCGCGGATTGCAGCAGGTCAGATGGGCCGCTCTGCAGGGCACTCCGACCCCGCCTTTGCCCACCTTTGCCACAGCCCCTCCCAGCTCCCAGAGCCCCTCCCAGCTCCGCCACACCTGGCGCAGGCGGAGCAGGCCCTCCTCCAGCTTGCCGCCCGGGTCGCTGAGCAGCTCGGACTGGCGGTCGCACAGGTAGCTCATGATGGGCTGGTAGAAGGGCGAATGGCGGAACAGCGCGTCGGCCTTGGAAACGATGCCCCGCATGGACGCACGCTTGCGGTAGGGCCAGCGCGGCACGCCGCCCTCGCGGCAGATGCGCTTGAGCGTGGTGGCGCCCACGCCCAGCGCCTTGGAGGCGGCGGAGATGGTCATGTCGAAGTAGCCGCCGGTGTCGAGCGACGTGACGGTGAGGCCGCGCGCCTCCTCCAGCCGCCGCGTCGGCCCGTGGCCGCCCGCCGCCGAGCGCGCGCCACGCACGGGGCGGTGGCCGCCGCCGCCGCCGCGCGGGCGGAACAGCTCGTCGTCGTCGTCCTCCGCCTCGGGCTCCTCGTCCTCATCGTCCAGCAGCTCCTCGCCACCGCCGGGGCTGCCGTCGCTGCCGTTGCCGTCGCCGGGTGCGGCGCTGCCTGACCGCGCCAGCCGGGTGCGGCGCTGCGGCCGCGCGGCAGGCCGCCAGTCCGCCCCCTCGCCCTCCTCCGCAGGCGCATCCTTGCGCTTGACCGCGCCGCGCCCCCTGACCTTGGCCTTCTGCCGCTTGCCGACCGGGTCTTCGTCATCCCCCTCTTCTATTTCTCCATCCTCCACCATGTCGTCCCGAGGCTTGCGCGCCGCCCGCGCCTGCCGCACCTGCCGCGCCGCCGCCGGGGCCTCCACCGGCGCAAGGCCCGGCGGGCTGCCCTGTGCGCAGGCCACCAGGATGGTGGCCGCCACCTCTGGACTGTCCACAGGGCCGGCCACATTGAGCAGGTGTGGAGGGATTGGCGTCACGTCCCTGCGGGGCCAGGCAGAGGGATTGTGAGCGTGCAAATGCAACAGTCTGAGCGTCTCAGTTCCCAACTGGATGGGCAGCAGCGAGACTGCAGAGCACCCCGAGCAAAGAGCAGCAGCCATCGCACCTCTCAAAGTTCTCGAGCTTCTGCTCCTGCTTGTGTTCTTTCTGGCCGTCCTTCTGCTGCAGCGCCTCGTCCTCCTCCTGATCTTCTTTTCCCTCCTCCTCCCCCTGCTGCTGCTGATGCTCAGCAGCTGCTTGCTCCTCTGCTGCCGCCAACAGGTTGGCACTGAGTGCCGCGAGCAGGTCTGCCTCGCCGTGCAGCTCTCGCAAGTCAGCCGCGTCGCCATCGCCAGGGTCATCCTTGACCACGGGCGGTGCGCTGTTGTGCACGGTCAGCAGTGGCACGCGCATGTGCCGGACGGGCAGCGCCGGCAGGATGGGCGCCGCCTTGCCGCCCACTGGGGGGCCTTTGAGCCAGGGCAGCAGCTGGTCGGGGATGAGTGCCTCGGACGCTGCATCACAGTGCTCCTGCGCCAATGCCGCTGCCCCGGCTGAAGCTGGGTCGACGGCCGCGGAGCCGGTGTCGCGCTGTCCCCGCTCTGCCGCGGGCGGTGCTGCCACCTGAGCGGGCAGGCCCCAGCGCGGGACCGCGATGGCTGGGGCAGGCGGCGCGCCTGGCGGCGGCCCGCCGCCGCCGCCGCTGTTGGCCCACACCTCGGGCTCAGCTGCGACGTTGGTGGGGCGACCCTTGTATCCTGGCGGGGGGGCAGCAGCCGCCAGTTCGGCCGCAACAAACAGATCATCCTCGGAAAACAGGTCCGCCACGTGCGCGTCCAGCGCATCCATGTGCTCCGGCAGAGGCGGCAGCGGGACGCCCGCCGCTGGGGCGGGCACACGGGAGGCTGCATCCGCGATGGGCAGGGGCCCCAGGGCGGCGGCGCTGCCATGCAGGCCGAACTCGGCGAGCCGGGCGCTGTAGCCGTCGACCTGGAGCTTGATTCTGGGCAGGCTGCACAACAAGAGGGGAGCAGGGCTCAGGTTAAGGAGAGGGTGGGGGAAGCGAGCGAGGCGCGCAGTCTGTTGGTGAGACACAATACAGAGCAGACAAATGCTGGGAGATGTGCTCACCCGTCGAGGGACCCTGGCAGCGCGCCGTTGGCAAGCAGCAGGGGCAGCGCTCCCGGCGAAGTCATCGGCGAGTGCAGGATGCCGCTGAGCGGGTCTATGTCAGCGGGCGATGGCAGGCTCAGCATCGTCGCCGCGGAGCTGCCCGAGGCATCCACGCCCCATGGCAGGGTCGGCGATGGGGGGATGGCTGGAGCGCTGGTGCCTGCCGCCGCACCAGCCGCCTCCTGGTGCCGGAAGGGGAGGGGGCGGCTCGGCGGTCACTATCGAGCGAGCCCCCCAACCGAGCCTAGCGCGCCCTCCTGTGGCCTGGCGGGCGTCCCGGGCTTACCTCTGCGCCTTCAGAGCGCCACGCTGCTGCGGCACGGTGCATATTTGGAGTTCCTCGGGCCTTCGGCCTTCCACGCTTGAGTTCCGCGGCCGCAGTCGCTGCCAGGAGGGACTCCGCAGCAGGGAAGCGTAGCAGCAGCAGGGGCCGTCCCTCTTCCCGAGGCTGGGCGCACCGCCCGCCCTCGATCAGCTGTCAAACACGGGGGCGACGGATTACAGGAAGCACGAGGAGGAGAAGAACAAACGCCCAAGCGTGACTCAGGGGCAAAGGCCATTGGCGTGCAGCCGCAGGCCTGAGCGCCCCGGCGTCTTGTTTGCATAGTTCTGCACTGATGCGCGCCTCGGGGGTTCGCAGCCCCAATTCGACTGAGGTTCAAGCTTGCCACCAATTTGCCCTTTCATTGTCAGCAGCTCTGGGAAACGTCGCGGGGAGGGGGAGGTGATGGATTGCCGGGCATGCAGAGTGCTTCCGCCCGCCAGCTTTTGCCCCGACCACCCGCCTTCATTCCTGCCTCACGGTCCTCCCTGCTGCTCCTGCTGCTGCTGCTGCAAGAGCGCGGCCTGCCGCGCCGCGCGCTTGGCGCGCCGTGCCTCGGCCTCACTGACCGGCTGGCCTGCCTTGGCCGCTGCTGCCGCCTTGGCCGCCTCCTCCTCCTTGCGCTCGTCCTCGTCCAGCTCCGCCCTGATCTCCGACACCAGCTCCTCCTTGTAGTCTCGAAAGTCGCCTGCATTGGATGGTGGTCGGTGCGCGGCATGGGAAGCAACAGTGAGCAGGGGAAGGCATTGTGGCGGTGGGCCACCACTGCCACAATGCTGCAGACAACAGCGCATGCAGACTGCGTGCATCTGCTGTGGAGCAACGGGCCAACGCGCACCGTCGTAGCGAGCGATGCTGCCGTTGTCCACAATCCACACCTCGGCCTGCTCATGATCACAGATGCGGTCGAGCAGCTCGCCGTCGTGGGAGATGACCACCACGCCGCCCTCAAACTCCTCGATCGCATCTGCGGCGGGGGTGGCACATGGCGCGTGCGCCTCTTCAGGGCATTGCAAAGCACCCACATAAGGCTGCAGGCCACCAGCACCGCTGCCCCCACCCTGCGCACGTCCGCCCGCCCGCGCGCACCCGCCAGCGCATCGATTGACTGCATGTCAAGGTGGTTGGTGGGCTCGTCCAGCAGCAGGATGTGCGGGTTGCTCAGCGCGATGTCAGCGAACACGACGCGTGCCTTCTGCCCGCCGCTCAGCTTGGCAATGGGCTGCAGGTGGTGGTGCCCGCTCAGCCCAAACCGCCCCAGCCGCGCGCGCATCTCCTCCGGCTTGAGCCCTGCGGTAGGCAAGCACGCAATGCTTCAGTGCAGCCCTGGTTGGCGCTCGAGAGCAGCCGGCGCTCACATGCCGCGCCACTGCTAGGTTAGCTTTGCTGTTGGCCGGACCCCTGCCCGCAGTGCGAGCGAACCCCACCACCCTCGGCCCCTGCCCCAACTTGCCCCACCCCCATCCACGCACACGACTCACCCAGGCTGCCGTGCCGCATGAGCAGGTATTCAACCGGCGTCTCGTCGTACTTGAGTGCGTCCACGAAGTGCTGCGCGTACCGTCCCACGCGCAGCTTGTGGCTGCGCCGCTGCTCCCCCGCCGTGGGGTTAAGGTCGCCGGCCAGCAGGTTCATCAATGTCGACTTGCCCGCGCCTGGAACAAGGAAACAGAGCCAGCGAGGTGCAGTTGGCATCACAGCAGAGCCAGCCCAGCATGCAGCACGTGATCCAAGACCAGGCAGCAGGTTGCAGATGCAGATTGGAGATAGGTGCAGAGATGTAGGCATGCCCAGGGCAGCAAAGGCGCCCAGCCGCCCACCGTTTGGCCCCACAATCGCCACGCGGCTGCCCATGTCGATGCCCACGTTGATGTCGCGCATGCCAAAGTCGTCGCGCCCCGGATACTGGAAGTCGGCGTCGATCAGCTGCGGGAATGGGGTGGGGTAAGATGGGGGTGGGCAGGTGAGGCCAAGTGGCCTGACCTGGCCTGAATGCGGAGACTGACACGGGGGACCGACCGCAGGCCGGCGCAATAGCGAAGCCAGGCAGCAAGGCGGTGTGGCACGTCTAGCACGTCACCCCGCACGCCCGCACCTGCAGCAGCGGCGGCGGCAGCTCCGTGGGCTCCGGGAACTCAAACTTGACGTTGTAGTCGGTCCACTGGCGCGGCGCGTCTGCCGGCTTGTCATCCTCGGCATACGCCTGGCCGCCCGCCTTCTTCCTGCGCGCCTGCGCAGGGCGGAGGGGCGTGGCAGGGGCGAGGCAGGTCGAGCGCGCAGCTGTGTCACGCCGCACGCGCATCCCGGTCGCAAGCGGGGCCGCAGACCTGCCCGTGCGCAGGAGCGCCCCTGCGTGGCGAGGCGCAGCGCCCCCCACCTGCTTGTCCTTGGCGCTCTTCTCCACCTTGTCGGCATTGGCCTTGCTGCCGCTGCGCTTGGCCGCCTTGAGCTGCTTCTGGTACTTTTCAAACTCCTTGTTCACCTCCCGCCGCCGCTGCTCGTACATCTCCTCAAACTGCGGGGTCGAGATGCGCGGATTGGGAGTTGGGGTGTGCGGAGCTGCGGGCCCCAACAGCCCAACAGCAGCAGCAGCGAGGGCGGGTCGAGCTGTCGTGTCGGCGGCGCGGCCCGCCGCGCGCGCGCCGCATGCCTCGGCCCCCCCCCCGGAGCAGAGGTGCGATGCCCGCGCCCACCTGCGCAAAGTTGCCGCGGTAGTAGTGCAGGCGCGCGTCGTGGAGGTGGATGATGTCGGTGGTCACTGTGTTGAGGAAGTCGCGGTCGTGGGAGACGACCACCAGCGTCTTCTTCCACCGCATCAGGTACTCCTCCAGCCACAGCACCGCCCTGCGAGGGCACGAGGGCGCAGGCGGCGGGGGGAGGGCGCGCGCAGAGTGGTGCGGGGGCGGGAGCGCAACCGAGCGGTGCCGCGGCGTTGGAGGCCAGGCGGGGCGCAGCGGGCAGGCAGGCAGGGGACAGCATGCCTGAGGTCCAGGTGGTTGGTAGGCTCGTCCAGCAGCAGCACGGTTGGCTGGATGTACAGCGCGCGCGCCAGCGAGATGCGCATGCGCCAGCCTCCAGAAAAGTCCTGCAGCGGGGCACTGGTGCGCCGCTCAGGCTGGCAGCGCAACGGGCAGCAGCTGGCCCGCCCAGCATGCTCGCCGCGGTCACAGCCGCTGCAGTCGGCAGCCCCTCGGGCCGGCAGCCTCGCCCGCTGCCGCTCGCACCTGCGTCGCGCGCTTCTGCATCGCCTCGCTGAAGCCCAGGCCGTGCAGGATCTTGGAGGCGCGCGCCTCTGCCGAGCTGGCGCCGATCTCGGCCATGCGCTCGTAGATCGCGGTCAGCCGGTCGGCGTCGTCCTCCTCCCCATCGTCGTGCGTCTGCGCGCCGCTGCTGGCCAGGTCCAGGCTGGCCAGCCGCCTGCGCGCGGCGGCCGGGACGGGCGCATGGAGAGATGAGGCCCCGGAGACTGGCAGAGCACACCTCCTCAACACCTCAATGCACCCCCCCNACGCCCCCCCCCCCCCCCCCCCCCCCCATCCTCCCGCACTTGTTGATCTCTGCCTCCTCTTCCCGCAGGGCCGTCAGCTCCACGTCCGCCGCCACCACGCTCTGCAGCGCGCTCTGCGAGCTGCCCACCACCTCCTGCTCCACCAGCAGCACGTCCAGGTTCTCTGGCACCGGCAACTGCCGCCGCGCAATCATTCGCAGCAGCGTGGACTTGCCCTTGCCGTTGGGGCCCACTAGGCCATACCGCCGCCCCGCCGCGATGGTGAGCGTCGTGTTCTCCAGCAGCAGCTGCAGGACGGGGCATGCCGTCAGGGCGTGGGCGAGCTAGGCGGGCTGGCACGGGGAAACCAGCAGCCGGCCACTGCAGCCCGCCTCACGCTCTCCCTCCCTCCCGTCACACCACCCCGCCGCCCCGCCGCCCCGGCGGCCGCATACCTTGCCCTTGGCGCGGATGCTGAGGTTGTGAACCTTGACGTCGGTGGCCGAAAGCGTGGCCTCGCCATCGCCCTGCTGCTCAAACGAGACGTCGAACACGTTGTCGTCATCGCGCAGCGCGTCCGCCTTGGCCGCCACCGCCTTTTCCAGCGCCTTGCGCTCCTTGTCCGACTGCTTGCGCGCGTCGCGCGCGGTGACCATGTTGCGCAGCCGCGGCGCCTCCTCCTCCTCGCCGCCGGCCACCAGCGAGTGGCGGCGCGCGCGCGCCTCGCCCTCGCTGTCAGAGCTGCTGCTGGACGGCAGGTCGATGCCGTCGAGGTAGCCCGCCCCCGGGTTGGGCGCCTCGGCTGGCGGCTTGCGCGCCGGCTTGGGCTTGGGCGCCGGAGGCTTGGCCGGCGGCGCTGCAGCGCGCGAGGCGTGCGTGGCCTTGTCCAGCGCACCCTTGCGGTCGGCCGGCTTGTCGCCGCCGCCGCTGCTCTTCTTGTCCTGCTTCTTCTCGCCTGGGGGGCCAAGGCAGCAGACGCGTGCCGTGATTTGAGCGGCGTTGGCAGTCGAGTGAGGGTGAAAAGGGGCCTGCCGGCAATGCAGGCTCTTGCCGACAGCACGGGCGCAGAGAAGCGTACGCAGAGAAGCGGCTTGCTCACCCTTGTCCTTCTTCTCAGGCTTGTCAGATTTGGCCTTCTTGTCCTGTCAAGGAAGCATCGATGCGTGTGAGCAGCATGGCGATGTGGCACGCACAGGGCAGGACGCGGGAGGCGGGCGGCGAGCGGCTGGGCGGCGGCCGGCTGATGCTGGGTGGCACCCGCCTGACGCCCCGGTGCCGCTCGCGGCGTCCAGGCCGCCTCCTCACCTTGTCCTTCTTGTCCTCCTTCTTCGGCTTGCCCTCCGTAGGCGCCATAGTGCGCCGCAGGGAGGAAGGAGCACCAACTCCACTACAGGCGGTCTATGGGAGCTCTAGTGCGTCGGCGGAGAGTGCCAGAGTGCGCGCACAGCGATCCACAACCGGCCGTCACCAAGGTGTTTGGCGGCGAGTGCCAGCAACCGAGTGAATTCACTGTGTGAGCTCGTGAAAGCAAGCGATTAAAAAATAGCTTGCAGAGCAAAGCAGCAGCTGATGACCAACCTGATCACCAGGCCTCACAACGCTCCAATTGGCATGCCACGCATTGTCGACACATTGCCCAGTTCGCAGCTGTCTGGATAAGCGATCGCTGCAGCCCGCTAGCACCCCAGCAGCGGCAGCGATGAGCGCTGTGAGGGCTTCTGCGCAGCACAGAGCGTCGAGCCTGGCCCATCGGTGCTGCGGAGGGCGCAGCAGCACGGCTGCAGCCCGGCCCACCCGTTCACACGCTGGTGAGTGCCTGCCAGTGGCCATGATGCGACTAGGGCTCGCATGGTTACAGTGCCCTGAACTGCGGCAAGGCGATGGCGTGTCAGGCAGCGGCGCCAAGTGCGGCGGGCGGGTAGGAGCGGGTGGCGCGGCCGGCCCCCCCCCCCCCCAAAAAAAAAGGGTCGACCCACCCATTGCAGTGCATCAGTGCGTCCCCTGTGCTTTGTTTTTTGCAGAAAAAAATGGAGTGTCCTCCTCCGCCGACTCACAGCTGCTGGAGCTGCTGCAATACGTTGCAAATGGGGTGCTGACTGCCTCTGACGCTGCCGTTCAGTTGAACCAGGTGCGCTCGCCCCACCGTCGCCCTCACCTGGCTCCGTCTGCCCCGCCCTTGCCCTCGTCTGCCCAACAATGCTGGCCAACAATGCTGCGTGCAGGTTGCGAGCGTGGGCAACCTGCGCACCAACGCCGATGTTGCGTCCACCGCCAAGGCGGACTTTCCAGAAGTGGTGTGGGGCGAGGGCAAGACCCCCGCGCAGATCGCGGCTAGCCTGACGCGCATCGCAGAGCAGCAGGGCGTGGCCGCCGCGACGCGCGTGGACGCCAGCGTGGCGGCCGAGATGCAGGCGCTGCTGCCTGATGCGGCGTACAACGAGGTGGCGCGGGTTGTGGTGCTCAAGTCGCGCGCCACGCGGCAGCAGAAGCTGCCGGGCACGGTGGCCATGATCGCGGCGGGAACCGCCAACCCCCACGTGGTGGAGGAGTGCCGGCTGATGCTGAATTCGATGGGCATCTACTGCTACAAGATCGCGGAGAGTGGGGTGATGGGCATGCACCGGTGAGAGCGGGCAGGGTTGCGTGCACGCGGGCACCCGTGCAGCAGTCCCCTGAGTTTGACCACCCCGGTGCCCTCCCCCCTGCAGGATCGTGCAGAATCTGGATGCGGTGCGCGCCGCCGATGTCGTCATCTGCATCACTGGCGCGGACGGCGGCATCGCCAGCGTGGTCGCCGGTGAGCGCTCTGCACGTCACGGCAGCACCCGGCATCCAGACTTTGCTGCTGTGTGCCGCTAACAACCAATGTCGGGCCGTGCGCAGGCCTGGTGGACGGCCCCGTCATTGCGTTGCCCACCAGCACCGGCTACGGCACAGCGTTTGGCGGGGTCGCGCCGCTGCTGGCGGCGCTCAACTCGTCAGCGCCGGGCGTGACTGTGGTCAACATCGACTCGGGCTTTGGCGCCTCGATGGCCGCGTGGCGCCTACTGAACAATGCATCGCGGCTGCGTGCCGCAATCGCCCAAGCCAGCTGAGTGCTACCCCCCCGGACCGAGGACCGCGGCTGCGCAGGCCGAGGGAGGGACCGCCCCCGGCCAGCTGTTCAGAGAATGGCGCTGCTGGACAAGCAGCTCCTTCTAGTTTTGGCTTGGCTTCATGTACTGCTCTATCTTTTTTCTTGGATGGCAGGCTCGAGCGCGGCACTGCTCAATGATGACATGTAGCTGCGAGTTGTCAATTTTGTGCGGCGTGCTTGCTAACTACTGGACGTGATGTGCCTAGTTGCGTGTGCGCCGCGTGCGCCTGCTGTTCCCCATTTGATTGTGCTTCTGCCTCCCGCCAGAGTGGCTGTCAAATTACCAGCCAGGCTCGCGTCACGGAGCGAGAGGCGACCTTCGCCCCCCCCCCCAACGACCGGCGCCCGCCTGCGCGCAGGCGGCCGATCAGGAACGTTGCCTGCGGGGTGTTTGGGGCAGCCAGTTCATCTGCCAGCGTGCAAGCGATTGCAATCGATTGTATGGGTTCTTAAACCAGGGTGGAAGGGAGCTGGACTCCCCCAGCTGGACTCAAGTGCACTGCAGTGCCCAGCGAGAGTGCTCGCCCCCGCCCGCTCGTGTCGTCTTTATTATCAGTATAGCTGGAGAGAGGACGGTCTGATTCGGCAGTTGCGCCCAACCAACCCGCAACCGTCATCGCATTTAAGGGCCTTCCGCGCACAGGATGCGCTCTGGAAAGTCTGTGGCGGTGTCCAGGCCGCGGGAGAGCCCCAGCGCCCTGCCTTGCAGCAGGCCCGCCTCTCGCCACCCGCGCCCGCCAGCGCCACCGCCGCCGCCTCCACTCCTGCCATCCATCTTTCTTGCGGTGTTTTCGTTGTGCATTGTGCAGGGCCAGGTGGGCCCTGTGATCACTGTGGGGTGAGTTATTTATTTGAACTCCATTTGTGGCCTGGCGGGGGTTGTGACCGCTCTTGTCTGCTCTTGCAGGCCATTTCTTCGTGCTGTTGGCGGCGCGGCCCCGCCGAGAAGCCGAGCCTCTGCAACGCGTGTGGAAGCAGGTGAAAAAGGGAAAGGGGTAACAACGATAGGTCTCCTGAGGGAAGGCTGGCCCTTCCCGGGCAACGCCACCTGCTAAGTTTTTCTTATCCGCCCATTCCACAAAATTGTTTGTCACCAGGTGGTTAAGCAAGAGGTCGCTGGAAGGTTATCAGGCAAGATGTCGTTGGAAAAGAAGGGGACATGCACTGGAATGGGGGGAGAGAGCAAGTGACTGACCCTGGCATACTGTGCTTGCAGCCACTCAGTCTGCGTGGGCAGAGCGGCTCGCCTAGAAAGGGCACCAAGGCAGGTGGCAGCAAGAAGGCGCGGCAAGCGGCATCCAGGTGGGTCAGCATGCCTCCATGCAGGTTTTGAGCAGCCTGGGCTGGGCCTGGCACCCCACCTGCCCCGATGCCAAACACCTGCAGGCCCCCATCTTGGAAGGCCAGCGAAGCCTCGGAGGGCAAGGAGTCAGAGGGCCCCAGCTCGACGCTGACCGATGACTTGGCAGCGGAGCAGCCCAGCAGCAGCCAGCAAACGGCCTCCGCGGATGCGCCCTCGGTCCTGGGCAACGTGAATCGCAGCTCCACGAGGCAGGCGCTGAAGATTCGCTCGCAGGCAGCCATCCTGGTAAGCCAGCCATGGCGCCGCCAGGCACAGCTGCCGCCATTGCGCAGACGTGAAGGGCCGACGTGGGGGCTTCACTGAGTGCCCTTTGTTTGCCATGTTCCCGCTGGTTGTGACGACGACGCAGGAGCTGGTCCCTGGAGCGTACCAGCAGCTGGCTGCTGCACTGCTTGCCCAAGGGCAGAGCAAGAGGCACAAGCCCCGCAAGCTGCTCAACGTCCAGGCAGCGGCCGTTTTCTGACCAGCACGGCCGCCTGAGAGAGGGACCTAGACTGTCGACCTACAGGCACACATGCTCTGCCTGCCGCCTTTGCCGTCCGCTAATTTAGATTCTCCCAGGATTCCAGTGGCAGCAGTTTTTCCGGGACAGCGTCGCAATTGCGGCATCTCATGTTTGCCCCCTTCTTTGTACCACCTCCCTGTGTTTGAGACCAAGGGCCCTCCCTTCTTGTTCGCCATGAGCTTCTTGACATGGCCTTGACCGGACGCCTGGTGCTGTTCCATGTGCATCAGGCAACACTGTCTCCCGTTGGAGTGTTGAGAACACCCATCTTCAGGGCAGTCTACTGTTAACACTCTACACTATCTGTCCTGCCCTGCCCCTGCACAGCTGCTGCATGGCCACTACCTCTACCCTCTGGCCTGCCTAACGCGTGGTGGGAGCACACTTGCCGGGTGGGCTGTCGCTGCCACCGTTGTTGCACTTCTGACCTACCACGCTGCCGCCGCTGCCCTTGGTCGCCTGTGTCGACTTCTGCGGCTTGCCGCCGCCATCGGCGTGCGCTGCGTGGGGAGGGGAGGACAGGCAGGGAGGTGCAGCTGGTTGCCAGCCACCGCCGAGCCGGAGCCACAGGCCATTGCAGCAGCCGCTGTGGGTCACAGCGGCGGCCCCCAACGACTGCGGCGGCGCGTTGCTGCAGCAGGAGTACCCTGCTGCTGCGTGTCAGGGGGCTTCATTGCCAGCGTGGTGCCCAGTGCCCTGTGGAAGAGGGTGGGAACGGGGCGGGAGGTGCTCAGGCAGCAGCAATGTGGGATGCCCAGAGGCGGAGGGAGGCAGCCCGGCCAGCAGGCGCGCAGTATGCAGCACCAGTGTTGCAGACTGTTGGGAAGAGAAGGCCACGCCTGGCTGGCGTGGGCGCCGGCGCCGGCACCAGTGGCTGCGGCGCTTGCTGCGCCAGTGAGATGAGGGACTGTACAGGTCGAGCATGTGTGGCTGTCACCAAGCCCGACTCCGCTTGCTGCGCGTTGTGCGTGCCCCCCAGTTCCCTGCAGTGAGGGCAAGTGGCAGGCCACGATTGAAGCAGTCGGAGTCGTGCAGCACGGCAAGTCGCCATCAACAAGCAGTCTTGGTACCAAGACTGCATCGGTGCGCATGTCAGCTGAGTCCATGTGCGCGCGTGGAGCGAGGCACGGCTGCTGGCACTCCAAGCAGCATGCGTGGCGCCACCAGCGCAAAGCCTGGCAGGCCATGCACAGCGCCGTGAGCAGGGCGGCGCAAAGGGGCAGAGGGGAGAGGTGCACACCTGGTGCGGGCCACAGGCAGGGGGTAGCCGCCGGGGGAGGGGATGTGTGGCATTCACAGCGTAGCGCAGCAGGCCTGCTGGCTTCAGCAAGTTGCTGGCGCAACAATGAGCAGGTGCCCACCTGTTCGGTAGGGCTGCTGCGGATAGCGTGCATGCCGTCGGCACCCTGCTACGCCGACAGCGCAGCGCAGGGCCTGCCGGCGGCACAGCGACGCGGCACGACAGCTGCCGACGGCAGCGAGGTGGCGCGTCCGAGGGCCTAGAGCTCCTCTGTTCAACCTGCAAAACCGCAGAGCGTCGGCTGGTCGGTCGGCAATCCGAGGCCAAATCCCGAGTGCACAGGCCACTCTGCCCCAACACGAGCTCCCTGCAAGCCCCAGGCTCCCAATCGTCAACAAGAGCGTGTGGCAGCTGGTGAGGCCAGTCGCGACGGGCCGCGCTCTGCGCTCGAGCGGCCCTGTCGGTGATCAATCTATGAGAGCGCTATGAGAGCACTGCAGCCACCGGGTGGGGATTTACAGTGATGCTGGCGGCGCCGTGTCAGGTGAACCGGTTTGACCCGCCCGCCTTTCTTTGTGGGCGCCCGCCTCACACCTCAGTCCTCTGCACTAGCGCCCGCCGCGAGGCTGGCCAGCGCGTGCTGGCCGCGGTGCAGACGCACGGCGTGGTCGTGCGCCCGCCGCACGCCTATCGTGTCCTGCAAGGCGGTCGACAGCGCCAGTGCTGCCTGCAGGCTGCCGCACAGCCGGCGGACGGCGGGGTGTGCGGCCAGCGCCTCGCTGCCGCCAGCCACCTTGAGGGCCACATCCACGCAGTCTGCTTGGAGCTGCTGGAGCGTGGCGGGCGTCACCCACTCAGCGCCGAGCGCGCCAACCTCGTCTTCGCTGACCTCGGGCGCGACCGCCAGCTGCGGTGGGATGGCAGGCGGCAGGGGGGCGGGGTCAGTCCCAGCACGAGGCTGGTTCCTGGCAGAACAAAAAGCCACGCGCGTGTTGAGCGGCGCGCGCACCTGGAAAGCCAGGGCGTAGCGCTGGCAGCCGTACAAGGCAGAGGCCAGCTCCCAGGCGTGCACGCCAGGGGCGGCTGCGGCCCGCGCCCCATCGGCGCCGCCGGCAGCACACGCCGCAAACCACCCGACTGAGTGGAAAAAGGAAGGGGAGGGAAACGTCAGGCACACCGGGGCCAGGCTGCTACTGATCCGCAGGGCAGGCGCAGAGGCGGCACAACTCACCCCCAAGTTGCATCGCTTCGCTGCTGCCCGCGCCTGCAGCTGCCCTCTCGGCTGCGCTGACGGGCGGGCAGTGCAGCTGGCCGTCGCCGCTGGCGGCAGCCGGGCCGGACGTGAAGTCGAGCAGCGCGGCGGTGGCGCGGCGGAAGGCGGGCAGGGCAAGCGGCAGGGCGAGGCGCCACTGCCCCGACAGGCGAGAGAGGGCGCAGAGGAAGAAGAGGGAGTATTTTGCCTCCTGCGCCATGGCAAGCGTGAGCGGCTGCTGCTTGCTCCCGGCAGGGGGATCCACCGCGAGCAGCAGCCGCGGCTCGGCCTCCACTGCCAACTGGAGCGCGCCCTGCTCCACCTCACTGTGGCCTGCGGTGGTCAGGTGGGAGGAAAGGGCAGCCGAAAAGCTCAGCGCCCACTTCACCGCTGCTCCAAAACGCAAGGCAGCAAGCAGGCGCCTGCGCTCACCCGGCAGCGCCACGAGGAGCAGGCCCAGCAGTGACAGTGCGCTGCACCAAAGCCGCTGGACAGGGTTGGGGCTGCCATCCTGGCGATAGGCATTGGAGAAGTCGACCAGGGGGGTAGGCGCACCATCCTGCAGTGAGGGCGCGGGGAAAACAAGAGGCCCGCACACAGGTGAGCGTACCCCGCCATCTCCTTGCAATGTGTGGCCCTGCAGTGCGAGCTTGCCTGCGGAGTCTCCGCCATCAGGCCGTCGCCGCGAGGCGCCAGCAGCCAGCGGGCCAGGCTCAGCAGGGGCCCAACAACGCCCTGCTGCTCCAGCAGCTGGGGTCCGCCCTGAGCCTGCAAGCATCTGGAAGTAGGTCAGGCACAGACTGGCACACAAATGCACGAGGCACGATGCCACCATCTGACCTGCGCAACCTGGAGGGCCAGCAGCAGCACCGCCTCCTCAGCACTGGCCGCTGTGGGCGCGGCGGCTGCCGCCGACGCGGCGGGCGAGGGCCCATTGCCACCAGCCAGACGGTGCAGCGTACTGGCCAGCAGGGCTGCGATGTCAAGGTGGTCGCGCAGCAGCGGCAGCCATGCCGTCTCTGGCACCACCCGCTCGAGCAGCGCGGCTGCGAGCGAGGCGGCCAGGGCCAGGCGCTGCTGGCCGCCTCCGCCAGACTGCTGTGCCTGCTCCTGCTGGCTCGGGTGGCAGGCCGCCAGCAGCAGGGGCAGCAGCTGCTGCCCCGCCCCTCGCAACTGCTGCTCCTGGGGGCCAGCCAACTCAGCGACAGACGTCGGTGCGGGCGCCGGCGCGGCCAGGGGCAGCGCAAGGAGCGCTGCCGACAGGATGCTTGTCGTCAGAACATCAGCCGCGGCGGCAGTCTCGGGGGTGCTGGCTGCCTGCTGCACCTGGCCGACTGCTGCCAGCCACTCTCTTGCGAGCTCCAACAGCAAGGTGCAGACCTGGGTAGGCCCATGCCGGCTGCCGCTCACAGCCCCTTGCTGTGGGGCTGCCGCCCACCGCTGAAGAAGCAGCAGCACCACCTTGGAAGCCTCTGCAGCGACCAGCAGGTGCACCCCCGGCACATCCACTGCCGCCTTGGAGCTCCTGCCGCTGGCAGCGACCTCGCTACCCACCGTGCCGACCACCGCCGCCAGCACCTCTGCAGCCACCACGAGGTCGGCAGCCGTCGGTGTGCCCACCACCGCGGGCGCTGCTCTGGAAGTAGTGCTTGACAAAGGCGGCACCAGCCGGTGAAGTGCGGTAAGCAGTGCGGTCAATGCGGTGCTCGCCGCGAGCCTGGCATCCTCCACGGATGCGGCCACGCTCACCGCCTCCATCCAGATCGCCAAGCTCTGCACCCATGGCAACCAAGGGCGGCAGTCGGGTGATGTGCGCACTCACACCCCCGCCACGCCATTGAGGGCATGCAACCACCTCACCTGCAGCAGCGGCACCTCCTGCACGAGTGCGGCCCCGGCCCGCCGCCCAAACAGCGTCGCGTCGTACACAAACGCGCGCCCAAACTCCCTGTCGTCAGCCAGCCGCCCGGGCACCTCGGCCTGCTGGAGCAGCACTGCGGCCACGGCCGCTGTGGGCTGCGGGTCCGAACGCCCACCCTGCTTCCCATGAGCTATGGATGCCAGCTCCCGCGCTGCCACCGCGTCGGCATGCTCGCTGAGGGAGCGCGCCGCTTCAGCTTGGCTGCCAAACTGGCGCAGCAGTGGCGCCGCATTGGCAGCCAGCATGGGCAGCAGGCCCTCGCCCTCTCCCATGCTGTGCCACAGCGCCTCGTCGCCCAGGGCCGTGCCCAGTAGCTGCAGCCCGGCCGCTGCCGCGGCACGGTGCATGCCGCTCACCAACAGCAACGAAGGCATGCCCGCGCAGTAGCGCCGCAGCAGCGCAGCTGCAACAGCACCGCCGGCACCTCCGCCGCTTTGCAGACCGCACACCTGCTTTGCAAACATGGACAGGCTAGCCTGCGGGTTCATGCTGCTGCTGCAATCGCCTCCTGCTGCCACTGCCACAGCCCAGCTGTAGCACTCTGCTGCCGCCACCTGCAGGGCGTATCCCTCTGCCTCCAGCAGCGCCGCGGCTCCACCCTGCCCCGCCCAGTGTGCTGCCAATGCACCGCCTTCAGCACCGTCGCCGGGTGGCGTAGCCTTCAGGCCGGCTGGCACCCCCTCGCGGGCTGCATCGCCAAGCAGGCCGGTCACGCATGCCCACAGGGGCGGCCGCTGCAGCAGCGAGACCGCGCGATAGGAGCTGCTGCCCGACTGCCAGAGTGCCGCCACGACCTGCAGCAGCTTTGCCAGCGCCGCCGGCGCCTTGTCTCTGAGCTGCTGCCAGCGCTGGAGCAGCTCGTACAGGGTGTCCAGGCAGCTGTGCGGGGGCGGCGCTGCCTTGGCCGGCTTGGCTCCTTTCTTGTCGCCCTCACCAGCCTTGGCTCTGTCAGCGCCCGCATCCGTCCCGTCTGTGAAGCTCTTCTCGCCTGTGGCTGCAGCTGCAGGGGCACCAGCCCCGCCGCCGTCCTCGCCGCCCTGCGGAGCAAAGTGCACACAGCAAGCGTTCAGCACGCATGTGCCGAGTGCGCATGGTTGCATGCGGCAATCTCATCTGACCTGCGTGGAATTGGCCTGCTCCAGCGCACAGGGGAAGAGCAAGGCGTCCAACAGGCTCGGGTGGTGCCTCACAGCCTGGATCACCACATCGCAAGCCGCGTTAAACAGCAGCGGGGTGGTGACAGCTGCGCCGGGCGATAGCGCTGCCGCTAGCGCGTGCCGAGCTGCAGGGTGCACCCCGCCACGCAGCCCTGTGGCAGAGCCTGCCAGGGGCTCATCGGCATGTGGCAGGAGTGCGCAGATGGGCATCTGGGGTGCCGTGGCGGCTGCGGCGGCCGCGATGCAGGCTGTGCTGCGAACAACCAGCGCGAGCTCGCTGCTGCCGAAGAAGCGGTAGGTGATGAAGGAAAGCAGAATAGCGGCGGGGGCCAGGCCGGCACTCGTCCCGGCCATGCCCGCGCCATCCAGCGCCAGCGTCGACTGCAGGCCTGGGCCCCACATCGCGCCGTTGATGCCCGTCGGCCCGATGAGCAGCAGCTCAGCAGATGGGCCTCCAGTGTTGGCGCCCGGCTGCGGCGGCGGAGCGCTTGGCCGGAAAAAGGCGCCTGGCGCCAGCATCGCATCAGCCGCGCCCGCCGGCAGCAGCACGGGCAGCAGGCGGTGCCACTCCACGCAGCAGTCCTCGATCGCCAAGAGCTCCTCGTGGCTGCGCAGCTGCTGCTGCAGGCTCATACGCTGTGCACAGGACAGGGATGCACCGTGTGAGAGAGAGCTGCCTTGCCCTACAGCTGGTAATATGTGGAGATGCACAACAGGGCAGGAGCCAGCTGTCCAGGCTGCTCACCTCCAACACACTGGCATGGGGTGGCAGGGCGGTGAGCAGGCAGGTGGCCATGCCGACATCGAGCTGCAGCACCCCCACCGCTGCCCCGGCCACCGCACTTGCGCCGCTGTCCGCGCTGCTGCCGCCGCTTGCTCCAAGCCCGGAAGCGCCAACCTCACTGCGGGGTGGCGACGGTGCCGCCAGCAAGGCGTGGCGCAACACGCGGAGCGCGGTGGCTGCCAAACGCCATCGCTCAGCCCTGCGAACGTATCGCCACCGGTGGTGCTCTGCCAAGATGCGATGCAGCACGTACGACACCAGGATGCCCAGCGAGGCTGCACAAGGAGGCCAGAGTGAGGACAACAGCCGACTCAGATCGTTCCGATGCCCACCAGCCAGCAAAGCAACAAGAGGGCTGACATGCACGCGCACACAGCTCACCTGGAGGCGCCGCAGAAGACACCAGGCCGAGGCAGAGCCTGAGGAAGGCCTGCGTGCAGGGGTAGCTGCCGGCCTCGACCTCCGCACGCACCAGCCGGCTGAGCACTGGGAGGTCGCCGCTGCCTGCAGCCGCTGCCGCGGTGGTGGGGGCACTCTGGAGCGCCGCCAGAACCTCGGGCAGCACGCGACCAGAGGCGCCGCCCTGGGCCAGCGCGGAGCAGATGGCGAAGCAGTCGCCTGCATGGGCGTGGTGAGGAGCAGGTGCTGGCGCCGGGACGCACGCGCAAGCACCAGGCCCGAACAACCGCCGAATGCGGGTGTGCCACCCCCCCCCCAACCCCCCCCCCTGTCTGCACTGTGAGAAACACATGGCACTCGCCTATCGCGGCAGTGGGCGGCGCGTCCAGCTGGGCGAGCATGGAAATGGCCTGAACCGCCAGCGTGAGGAGGTCGGGGCCCCTGGCCGCCGTGCCACCTGCTGGGATCTCCAGGTGCAGCAGCCCGGCGGCCGTGGCTACGGCAGGGCAAGAGCACAGCATGAAGAGGCACCTCAGTAGATTTGCACCACAGTGGGTGGGGGGTGGGGTGGGGTGGGGTGGGGGGGGCACGCACCAAGACAGCCAGTCAACAGCAATGCTCACATGGGTCGTAGCTGCATATGGTGGCCAGCGTGCCAAGCGCCGCAGATAGCTCGCACAGCGCCGCAGCCGCCCTGGCGCCGCCGCCAGCGCGAGCGCTGTGCACCGCGCTCAGCGCCTCAAACGCCCGGCACAGCATCACCCACTGCCCTGTGCCGTTGCTGCACGGAAACGCACGGGACGGCAGCATTCGCCAGCAACACGCTGCACCGCAAGGCCTCCATGTACGAGAGCGATGCGCAGGCGGCCATGCAGGGCCACGCGCACACCTGAGTGGCAAGCGCCAGCGCACTAGCGCCACCTGTTCCGAATCTGCGGCAAGCTCTGCGCCACTGCCGCCGCGTAAGGTCCAGAGGCCACATGCTGCTGGCGCTGCAGCAGGAACTCCGGCCGAGGGCTGGAGAGGCGGAGGAGCGAACGAAGCATCCAGGCCGTCTGGGAGCGGCATCGCGTTGCCCACGATGCCGACTGGCAGCGTCAGGGCGGCCGCCCCTGGCAGGGGCATGGGTTGTTCTGCAGGCAGGCAGGGGGTGACGCAGGAGGGGTGCAGAGTCAGGCGTGCTGTGGCAACCCCCTGTGGCAAGCCCCTGTGCCATCCCAGCCCGCTCCCGTGCTGGCCGTCAGCGCTCCTTGGCGGCCGTCTTCCTCTCCCTCGGAGCCCCCCTGTGTGCAACCCACCTGCCACCACCCTGCCCTCCACGTTGGGGTCCTCTCCGAGGCCTGTCTCTCCCATCCAGTGCAGGCACGTGAGCGCAGGGAGGCCTGCCAGGTAGGCGTTGGCGCTGGCGGCAGCGTCAGGGCTGCTGCTCAGCGCGGTCAGCAGGCTGTACAGCGGCGCAGGCAGCGCAGGGAAGAGGTCCCGCAGCTCCGACGCGTATGCACGCAGCGGGTCATCTGCGGGCAGTGGTGGGGTGGGGTGGGGTGGAGGAGAGGACACGCACAGACAAAGGGATGCTCCAACCGCGCAGCCGCACGGCAGACAAGTGGGAGACAGCTGTCCGGGCACTCTTGTTTGTCATTCTCTGCACATGCTGTTGGCACACCTGTGGCCCGGTCCTCTGCCCAGAATCCCTCGCACAGCACCGGCTGGCAGCGGAATAGGTTGCACAGAACCTGCGGAGGCGTCAAAGCAACAGAGTGGCTGAGCAGGGCAGCTCGCAAAGCCACGCTCGTACAACAGAATACTATTTGTACCTGGACCACTGCGTCCGTGTGTTGCACTGGCACTGTCAACGGCGAAAAGTTGAAAGCGCAGAACGTGGCGGCCATGGTGCTGCACGTCACCGTGACGCGTGAGCACGGTGGTGCGGGCCCGCTGCAAGTTGCCATGTTCTGCCAATGCAACCCCCAGCCAGCTCACTCCTCACCTCAGCACAATGTTATTGTACATCTCAGCCGCAGTGGGTGCGAGGTTGGTGTGGGTGGTCAGCGCAGCCAGCGTGCCAAGCGCGTCTGCGTGCGGTGGTGCAAGTGCACACAAGGTGGGAAACAAATGCGCAAGTGCACGGCAGCCACCAGTCCCTACCCCGTGCACCAAAGCCCACTCTCTCACCCGTGTCTTGCGCCTTGTTGGCGTGACGCAAAAAGTCATCTGCGCCGCCGCTGCTGCCGTCGGCGCTGCTGCGACGGACGAGGCAGAGCACAGCGGCCCAGGCCAGCAGGACGGGCGAGTGGGCGCCGGTGGCGCTGGGCCACCAGGAGGTGAGCTCGGCGTCCACGCGGCCGCGCACGTCTGGGGCCGCAAACACATAGTTGTCCTGCGCGGCCGTAGCACAACCGTGACACGTTCACTCCACGCCCAATCGCAGGACAGTGAGCCGGCCCGAGTGCGCTGCCAAGGCATGACACCAGCCCGTGCACACAACCCGGCCGCGCGCGCGCGCCCACCCAGCCCACCTGCGAGATGACCTTGCCCTCTGCCAGCGCACCCACCGGCCGGTCCAGGTCGAGCATCTCCAGCAGCAGGAGGATGGCGAGCTTGATAGAGCGCTGCGCAGACACGGGGGAGGCCGCCTGCTGCGCCGCGTCGCGGCCGCCGTGCGGCAGCAGCGCGGTGAACAGGCGCGCGTGGAAGAGGCGGGCCAGCGCGAGGAAGCGGTCGGGCGTGGCCTGCTTGCGCGGGTGGTAGTAGATGAGCAGGAGAATGTTGAGCAGGGAGTTGCGCTCCAGCGTGGCCTCCTCCTCACGTTGTCGCAGCTGCGCCTGAGGCACGCCACTCCCAGCAGCGGCCAGCGACGAGCCCGCCAGGCCAAAGCTGCTGAATGCGGGCACCAGCGCCCCCGTGACGCCGCCGCTGCCGTTGACAGCTGCCGCCGCAACGAGGGCGCTGGTGCTGCCAGCGCCCGACGACGACGTGCCGCTGCGCGCCGGGGGGCCATCCTGCCCCTCCAAGCTGGCCCGCAGGCTCAGAAACACAGACTCCTCCAACCCCGCCTCCAGCAGTGCAGACAGCGTGCTCTCTATCACCTCTGAGCAGGGCCCTGCGTCGACACCTGCGCCAGGGGAAGGGCGGCGCATGCGGGGCATGAGCGGTCGACGGGGGACAGCGCCGTAAACACCGCCACACGACATCCTCCACGCCCCAGGTTCTCCCCTGGCCCTCACCCTCGCCCAGCCACAGTAGGTCTTCCACCGCGTTGAGCAGACTGAGCCGCTCCTGCCAGTAGAGCTGCGCCACCCCCTGGCGGTACTCTGGCGGCAGACCGCCGCTGTACAGCGCGCCGCCGCCCGCCGCCGCCGTGCCCGCCAACCAGCGGCGCAGCAGCAGGTAGGCCTGCACCTCATCCAGGCGGAGCGCGGCGCTGAGCTCCAGCGCGGGCGCGCGCAGTCCAGCCTCCACTGGCAGCCTCTTGCCGCCCGCGACCACCAGCGCAGCCTGCCCCTCGAGCGCGGCGCGCGACGCGGCGCTGGGCGGGCGGAAGCCCTGCAGGCCGCGCGCCAGCCAGGGCTCGTACGGCTGGAGCAGGCGGGCCAGCGCCGCGGGCGCCGGCCCGCCCGTCGCCTCCAGCTTGAGCCGCTCCAGCGCCTCGAACAGCGCCTTGAAGGGCGGCCAGTACAGCTCCTCGGCCGACGCCATGCTGCTGGTGAGGGTGCTTTTGCCAGCGACCCTCCCGTGGCACTTTGAAACTAATTCACTTCCTGCGGCGTGGGCAGCGGGCGGGCGGCGTTGCATTCAGACGCCGCAGGATCGCGCGTCTGCAACCCCTCCACGCGGGCCACTCCTCCCTGTCGCCCCTAGCGCATTAATTGTGCAGCGGCTGTCGGCCTCTCGCTCCGTGGCGCCCGCCGCCCGCCCCTGCCATTGCGAGGCAGACGTCATGATCTGCAGGACGCCATCGCGAAGAGCGGGCGCACCCTCGGCAGCAGCAGGCAGGCCACTTGGTTTCAAGCCGCACCAGGTGGCTGCGGCGATCGCCTCAGCCAGCCGTGACGGTGACGATGATCACAGGTGGATGGCTTGCAGAGCCCACACTCTCAGCACTGGCAGGTTCTGAGCTCAGGTCGACCAGGCCACATTTCTTCTCAGTTCTCTCTATCTGCCATCTCAGCAGCTGCAGCAGCAGAGAGAAGCCAATGCATGCCGAAGTGGCCAGCTTTTATTACACAAGCTCTTGCTCTGTGTCTGTGCGCACCGCAGCGCAGCGCTGCTGGAGGCTGCACCAGCTGCAGCCGGCGAGGCGATGGCGTGTGGCTCGGACTCCGGCAGCAGGTGCGGGCGGGCGGGCGGGCGGGCGGCGAGTGGGCGGCGCCCATCAAAGAGCCCTCGCACTGCACATGTCGTCACGCGGACAACGCATCTGCCTTTGGCTAACTACTCATGCTCTTCGCCCATCTGCAGTTGCCTCTAGTGCGGCTGCCCCGCTGCCGTCCTGGCCGCCAGAGGAGGTGCCGCCAACACCCGAGCTTGTCCAGCTGTGTCGGCACCAACTGCAGTTGGTTGTGCAGTCGCTGCACCTCAGCAGCAGTGCGCTTGGCGACGATGAGCTCCCATCCACCTGGCTGTGGCGCGGTGGCGTCTTCTTACGGCAGCCCTCCAGTCTGCAAGACGGCGCCCTCAAGCTGCAGCAGGTGGCCACGTCCGACGGCACCGCGTCCTCCACTCCACATCACTGCCTGACGCTGGGGTTTGATGGGGACGGCGCCGGCATGGCCGACCAGGTGATTGTTTCTGGTACCATTTGCCGGCTGATGCTGCGCGCGGCCCAGAAACGCGCGCTGCCGGGCTGACCGACCGCCGCTGCACCGTGCAGGAGGCATGGCTCATCGAGCAGCCGGCGATAGCGCTTCCCGACTCTGGAGGCCTCGTGCTGCCCCTCGCGCACTCTGACTTCTTGGTGAGGGGATGGATTGCCTGGTGAAGGGCCCTGCTCTGATGGTGGTGTGTGCTGCCTGATCCCCCACTCGAGTGACCGTCTGCACCTTTCACCGGTCGTAGGTGGGGCTGCTCGCGCTTGAGCGGGGCACGCTGCCAGCCGGAGGCGCAGCTGCGGCACCACCGTCGCACGCCCAGCCACCCACATGCGCGCTGCTAGGCGCTCGCGAGCTGGCCCTGCTGCGCACTGCGGCGCATGTCCTGTCGGCGGCCTGCGCCATGGAGCTGCGCACTGTGCTCGAGCGCGCGGCGATGGGCGGAGTTGCGCAGCGTCAGGCAGCTGCGAGGGAGCTCGTGCGGGGCACGGCCGGTCCGCTGAGCACTCTGCGCACGCTCGGCACGATGCTGCGAGGCCGGCTGTCGCAGGCGGGCGAGTCGGTAGAGGGTGAGATGGTGGAAACCATCCTGGAGCAGAGCCAGCGCCTGGCAGAAGTGGTCAAGGCGCTGCAGGCGGCGCTCCACCCGTCGGCTGCGGGCGCGGCCGCCGCCGCGCTGCAGGCGGCGTCTTCCGGGCCGCCCCGGCCAACGGTGCCCGCCCCCGTATCGCAGCGGCAGGGCCTGTTGCCCGCCTTGCCGAGCTCGAGCATTGGCTCGGATTGGTTTGTCCGGCCAGCGGCTGGCAGCAGCGGCAATGGCGAAAACGGCTGTGATGGAGGAGGCAGCGCTGCTGACCTTCCAGTGCCAGCCACCAGCACGAGCAGCAGCGAGTCGCAGGATGCGCTCAGCGCGCCAATGGATGCGCTCAGCGCGCCAATGCCGGCCGCCTTGGCGCTCTGCGCCGCATCCAGCAGCAGCAGCATCAGCGCCAGCACCGACCTATTCCCGGTGCTGATGCCACTCTTGGCGGCGGCCAGGTAGGAAGTGGGTGCAAACAGTGTTTGCGTGGGCAGCCTCTGTGTTGTCTGGCGCTCGTGACGTGCTTGTCCGCTTGTCCCTCCTTGCAGCAACCTCGCGTCGGTCACGGGGGCATCCCTCTTCCTAGTGCCCTCCGAGGCAGAAGCTTCTGAGCCTGAGGCCTCGGTGAGCAGCAGCAGTGGCGGCGGCGGCAGCGGCATTCAGCATCCCATCGCGCCACAGCACCTGCGCGCGCACGTGGCGGTTCCCCCTGCGCTGCTGCGGCGCATGCTCAGTCAGTTGCTGGACGGCATGGTGGCCTCGGCATCGAGGGGCGACCTCATCAAAGTGTGCGTGGAGGCGATGCGTGGGGGCGATGGGGTGGATGCAGCAGAGGCAGCATGCATCGTGAGGCTGTGTATTGTACGGGGCGGCAGCGGCGCAGCGGACCCCTCGTTGCGAGTGGCACATGGTCTGCGCATGCCGCCGCGTCCAGTGGAGTTTGCGTTCCTGGATCGCATGGCCGCCGCGGCGGGCGGGTCGCTCGAGTTGCTGCAGGACACAACAGCCTCGGGGTGGTCGCGACGGGATCCTGCAGACTGCAGCATATGCGCGGTGCTCACACTGCCACTGGCCTCCGCAGGAGAGTTGAATTAATATTGGAAAACAATGGGCATTTCATAGCACGCTGCAGAGGACAGGAGGAGAGGGGAGCGAAGAGTGGCGAGACAAAAGGAGCAAATTCATTCGAGCTGGGGCGCTTGAGAAGATGACGGAGGCTGAGCATCACAGCACATGCGTTTTTGAATCTAGGGGGCAGTATAGGTATCTATGGTGGGCAGGTATCGATGGGCATTGACACATGTGGAAGGCGAGTTTCCCGGTGCCAGATGGGGCATCAGTCATAATACTGCCCCGTCACGCCCCAGCTCTCCAGGCTCTCGCGCGCCACCGCGCCCGGCCGGCGCCAGTCGAAAGGCTCGTCGCCCATGACGCTGCTGAGCCAGCCGGCCGCGCCAGGTGCGCCCACGTCAGTGGGTGCCTCGCCCGGCCCTGGCCACGGCGGCGGCGCTGCGGCCGACGCCGCCTCGCCCGCACTGCCCAGGGCCGCCAGGTTCATGTGGCTGCCGAACGCGGCCTGCCCCTCCTGGCCGCCATCGGCGCCGCCGTCCGACAGGCTGCGGCTGGCGGCGGCCGGCGGCGTCGAGGCCGCGGAGGCCGGCGCCTGCGCAAACGGCAGGCGATCAAGGTCCAGCGACTGCCGCCGCGGGCTGGCATAGCCCGACGAAGAGAACTCCTTCAGGACTTGGAACAGCGTGAGCCCGGCACCACCGCCGCCCTCGGCGCCGCGGCCCTGCTGCTGCATGGGGCTGCTGCTGGGCCGCAGGCTGATGCGCAGCCCGGGGCTGCTGGGCCGGACGCCGGGGCTCGCCGGCGCGCCGGTGCCGCCCTCCTGCGAGGTGCTCGCGCAGCGCACCGAGGCGCCCGTGAGGTGCGGGCTGAGCGGCAGACTGGAGCGCCGCGCCAGGCTGATGACTGGGCTCGACGGCTGGCTCGACCGCCGCGTGAGGCTGATCACGGGGCTCGGGATAGAAGAGGCGCGGGGCGAGGCGCCGCGGCTGCCGCCGCTCCGTGGACTCGCCAGCCAGTAGTCGGCCTCAGCGGCGGCGATCGCGGCGGCGATCGAGCGCGGCGTCCTGTTGGCCGCCGCCCACTCGCGGCTGGCCGGCTTGGTCAGGATGGAGGGCGGCTGCGACGAGAGCGGCGGGCGCGGTGGGTGGGCAGTCAGGTTGCTAGAGGGGGAGAGCAGGCATGGCGCGAGTGCAGCCCAAGGCCGAGTCTGGGAGGGAGTAGACGCCGCAGGCGCAGGGGCGCTCACCCTATTAATGACCAGGCGCCGGAAGTCGTCCAGCATGACCATCAGCTCCTGCTGGCCATCCTCGCTGCCGCCGGCCCTGCCCATGGTCGCCGTTTCCAGCACCCGGTTTGCGTCGGCGGGCTCCATCCCCAGCTCGGACATGGCCTGCGGGTGGGCGCGCGCGAGGGGCAGGCGTGCGGCAGGGTGAGCAAGAGCACAAGGTCACCATCCGCTGGCGCCATCTGCAGCGCTCGCCACGCCGCCATCACATCCCCACAGGCGGAGAGCCGCAAGCGCACTCCACCGCCGCCCAAGGAGAAGAGCCCCTCCAAAACAACAACAGCACGCGCCCAATAATAACAACCGCAAGCAAACAAAGTGCACGCAGCAAGCACGTGCCTGCGCCAGCTCGCCGGCCGTGATGGCGCCGTCGCCGTCGCGGTCGAGGAAGTTGAACGCGGCGCGCAGCCGCGCCTCGGTGACCAGCTGCTGCTCCTCCAGCGCCGCCGCCAGGAACTCGTCGTACTCGATCACGCCTGCGGGGGGCCCGGAGCGGGAGCGAGGCAGGGCGGGGGTGATGGAGGACGGGAGGTGCAGAGGGGGCGATGGCGCACAGCTGAGCAAGCCCAGGACCGCTGCGGTTGACACCAGCAACGTCGCCGCCAGATCGCACGTCGGCCACGGCCGCCCACCGTGGTGCTTGAGGTCCAGCGCCTCCACCAGCTCCTGCAGCTCCTGCTCTCCCACCTGCGCCACAGCCGGGCGGCGCAGGCGCACGCAGCAGTGCGGATCGGTAATGCACCACAGCTGAGCTAGCTGGCACTTGTGGCAGCCCAATGGAGCGCTGGACGAAAACCCACTCTTACCGTCTTGCCCAGGCAGGCCAGCCCCTCCTGCAGCTGCGCCGCATTGATTGTCCCCGTGGCCTCCACGTCCAGGCGCTGGAACAGGCGGCGCAGCCCCTCCACCTCCTCTGGCTCCATGTGCCGTGCAATCACCAGCATGGCCAGCTGCCACGGCGCAGGCAGGAGGGCCACTTGTCGAGTCAGCATGCAGTGACATCGCGAGATTGGGGAGCAGGGTGTGCGCCGCCGCAGCCCACCACCACCTCATCAGCGCAAACCAGGAGATCAGGTGTCTGGCGTGAGCACGGCTGCACAGGCGGCGAAGTCCTCCCACCTGCTTGAAGTGGTTGGCCGCCGAAAACTGGTGCGCGTCCTGCAGGAACGTCTCCAGCTCGACGGGCTGGACGTCGCTCGAGTCGGGCAGCAGCAAGCACTGCGCGTCAGGGGGGGAGGCCAGGCGCTCACAAGGATGGTGGGGCCTCAAGAGCTGGATGAGTGAGGATCGCGTGAGGGCGCTGCATGCAGCAGGCATGCATGCAGCAGGCACACAGCACACAGCGGGCGCAGCGCACCTGGAACGACTTGGCCGAGATCATGCCTGGCTTGGACTTTTCGAGCGCCCCCTCGCGGTCCATCAGCCCCGCCAGCCGCTCCGGCACTGCATGCAGACGTCGGGAGAGTTGGGGCCGGGGTCGGCGCATGGCAGGCGCGCGGGCCGGCGGTGGGTCCCCCGCAAGGCTGGGCGTGCGGCAGCCAGGCGCTCCCCCTGCACGGCGCACCGATGTCGATGTGGCACTCGCGCAGCGCGTGGCTCAGCTCCTCCAGGGTCAGAAAGCCGTCCTTGTCGTCGTCCAGCTGCGCAAAGATGCCATTGACTGCCTTGGCCGTGAGCACCTTCTTCTCGTCCAACGCGGCGGCGATGAACTCCTCGGCGTGCACGCGCCCTGCGTGCGCCAGGTCTGCGCGAGGGGACAGACACGTGATCAGCAGACGCAGGGAGGTTCAGCGTACGCAAGGGAGGTTCAGGAGGAGCGGGGCTGCGAGCATCGCGTGCCATGAGCGTCCGTCGCGCACCCAGGCCGTCGAGCAGCGTGCGGATGCCCTCCTGCTGCACGTCGATGCCCGTCAGCTCCAACGCGGTCGACAGGTCCTGCACGGTGCGCGAGTTGGCGGCCAACCACGAGATGCGTCATCGCGTTGCCGCAATGCTCCCTGCGCTGCCAGCTCGCACATGCCACGCCGGCGGCCCCACCCTCGTGCACCGACCTGCATGTCGATCACGCCATCGTGGTCGGCGTCCACCAGCGAGAAGATCTCACGCAGGCTGCCGATATCGTCGTCTGCAGGCGGACGGCAGGCAGGTGGCATGAGGTGGGAAGGCAATGGGGATGAGTTATAGAGCGGGCCAGTGCTGCACAAGCACCTGCCGCTACCCCCGCCCCCCCCCCCCCCCCCCCCCCCACCCCCCCC
>PCFQ01000008.1:214995-244581 GCA_003063905.1 Chlorella sp. A99 | reverse complement strand
CCCCCCCCCCCCCCCCCCCCCCCCAGCTCCACCACCAGCAAGACGCCCGCGCACCCGACAGGTGTCGCGCCGCCAGTGTCATGAGCATGCACTTGACCCGGTTTTGCATCGTGAACTTCTGCAGACGCTCAAAGATGGCGGTACTCATCGGCGCATCGGACACCGATGCCTGCTCCGTAATCCAAGGATGCTGCGTACAACGGGAGGTCAACACCAAGGGAGGGAGGGGGAGGTGCGCGGATCAGCCCCAGGCTGCTGCAGCATGTAGCACCAGCCAGTGTGCTCAGTGGGTGTGGTGCAGGTTTTGGCACTGCGTGGATGCCAGCCTCTAGCGCACCCCTTCTGCTCGCCCACCTGCATGGCCTCCACCAGCGACATGCGCTTGGCGGGGTCCTTGGTGAGCAGACGCCCCACAAAATCCTTGGCGGCGGGCGAGATGAGGTGCCAGGGCTCGTAATCAAAGTCCTGTGGTGGGGATGGGAGCGGCGGTGATGTGAGCAATCCGGGCAGAGGCAGGAAGGATGCGGACAGGGCAGCGGGCCTCTCAACACGGGCCTGGCCACACTCACCACGTCGTTTTCCAAGATGCGCTGGAAGATGGTGTGGTCTACGGGCACAAGGCAACGAGGAATCGCAGGGATAAGGCACGTGCAATGCAGCGAGGGCCCTCACATGCGTGCTGGCGCGCAGTGTCCACAGCACGCACGTGCACCGCCTGCGCTCACCGCTGCTGCCCCAAAAGGGGGGAAAGCCGCTCAGCAAGATGTATGCAATCACGCCCACCGACCACACGTCCGCCTCGAACGAGTACTCGCCCTGCAGGCAGGCGCACCACGCCCCGCTCGCAGCGCAGCAGCTGCAGTGGTTGGCTGCGGACGCAGCGAACAGCTCCCTCGCTTGTGCGACAGCAATGCCGTGACCAGCCAGCACGCCTCTGCTCCCATGCCGCATGCACGCGCCATTGCTGGCCAGCCCGCTTGCCTTGAGCACCTCGGGCGCGACGTAGTAGCTGCTGCCCACACAGCTGTGGCACGTCTCCCCGGGGGCCAGCAGCTTGGAGAGCCCGAAATCAATGGCGCGCAGGTTTTCGGGTGCCAGCGGGTGCGCCGCCTGGTCGGCGGAGCGGTGCAGCAGGAAGTTCTCGGGCTTCAGGTCTGCGCGCGTGGAGGGAGGAGAACAGGGGAAACGTGTGGGGCTGCTTGCACACCCACATACCAGCCAGGCTCGGGCAGTGCGCCACATGCGCGCCTGCTGCGCTCCGAGCGACGACGCACACGGTCGGCGGGCCGCCTGCCCAGCCGCCGCCGCCGCACCTCTGTGGATGATGCCGCGCTCGTGGCAGTGGTGCAGCACCGACATGATGGCCAAGAGGATGCGGCCGGTGTCGTGCTCGGTGAGGTGCTTGCGCTCCAGGATCTGGTCAAACAGCTCGCCGCCCATGCACGCCTCCAGCACCAGGAACACAAAGTTGCCGTCCTCCCACGCCTCTGCCCGGGGGTGGGGTGGGGGTGGGGGTGGGGGTGGGGGGTAGGAATGTGCAGGGCAGCGGAGCAGCCGCGCTGTCGCCGATGGACCAGCAGCAGCGGCGACCGGCCAGCGCAGCGGTGCGTCTGCGCGGCCTGCTCTTGCAACTGGTTGCGACTCCACACGCTGCCGACAGAGGCGGCGGCTGTGCAACACGCCCCTCCGACCCCACTCCTGGCCGAGCGCGCCCCCGCCGAACCTATGAGCGTGGCCACGTTGGGGTGATCCGATATGGCGGCTAGGATGCGCAGCTCATCAACGGCAAGCGCGCGGTCAAACTCGGGGTGGTGCTTGTCCAGCGCCTTGATGGCCACCTGCTCCCCGGTCTCCAGGTGGGTGCACAGAAAGGTGGTGCCTGCGGAAACCGGCGGCGCCCGCGTTGCAGCGCGTGCTGGTAGTTTTTCAGGGCAGGGGCGTGGCCGGGCAGCGCATGGCAGGCCGAAGCCTGCGTGCCGCTGCGGCCAGCGGGCGGCGCCGGCGGCAGCTTGCGCCAGCGCCCATGTGGCACCGCAGCCGTGCCAGGGCTTCAGCCAGTGAGTGGCATTGACAAGCAAAGGCAAAGGCGGGCAGGCAGGGCGCGCACCATAGTGGCCCTGCCCGACGACGCGGAGGAAGCGGTAGCGGGCATGGGGGTCCCCCCGAATGATTTCGGGTGCTGGAGGCGGCTTGACCTCCATCTGCTGGGTATCCTTGGCTTTGAGCGCAGGAGACAGACGTTTCAGCACCAGCGATGCCAGTTGCGAAACCATGGGAAGGCCCTGTTGCCGGCGCCCTGTCAGGCAAATGCAGGCAGCAGTGGCAGGCTCTGGAAGAGGCGGGAGGCCCGGTTGCTTCAGAGTTGCAGTTGGGGTGACCGCTGATGCATCGAGGCGATCAAAAGAAGCTCGTAAATGTGTCAACCAGCTGCGGAAGCCTGGAGCGCTGTGGGAAGCCTGGAGCGCTAATTGCACAGGGTGCACAGGGTTCGATGGAGCAGGCAGAGAGCACCGGCTTTCTTTGCTCTTCTTAACACCGTCTCACTGCAAACTCGTGCCTGCGATTGATCGATTGCGCTCCCCTCAGGCGCGGGTCCCTAAGCTTGGGTCGATGGCCTCCAGCGCGGCCGTGGCGCTGCCCAGCGCGCCCTGGGCGGCTCCTGGGGCACGCAGCCGATCGGCGGGGCTGAGGCGGAGCACAACTCCCCCCTCCCACAAACACCCACGCGCGCCAGCGCCCCGGTCAGCCGCAGGCGATGGTGAGAAGGAGGGATGGAATCCTCGCGATCAGACCGCGGCGCGGCAGATCAGGCGGCCTGCCCCGCCCGCCCGCCCACACGCAGCCTGCCTGCCCTGCATTGCCTGCCCCTACTGCAACTTTGCTCAACCCGCCTTCACGCCCGCGAGCAGGCGCCCAGGCGCGCGTGGGCGAGCTGCGGCAGCGGGAACAAGAGTATAAGCTGCAGCTGGATGACCTGAAGCGGCGGGCCACCGAGGCTCACGCTGCCTACTGCACCGCCGCACTTGAGACGGCCAGCTCCTCGGGCCGGCTTTCAGACCAAGACGGGGACGGCGTGGCAAACAGCGTGGCCGAACTGCGCGAGCGTATAGAGGCAGCGGTGGAAGCGATGCAGGAGGGCCTGGTGGAGCGCGATACAGAGGTGCGACGCCTGCCACCATCCGTGTGGGGTTCGCCCTTCTTCACTCTTGCGCACCAACCTCTCTACATCTACGTTGGCATTCCTGCCTATGCTCCTGGCGCGCCCTTCTGCAGGTGCGACTGCTGCTGCTAGCAGCGCTGGCGGGGGAGCACATACTGTACATCGGGCCGCCGGGCACCGCCAAGTCGGAGCTGGGGCGCCGCCTGTGCAAGCTGTGCAGGTGGGAGGGTCGTTAGGGACGGCTTGCAGAAATAGCGTCACCACATCTGGCGCTCTGTTTTGGTTGCACCGCACATGCCATGCCCACGCGCGTGCATGCACGACCCTGCCTGCTGCGCTGTCCTCTGTGTGGTCTCACAATGCAGCGCCGGCGCCACCTACTTTGAGCGCCTGCTCACCCGCTTCTCGGTGCCCGAGGAGCTGTTTGGCCCGCTGTCCATGCGCGCGCTCGAGGAGGACAAGTATGTGCGGCAGACGCAGGTGGGCAGGCTGGGCGCGGGACGCAGCAGCATGGATGGCGCCGTGCAGCAGCTGGGAGGGCCCAGCCTGGCTCGTTGCCTGTCTACATGAAGCTGCTGCGGCTGCTGTCTGTGCCCTTCATGTGGCAGGGCTACCTGCCCCAGGCGACTGTCGCCTTTGTGGACGAGATCTTCAAGGCCAACTCCGCCATCCTCAACACCCTGCTCACCATCCTGAACGAGCGCCTGTTTGACAACGGCGCCACGCGCGTGCACGTCCCGCTCCTCTGCCTTGTGCGTACGCGCGGCGGCGGTGCATGCGGTACCTAAATGCACTTGGGACCATGCTGTTGGCTCCTGGACTGCCGCTGCAGCGGGCTCCTGATCTGATGCCCACGCCCATGTGTGCTGCAGGTGGGCGCCTCCAACGAGCTGCCCGAGAGCGAGGAGCTGGATGCTCTCTATGACCGCTTCCTTCTGCGCAGGTCGGCTGGCCTTCTGCTGGGTGGGGACCCCCGATGGGCCAACGCCTTGGTGTGAACTCTTATTTCTCACTGGCACGATGCCAGCACCGTCAGTCGAAAGGTGCCTGGCGGCAAGGGTCTAGATGGAGAAATGTAGGGAAGCTGACGCTGGCAGCACCTCCCTGCATCGTGCGCAGGCAGGTCAGCCAGGTGTCGCCCACCGGGCTGCTGGAGATGCTGGGCAGCAGCGCAGAGGCGGGGGCTCGGCAAGCGCAGGCGCTGCGCAACCCAGGCGAGACTGTGCTCGACTCTCACCTGTACGCGCATGCTGCGCCGGCCTGGACGTCCCAACCTCAACCCCCCTGCCGTGCGCATGCCTGCCTGTCAGGCCTGACATACGACGAGCCAGAGGCGGGGCCACTCTTGCGGCAGGAGGATTTTGTGACGACGCGGGGGCGGGCAGTGGCGACGGTCGAGGTGCCGCGCGCGGTGCTCCACCTCATCTCTGACCTGCGGAGCTACCTACAGGTGGGGGTGGGATGCTGATGCCCAGTCTGAAGTTTATTTTCTGTTTTTTTGTCTCATTTTTGCCTCCTTGTATGGAACAGGAGGCCAGGCGGTTGGACGTCGTCGCGCCGCTGGGGGCTGGGGAGACAGCGCAACACGCCCACCAACACCACCTTCCCTTGTGTCTCCCGCAGGACAAGTGCGAGCCGCCCGTGTACGTGTCGGATCGGCGGCTGGTCAAGGCGGTGGCGCTCATGCAGGCGCGCCAGACAGGGCGGGCAGCAGCCCCTCACGCTCGCTCGCGTCGCGATGCGTCGTCACCTGTGGGGGATTGCTGCGCCGCACCTGACACCTCCACGCGCTGCATCTCCCATCCGCTTTCCCTTTGCAGGTGGCCGCCTACACCAACGGCCGCAGCCGCCTGTCCGAGTACGACTGCCTGCTGCTGCAGCACGTGCTGTGGGCGCGGCCCGAGGAGGCCGACCGCATCTACACCTGGCTGCTCAACGCGCTCTCCGCCTGGGAGACCAACTCCGCGCAGGCGCGCTGCACGGCGGATGGCGAGCTGGCGCAGCGTGGGCTGCGCGCGCGTGTTTCGACAAACACCAGCTGTGGTGCCTCACCCGCGCCACCACCTGTCGCGCCCTCCCCGCAGTTCAAGGAGATCCAGAAGAGCCTGTTCTCGCGCACCTGCCGCGCGCTGGGCGACGAAACGCAGCTCAAGGAGCTGGAGCCCGAGGTTGCGGCGCTGCGGACGGCGCTGACGGAGCGCCTCACGGGTGCACGCCGCGGCGGGGCGCCTGGCGCACATCTGCTTAGTGTGGGCGCGCTGCGTGGCGCCGGCCGCCCCGCCGCGCCGTTGCCATGCGCCCAGCGGCCCGCCACACGCCTGCCGCGTGCGCGGCGCAACGCAGGCGTGTACGCCAACATGGCCGACGACTTTGGCGCGGTGAACAGCAACCTGTGGCTGGGGCAGGATGAGGCTGCGGCGGTGCAGACTGACATGCTGCCCAAGCTGGAGAAGGCGCGGGAGGAGGTGGAGCGGCTGCTGTTCGAGGCCGTCACCCTCGAGGTGGGTGGTGGTGCGCAGCAGGTGGCCGGCCCTTTGGCCCATGGCCAGGTGCCTGGCAATCTTTTGTGCTTGCACCTGCAAGGACAAGGGGAGGGGGGGGGGGGGGGGGGGGGGGCCCCCCGGGGGGCCGGCGGCAAGACGGGGGGGNGGGGGGGGGGGGGGGGAGGGGGGGGGGGGGGGGGGGGGGGGGGGGGGGGGGTGGGGGGGGGGGGCCCTCGGCGGCGGCAGCGACAACGGGGACCGCAAGCAGTAATAGCCAAACACAGCTGCAGCTGTGCCCGCCCCGCCCGCCTAGCCAGCCTCCCTACGGCCTTGGCCCAAGGCGGCCAGCGGCGGCAGTTGCGTGCAGCATGTGAGGGAACCGCAAAAGCGGCCCTCCAGGCTCTGCTGGCAACTGCGGCTTGGCGGCAGCAGGCGGGCGGGGGGGCGCAGGTGGGACATCTCAGTCCCTGCCTGCAGTCTCGTATGCCTGCGTACAGGCAACAGTATTGAGCGATGCCGCCATCCTGCCTGCTGCAGCGCATGTCCCGTAACGGCGCTCTCGCCCACCCTCTCCACTGCTACAGGTGGCGCTTGGCCAGCGTGCCAGCGCGGTGGAGCTGGCCCAGCTGCTGCCCTCGCAGTGGGCACAGTTTCTGCAGCCCTCGTGATGGACAGCCCCTCGCAGCAGCAGCAGCAGCGGCGGCAGCGGCAGCGCAGGCCCCACGGCCCCAGTGGCTCCCTGTTCGGCCTGAAGGGCCTCGCAGTGTCGCAGGCCAGCTTTCCTCTTGCTCAGCCGCAAGCTGTTCCATTCACGCACTGCCCCAGCCTGCCTGCCTGCCTGCCTGCCTGCTCTGCGCGCCCCACGCCCGACAGGTGTCGCTGCTGCAGCGGTCGGACCCGGTGGTGCTCGCAGAGCTGATGCCCAGCGCCTGGAGCGACTTTGTGCGCAACGCGGGCTTGGAGGAGGTCAAGCCGCTGGGCACGCGGCCCCTGCCCAACGCCAGCTTTGCGTCCGGCACGAGCCGCGCCTTCTGGTGGCAGCAGCCTGGCAGCCAGCTGCAGCCCGGTGGTGCGGGCCCGCCCCAGCCTTGAGGCCTTCACCACTGCTGCTTCACTGCCCCTCTGAATCCCCTCTGCACTGTTCGCACTGCCCCTGCAAAGTGTATGCTCAGCAAGCCCAGTGACCAGTCGAAGTGCCACCACAGTTCAGAGCTTTAGAGCCTGTCCGCACTTTGCGGAGCGGCGGCGCACGAGCGGGCCCGCCTCCGTCCCAGGCCCAGGCGGCGCAGCCTAGGCCTGGGCTTGCTCACAAGCAGGCACCGCCCCTGCCCACACTCTGCGCTGCTCTGCAGGTGCTGGAGGAGGCGGCGACAGGAGGACGCGGCGCTTCGGGCCGCCGCTGCTGCAGCTGCGCAGCAACAGGGCCGTTTGCAGCCGCGTGTTACGCTTGACCCAGGCGCCAAAGGCAGTTTTCTTGCAATCTGTGGTCCCAAAACGTGTGGTCAGGCAGACCACGGGGACCCTGAGGTGGCCACACTGGCCAATTTCAACTTCTTCGGCGCCAGCAGAGCCTCAGGCCGCCTCAGTGGCTGAGGCACATCAGCTACGGGCGACGCTCTGCCGCGGTGGCGTTCCACATCCACTGCTGGCGTGGCTACCCAATGCGCCCATTACCCAAACCCCACCATTTGCACTCTGGCAGAAATGTGAAGGTGAAGAATGGACCCTGCCTGCGCCCTGGTCTGCGGGGTGGCGCAACGAGCGGGCGGTGCGCTTTCTCTGATACACACATTCTCTGCTGCGGCCAGCCGCACGCCACTTCCCTGCGGCCGCCGTTGGCGCATTTTTCGACCATCGCACAAAGGTATGTGCAGCGACCCTCTCGCCTACCAACTCGCACGCGGCGGCCCCCCGTCGAGGCGCAGGCAGCCGCCCCTCCCTGTCACCCCCGCTCTCCCCGCCCCCCGGGACGCAGGTCAGCAGCATCAACCTCACGCTGCACTGGACCAAGAGGCCGGCGCCTGGCGGTGGCGCGGCGCGCGGCGGCGGCGGCAGCGGCAGCGGCGGCGGCGGCCACCGCCAGTGGCGACTCCGGTGCCGCAACTTATCCTGCCACGCCGCCATCAAATAAATCGTCCGTGTGTTATATCAGGCGGCTGTTGCGACAGGCTGAGCGGGAGGCCATGCAGCGACAGGGCGTGTTCCGCAGCCCGGCAGCTCCAATAAGTCGCCTGCAGCCCTTCCATGCGGCCAGACGGTAGGGCGGGCAGGGTGAAGCGCGCAGGGTGGCATGGTACTCCGTCTTCAGCTCTGAGCCCTGCACGTTCGCTGCCTGCAGCGGCGGAGCGCAGCAGAGGCTGGAATGCGTGTCTGCTCCAGAGAAGCGGGCCGGCGGCGCTGCGAAGCGCCAGCCGTCTGCCGGCGCCCCGCCGGCAGCAGTGCCCCCCGCAGCGCCCGCCGCAGCGCCCGCGCCGCCGTCGCTGGAGCTGAGCTACCGCGACGAGGAGGGCGCGGTGGTCCCTGTGATGCCCGCCGACTATGGCTTCCGCTCAGGCGCGGGGCGGCTGTACCAGAAGGACTATGGCACCATCCCCACCAGCGCCTGGCACCTGGGGCTGGCCAACTTCAAGAAGGAGCTGCGCGCCTTGAGGCGCTCAGGTGCGCGGCGCTGGCGCCACCGGCTTGAGTGCTGGGGCTGACGTGTGCGAGCGCTGCGCCATGCCCGCCCCCGCCCGCGCCTGCCCCCGTCTCCACCAACAGACCAAATTGGCCATCTGTGCTGCCCACGCTGGCCGCCGTGCAGTGCGCTACGACAGGTTCAGCGAGGTGTCCAGCAGCGCCAGCCCCGGCCCCCTGCGCAGCGTGGGCTTCAAGCTGGGGGGCCTCGTGCGTCAGGTGGGCGGGGAGGCGGGTCGCGTCCACGTCGGGGCAGGGCCGTGCTCCAGGCCCGGCCAGGCGCGGCCCGGCCAGGCAAACAAGTGCGGTTGCGTGCGACCGCCTGCATCCCCCAGGGCTTTGAGAAGCTGGACCTGTGGCTGGAGGAGAAGGAGGTGCTGGGGAAGCTGGCGGCGCCCAAGGATGCGCGGGCCGACCGGCTGACGCCCGAGCAGGAGCAGGTGCGGCGGGGGCGTGCGGCTTGCAGGAGGCGCGCCGGGAGCACCGCGGCCCGTCGATCGAGCCTCGCCCCAGGCCGCCCCTCTCCCGCCGCCCCGCCCCAGCTGCTGGGCAAGCTGCGTCAGCTCAGGCTGGATGACAAGAGGGTGGCCGAGCGCGAGCGGCACCACGCGGCAGTGGCGGGCGAGGCCAAGGTCTCCTTGCCAATCAGGCTCGTCTACAAGTGAGCGAGCACGCTCCCCGGGCGCTGCAAGGCTGCGGCGCAGACGCAGCTCGCGTGCCGCAGGGCGCACTCCCCCTCGCCTACCTGCGTGCCCGTGGCCAGCACCCTCAGCCGACCCTGCCCCCCCGCCCCCTCTGCGCAGCTCGCTCTGCTGGCTGCTCGACGTGATGTACGAGGGCCGGCCCATCCAGCGCTTTTGGGTGCGTGCGCTGGTGGCGCCCGCCCCGGCGCCAGCCGCGTTGCGGCCAAAGCGCCCGTGGCAGCGCCCGCCGCAGTGCGCATGAAGTGTTCCCGGAGAGCCAAGCGTGCTGCGCGCCTTCACACTCCTCCCCCGCTTTCCTGCGCCCCCCGACCCCCCGCCCAGGTGCTGGAGACCGTGGCCCGCATCCCCTACTTCACCTACATCTCCATGCTGCACCTCTACGAGTCGCTGGGCTGGTGGCGTGCCGGCGCCGAGCTGCGCAAGGTGGGGTGGGGGGCGCTTTGGCGGCGCCGCCGCCGTGCGTGGCGCGGGCAGCGGCACGTGCAACGCGCCGGGCGACTCACCGTGCCGCGCATCCTCGCGCCCCCTCCTCCCTCCCTCCGCAGGTGCACTTTGCGGAGGAGTGGAACGAGCTGCACCACCTGCAGATCATGGAGAGCCTGGGCGGGGACCTGCTGTGGGCCGACCGGTTTGTGGCCGAACACGCGGCGCTGCTCTACTACTGGCTCCTCATCGCCGTCTACCTCGTCTCGCCCTCCCAGTCCTATGCCTTCATGGAGCTGGTGGAGGTGGGCGGGTGGGCGGGTGGCGGGTCTCGATGGGTGGGTGGCAGTGAAGCATCCCGCCCCACATCTCCGCGCAGAACCATGCCGTATGCTCGTACGCCGAGTTTGCCGAGGAGAACGCGGAGCTGCTGCGGGGCATCCCGCCGCCGCTGGTGGCGCTCAACTACTACAAGAGCGGTGCGCGGGGGATGTGCAAGTGTGTAGAGGGGATGGGGGGATGGGGGGACACCGTGCAGCTGGCTGTTCCTGCTGGTGGTGCGTAGGACAGCTGCACCACACTGGGTTGCTCAGACGCCTGCCCCCAAGGCGACGCCCTCTCACCAGTGCTGCCCCTCCCCTGGCAGGCGACCTGTACCTGTTTGACCAGTTCCAGACGAGCTACAAGGGCAAGGAGCCGCGCAGGCCGCCCTGCAAGTGAGTGCGCTGTGGGCGGAGTTGCGCTATCCGCGAAATGGAGTGCCCGCGCTTGCCTTGGCCCATGCTGATCTTCCCGCCTCGAGGCGCTCACTTGCGTGCGCGTGCGCCGCCCACCTGCGCCTGCAGCAACTTGTACGACGTGTTTTGCGCCATCCGTGATGACGAGGTAGAGCACGTCAAGACGATGCAGGCGTGCCAGGCAAGGAGCTGCCCTGCGCGCGCCGCTCTTCCCTGTGCTAGCGGCGCCGGCTGGCAGTCACGCGCTGACAGAGTTGCTACGTGGCTGTGCCCCTCACCAGAACAACACCATCCGCCTCGACCTCCAGAATGAGGCGGCCATGCGGCAGGTCGCAGAGCAGCAGCAAGTGGCAAAGCTGCCAGCCAGCGCGGAGGAAGACGAGCAGTGACCTCGCGCGCGCATGGCGCTGCAGGCAGCGCCGCCCAGGCGGTGCTGCAATGAATCCACACGATGTCACGCGAAATATGGCAGCACAAGCCCTGCAACATGTGTATGGTTCCAACTCAGGCCAACTGCGCTAATGCATCTGTGCTCCTCGTCATGCTCTTGTGCTGCAACCTCTTGTATTTTCCTCTCCTCGTTCCTTCCTCTCGTGCTGCTACCTCAATTGTCTGTGCTAGTGTTGCAATTATTTGCACTAGCTTGTAACTTGAGCTACGAAGGCCTCAGTTGCTGCTGCCCCTGCCGCTGCTTTAGCGGGCTGCCCTGCTGCTGCGCGCCGCCGCTGCTGCCGCTGCCGTCGGCCGCCGGCACGTGCACCTCCTCCACCTCCTCCGCCTCGTCAGGCACATCGTCCAGCTCGTCCAGCTGCCGGTCAGCTGGTGCGCTGGCTGCAGCGACCACCGCCATTACCGCATCGTGACCCCTAGCGAGCGCCTCGTCCACAGGCGTGACGTCCTGCCTGCAGCGGCAGAGGCGGGCGACAGCGACGGCCGAGGTCGGCGAGCAGGAGGGCCAGCGCTTGTTGGGAGCGCCGTCCAGTAGCCTGCAGCGGGAGCGACCGGCGACCAAAGGCCCCGGCCCAGGCTCCTTGCTGACGTGCTGTTGAGGGCGCCCTTCTCACTTGTTGAGCGCGCTGGGGCTGGCGCCCTTCTCCAGCAGAATGCGCGCCACTTCGGCGTGGCCGTTCAGGCAGGCCCAGTGCAGCGGCGTGTTGCCCTCCTCGTTGGTCACACCAACATTCTGCAATGCGGCCATGCCATGTTGGACAGGGCACTACTGCAAGTCAAAGCAGACGTCTGCCGTCCTGCTCCCCCCAACCCCATCTCACCGCGCCCTCTTCTAGCAGCAGCTGCACGATGCCAGTGTGTCCGTTGGCCGCTGCCATGTGCAGCGCTGCCAAGGTAAAAGGACGCAGAATGTGAGGCCACCGCCCCCCTATCCGCCGCCGGTGCCGCCGCCGCATGCCGTGCACGCCGCGCTCCCGCGGCACTCGCACCCGTCTTGCCGAACTCGTCATGCGCGTTCACGTCTACTTTAAGCTCAAGCGCCTGCTGCACGTCTTCCATGTCGCCGTAGCGCGCGCCGTCCACCAGCAGCTCCGCCAGCTCCTCCTGCGATACGACCATTCTCTTTCGCACGACGGCGAGGCGCGGATACACTGGGGGGAGGCAACTGGGCGAGCGGGAGTGCTATGACCAGTCACTGCAATATGAAGCTCAAGGAAGGGTGGCAAGTTGCAAAAAAGCATCTGAATGCGAACGAGCGAGCATGGCCGCCACTTCGACAGGTTCCAGGGCCTTCAGCAAGCCTCGCAATTTGTCAATCAGGGTGTTGGCGTCACATCGACAGCAAGCAGAGGCGATCTGGCAATAGGAGAGCCCGTCGACACCCGATGGCGACCGTCTGCAGCACCTCGTACATTTTCAGTGCGCTGGAGGCTGCCAGGAGGCCGCATGCGGTCATCCAGAGGTCAGCGGCCTTCCGGCTTGGAGGCGCAGCACCGAGGCCTGGCGCCAGTCAGCTAGCCAGGTTAGCAGATCCGGCCTGAGCAAGGGGAGATGGGGAGATGGCTAGAGGGTGTCATGCATGAGGCAAGTGCGCCCCCCCCCTCCCCCCCGCCTCACCGCCCCGACGCTTGTCACACTCTGCCATTCTCGTGCGCAGGTGCAGCTACCGGACAGAGCGCGACCGGGACATGCAGCAGCAGCAGTACCTGCCGGCCGCGCCGCCGCCGCGCATGCCGCCGCCGCCGCCGCCACCGCCGCCGCCCGTGGTGCGCGCCCTGCTGCCTGCCTGCCTGCCTGCACACAACGCGCCTGCGCCAACCCGCCGCTGCTCGTGTGCCGCGCTGCAGCCGCACTGCTGGCCTGCCTGACACTGCGCCTGCCTGCCAACAACAACAGGACTCGGGCATCAACATCTCGCGGCGGGGACTGGCTGGCATCCTGATTGGCGGCTCCCTGGTCTGGTACGCCCTCCTCAACGGCGGCGTCCCCATGGCGGGCGTGGACCGCAAGCGCAACATTGTGATGCTTCGGACCAAGGGCGGCAACGTGGTGGCGGCCACGCAGGTGGGGGAGAGGCCGCTGCGGCCGCGGGGCGCGGGCTGCTGCCAGCGGTGGTGGCCGCTGGAGCATGCGGGCAGTCGCGCCCCATGTAAATACATACTGACTGCCCTCGCGGCGCGCAGGACTCTGCCGGCCGCACGTTCCTGTTTGACAAGGCAGGCAACATCTATTACGACACCGAGGACCCCAAGCTGGGGATTTATATCGTGAGCTGGGGCAGCTGGCGGCTCTTGCTGGCTGCGGCGGCGGGTCCGCGGCGGCTGCTGCGCCCCTGCGGCTGGCCGCCGGCTGCTCCTGCGCTGCGCTTTCCCTGTGCCGAGGGGCTGCACTGCCCCTTCCCCCTGGCCCCCCCCCCAACCCCACCCCACCCCACCCCACCCCCACCATCACCACCACCCCACCCGCCCAGGTGGACACGGCAGGGGAGATGTACAACGAGTACCTGGACCTGGAGGGCGCTGTGCAGCGGGTGCCGGTGGGCAACATCGGCGACCTGCGCTCCCTCAAGGTGCGCGTTCGGCTTGCCGGCAGTCTCGCTGCTGGAGTTCTGTCTTCGGCCACTCAGCGCCCCCACCCGCTGGCTGCCGCGGCGCAGGTTGACGAGATTGGCGGCGTGAGCATGCGCGACCTGCAGCGCGCCGTCCGCGAGCTCCGAGGCGGCCGCATCGTGGGCTTCCCACGCACCCCAGTGGAAGGCAAGCAGGGGATGGCTGCTCCTCGCCCGAGCAGTATGGCGCCGCGCCGGCTGCCCGGCTCTCACTGACATCGTTCTTTCCTGGCGCGCCGAGGCGTGCAGGCAGCTGGGAGGACCTGATGCCGCCCAACGCGCCGGCCAGCCTGAACCGCGACGGCACCAAGGTGGAGCCGCCGCCGATACTGGAGGACTGGGAGCTGGACCTGGAGCCGCGGCGCAAGCTGTTTGGCGGCGGCAAGCCCATCACCGATCCGGCAGAAGCGCTGAAAGGGCTGCGCCGCCAGGGCGAGTGACACCTCGGCCCTCTCTTCATCTTCTCGACGGATGTGTTTCTTTGTACTCTGTATTGCAGCTGCTGATGCGCAAGCGGGAGCACGTGGGCGCCGGTGCCTAACGCGCCAGGGAAACCCTCTGCCTGAGCCGCCCGCTCCCGCCACTGCACTTCACAATCGTTGCAGCGTGCATGGTAATCGTATGTACGCTTCACCATGACCTCCCCTGAGCTTTAGAGGGGCTGCCCTAGCGAGGGGAGGGAGTGAAGCAGGGCATGCCGATCCTTGCGCCTCGCTCTTAGAAGCCCCCGCGGTTGAATTCGGCATGGCAACGACGGTGCGGGTGCTGCGGCTGCGGGGCGTGCCCATCCTGCGGCAGCTGCAGCTGGAGGAGGCGCTCATGCGGGCCGACGCCGCCAACTGGATGCTGGTCAACGACGGTGCCCCCGACCCTGCCATTGTGCTGGGCATCTCCGGGTGCGCAGCCAGTAGTGCCAGCAGGCGGCAGCGCTGCGCGCCGAGTGCGCGTCATTGTTGCCGCCGCATGTGCCCTCCGCCCGCCTGCAGGAAGCCCCAAGAGCTGGTGCACGTGGAGGCGGCGGCTGCGGCGGGCGTGCCAATGATCAAGCGCTTCACAGGGGGCGGCACGGTGGTCGTGGATGCAGACACCATTTTTTGCAGCCTCGTCATGCACCAGGCGGCGGTGCCGCACGTGCCCGCCTACCCCCGCCCCATCATGCGCTGGACAGAGGAGGTGTACGGCCGCGTGTTTGGCGCGCACGGGCAATTTGCGCTGCGAGAGCACGGTGAGCCAGGCGGGCGCGAAGCCGGTGGTGCACGTGCGTAGTGCGCTTGGCGCAATCCCAGCTCTTGCCACTCCACCTCCTCACTTGGCGCCGCGCCTGCCGCAGACTATGCGTTTGGGCACCGCAAGTTTGGGGGCAACGCCCAGGCCATCACCAAGGGGCGCTGGGTGCACCACACCTCGCTGCTGTGGGGGTTCCGGCCGGAGCGCATGCGCCTGCTCAAGCAGCCCGCCCGGGCGCCCCAGTACCGCGAGGTGCGTCCCCCCCCACCCCACCCCCACCCCCCACCGGCCGCCGCCGCGCTCGGTTGGTGCATGCGTGCGCGCGCCTGCGTTGGTTCATGGACGGTCGCCGTATCGTCGAGCCGCTGTGCCTGCGCCTCACCCTCGCCCATGCCTGCGCAGGGGCGCGACCACCTGGAGTTTGTGATGGCGCTGCAGGAGCTGCTGCCCAGCCGCGAGGCGCTGCTGGACCAGCTGGCCGGCTGCCTGGAAGGCGCGGGCTTCTGCCTGCAGCCCGCAGAGCTGGGAGAGGCGGAGGAGGCGCTGGAGCGCAATGCGTTATGCGGCACGCGCGTGCTGGATTGGGCTGATCACCTGCCTGGCACCTCATGACCATGCGATTGGCCAGCGGCGTCCTCATTCCTGTGCTGCTCTCTGCCTCCTGCTCAGCTCTGCACTATCTCAAATTGCTATCTTGCTTTGCAACGCACTGAAGAAACAACAGATCTGGTGGTTGAGCAAGGGTTGTACAGGTGGAGCAGAGCGCAGGCACACGCACAGGTCGGCCGGATATGCCGCCCGTGCGTACTCGCTGCTCTAATCTGGCGCGGCGTGGCGTCGTCGCAGGCCCACGGGCATGATCCTCTTGGCCGGCTGGTCCGCAGGCAGGACCAGGATCACAGGTCCGCGGGCTTGCGTTCGTTGATGATCTTCATCACCTCCTCGGCCTCCACCTTGTCGGCGGGCGTCTGCCAGAGGCGGGCGGAGCTGTTGGAGTCTGCGTGGCGTGCGGGGAGGGCGGCGGGGCTGGTGGCAAGTGACGGCGCGGCGTGGCGCGTTGCAGCAGCAGCGCACTGCGTGCCCGGGGGCGGCCCTCCCCGCCCGGGGCTGTGCCCGGGGGCGAAGCCGCTGCCGTGTCAGCTGCTGGTTCTGCGCAACCCCAAGGCGCGCCACAACACAACAAAGCAACGGTACAATGTACCGCTGTGCCCCCCCCCTCCCTCCCCATGCGCAGCACGCGCACCCGGGTGGTACATGCGCGTGGCCTGGCGGTAGGCGTCCTTGAGGCGACCGGGGTCACAGGGCACGCCAAACGCACGCAGCACCTGCTCAAACGTCGTCGCCCGCGCCACCTTGTCCTGCGCCACGCTGCGGTGGTAGGCGCGCCAGTCGGCCTCGGGAGCCTCCTCGTCTGGTTGCACGGCCGGCGCCCGCTCCTGCTTGCCCGCGCCACTGCCGCCGCGGGCGCGTGCCCTGCGGCGTGCGCCGCGCGCTGTCGGCGGCGGCTCGCCCATGGGTGTGCCGTTGGCGGCGTGGTCGACGTAGGCGCCCACGGGCACGTAGCCAGGTTTGCGGCCGCGGGCGGCTGCGGTAGCCCGCGCCACTCTGGCCGCCTCCGCCTTCTTCGCAGCCTTGAGCACTGCAGCGGCAGGGCGGCGCAGGAGAGGGCACCTTGTCCGGAAAGGTGGCAGAGAGCGAGGCAGAATGTATGTGGTGCCGCGATGGGGCTGCAAGAAAGGGGAGAGGGCACACGCAGCCGCTGCACCTTCGTCGGAGGGTTTGTTCTTCTGCCGCCACGCCATCGCCGCGCTCTTCCACGCCTCATTCTGCTTCTCCCTGTCCGCGGCAGTGGCCTGCTCCGCCCTGCGCACGTACGCACGTGTGGCACAGTGTCCTGCACAAGCCAGTGTCGCAGTGCCAGCACGCAGCGGCACCGCAGTCCCTTCTCACTCTTTGAGCAGCTCCTTGGCCTTGCGCTGGATGGCAGCCTGGGAGGTGACTGCGGCAAGCACCACCAAACCAATCGGCACGCATCATGCGGGCTGGCACAGGTGAGCGGCGGTAAGCGGCAGATCGGCTTGGGGCCCTCGACTCACGGTGCCTGAGCCTGTGGGGCGGGACGAAGACAAAGCCCTTGTGGCCCTCGCTGAACAGCGGGGCCGCCTCCACGTCTGCTGCCGGCAGTGGCGTAAAGCTTGGCCCTCCCTCGCGCTCTGCCTCGGCCTCCACAGCAGCAGGCGTTGCTTCGGCACAGGGCGTCCCAATTTCGCGAGCAAAAACCATCTCTGGCGTAGGGCTTCTGCTCTGCTCGGATGCTTCCTGTTGCTGCTGCCAGTCCTGCTGTCGATGCTGCTTGGAAAGCAGCCCCTCCTGCTCCTGATGCTGCAGCGCTGATTGTTGCCAAGGCCGCTTGTGCTGCTGCAGCAGCTGCTGCTGCTGCTGCTGCTGCTGCTGCCTCCTGTTGCACTCCTCTCCAGCTCGCTTCCGCGAGGCCGGCGCAGGCTGGCGAAGGCGCAGGCGGCGTATCGCCAGTGGCTCATCGTCAGAGTCAGAGGTTGCTCGCGCGAGCGCCTCCGGGCCCTCAGCCTCTGCAGCCTCCTGTGGCGCCGCCTGCCCGTCAATCGCACCCCGCATGCTGAAACCCTGCTGCTGCACCTGCTCCGGATGCTGCAGTTGCTCCATGTGCTGCTCAGCCGGCGGTGCTGCATCTGCTTCTGCTGCCGCCACTGCATCTGCTTCTGCTGCCGCCGCTGCTGCTGCTGCCGCCGGGCCAACAGGTGCACTTGGGCCCGCTCCTGCGGCCGGCAACCGCTGGCCCTCCTGCCCCCTGCGCCGTTGCATTTGCGAGAGCCGCTGCGCCAACGACAGCGAGGCCTCTGCGTCGCTGCCTGCACTGCACTCGCCAGCGCTTGCATCGCCAGGCACTGCTGCGTGGCTGGCCTCAGGCAGTTGGCGCTCAACGGAGCGGTCGGCGGCAGCAGCCGCCCCGCCCAGCGCGGTCTGGCAACGCCTGCTGAGCTCCTCCCCGCTCCGCAGCAGCTCCACCATTTCTCCAATGCGCCTCTGCCATGGCAGAATGGAGCGGCATGAAACACAGGTCTCCCCCACGCGAAAACGCTTTGCCCGACCCTCTGGCCGCAGGCGTGCTGGCGTGGGGTAGTTTAGGCGAAACCAACCTCTAGCACCTCGTACACGCCCTGCGCTCTACCGAGCGCTTCCATCATCGTCGTCGTCGAGCGTCTACGCAGCCTGCCTGCGATCGTCTGCAGGCCATCGCGAGGGGCTGGTGGCTTGGGGGCGTGCGCGACATCCAGACGTTGCAGTGACAAGGAGACGGTTGCCACAGCGCACAAGAAGGCGGCGGGCGGGCAGATGTGGGCGGGGGCGGGATGATCACAATAGTCCTCCACACACACTGTACACACGCACATTGTCAGCACATGATCAACACCTGTCGCACCCCTGGCCCGGAAGGTGCCTGGGCCAGCGCGCGAAAAACTCTGCCCAACTCTTTTCTGCCAGTCCGGGTGCCCATTTGGCGATCAACAAGCAGGAGGTCGTCGTGCGCAGCTGCGCGGCGGCCCCAACGCTCTAGGCCAGTGCACATGGCTGCCGCTGGCGACGCTGGCGCCGCCACCGCCTCCGGTCGGTCTACAATAACACCTCCCCCACTGGCTCTCATCACAACCGTCGGATGCCCTTACTGCAAGCGTGCCAAGGCCGCACTGCAGCAGGCGGGGCTGCAGTATGAAGAGCTGGAGCTGTCGAGCTTCCCTCAGCTGCTTGCGGAGGTGAAGGCGGCATCAGGACAGGCAACCATGCCGCAGGTTTGTTTGTGCATTAGGATTCGAGAAGCGCAACTCGCTGTGCTGATCATGACATGTGCTGATGCTGCTGGCGCAGGTGTTTGTCCAGGGCAGGCTGCTGGGCGGCGCCACCGAGCTGGTGGCAGCGCTGGAGGATGGAAGCCTGAAAGCGCAGCTGGCGGCGGCGGGCGGCGGCCAGCCGGCGCTCCCCCCTGCGCTGCGCGAGACCATTGATGCGGCGCTCAAGTCCAGCGCCGACAGCGCTGCCGGCGCTGGAGAAGAGGCAGAGAGCGCAGAGCTCAGCAAGCTGGCCGCGCTGGCTGAGCAGATGAAGGCAGCAGGCTTAGGCACGGCGCACAGCCAGACGCAGTTCTCGCTGCATGCGGCGCTCGAGTGGGTGCAGCAGGCACGCGGCCTGTGCCTGGCAGGCCCCGAGGCTGCCCAGCTGCTCGGACAGCTGCAGGCCGCACAGCTGCTCACGCTGGCAGGCTCAGGCAGTGCACAAACCGATGTGGCAATCACGCCAGAGCTCGCGGCGCAGCACCCCAGCACTCGGCTGCTGCTGGTCGCCGATGCGCCCCTGCCCAGCAGGCTGGGCGAGCCTTTGAACAGCCACTTCTGCTGGTTTGGGCCCGCGCGCCCTGCTTCCGAGGTGGGTGCCCCCATTGGTCTTGGGCAACCGCTCAATATGCTTGATGCGTCCAGGGTTCCTGACGAGGGGTTCTTGCCCTCGTGCTTGTTGCAGGTGGCAGAGGGACTGCGGCGCCGCCTCCTGGTGCTATCTGACCGCCACATCACGCCTGATGGGCGCAAGTATGCGGGGCTGCTCCCTCCTTGCCAGCACTGGGCCGCGTGCTGAGCCTGTGTTGCTGCTGCTTGCACTGGGCGCCTCGTCGGCAACACGCCTGGAAAATGCAGTCCTCGGCTCCCGCTTGCAGGGTGAGCTATCGAGCGATGCGCCAGGACCCCGACTTCCGTCATTTTGTCGACGCCACTGCCGAGTTGGCGAAGGCGAGGGGCAGGGATGGGGGCAGGCAGTCCAAGGCTGGCAAGCAGCCCGAGGCGACCTGCTGAGTACGACACAGCGCAGCTTAGACTTCGCGCTTGTGACTGCAGGTGGAGCTGTCTGGGCTTTCGCGTGACGAGCTCATATGCTTTGCCATCAATGCCTACAACGCACTCGTCCTCCACGCCACGGCGGTGCTGGGCCCTGCAGGCGAGCGTGCTGCACCGCCTTGGCTGCTGCCAGGGCAGGAGAACCGCTGGCGCGGAGGCCTGCGTGGGGTTGACTCGCGCGTCCTGTTGGCCGCCCGCCTACAGAGGGCACGCTGGGCCGGCTGCGCTGGTTCGAGGGCATCGCCTACGACATCGGCGGCCTGCGCTTCAGCGCCAACGACTTGGAACATGGCGTGTTGCGCGGCAATGCTCCCAGCCCTGCCTCGCTGGCGCTGGTGCTGGGCCTGCCCCGGTCGTGGGCGGGGCGGTCGTTCAAACGCGGCGACCCCCGCGCGGCGCTGGCGGTGGAGCCCATCGACCCGCGCATTCACTTCGCGCTGAATTGGTGCGCACTCGCTGCGTGGGACGCTTGCGCTGCTTGAGGCAGGCTGGCTGAGGCCGCGTGTGCACCGCTGCTCGCCCCGCTTGCAGCGGTGCCGCGTCCTGCCCGCCCATCCGTGTATACACGCCCGAGGCGCTCGAGTTTGGGCTGGACTCTGCGGCCCGGGCGTTCTGCGCCAGTGAGCCGGGACGCGCTGTCGAGGGGCGGCGATCTGGTGTGCCCGCGCGGCGACTTTGCTCGTGCGTGTGTTTTCATGCGCTTTTGCTGGGTGTGCTGCCTGCAGGCGAGGTGGAAGTGGACGCCACCGCTGGCGAGGTCACACTGAGCATGATCATGAAGTGGCAAGTTGGGCGCGGGGGTGGGGTGGGGGGTGGGGGGGTGGGGACCGAGAGTTTTCTGGGATCAACAGCTGCCCGCTGCTGCAGGTACGGCTCCGACTTTGGCTCGCAGGCACAGCTGCTGGAGTTTGTGGCCGAGCACACCGCGGGCAGCACGCAGGACGCGTTGCGGCGGCTGCTGGCCAGCGGGCGGCCGGTGCAGCTGCGGTTCCGGCCCTATGATTGGAGCACCAACGCCGCCGACTGACAGAGGGGCGTTGGCAAGCTTAATGCAGCACTTTTCTCCTGTCCAATCCGCTGCGGGCATCACATCCGGTGTGGGCGGGCGGCGGTGTGCATCACGCCCGGCGTGGTGGGCGGCGGTGTGCAGCTCTGTGGCGGCTCTGGGCCATCGTTCTGTTCACTCCGTTTTTTCTCCACATTTTCTGTGTGCGCAATCAGTGGGATCTGGATGCTCAGAACAGGCGAGGCGGCTGGCCCGCGCCTGATTGCGGAGAATGACCTGGTGGTGGTGTACGAGCGCTTCGACAGCATGAAGGCGGTCAGGGTGAAGCGCGGCGGCACCTTTAACAACAAGTTTGGCGCCTTCATGCTCAAGGTGCATGCGCGCCGCAGGCTGGCCGTGCGTCTCAAGGAAAGCAGCATCGATCGTACAGTGCGGCCTGGCGCCGGCATGCATTCGCATTGCTGTGGCGGGAGCAGGTGGCCCGGAGGCGACGGGCGGTCTGATCATCTGCTCAGCATCACGGCACACTTCTCTGGCCTTTCCAGGACTGGATCGGCCAGCCGTACGGCAGCCGGCTGTACGCAAAGGCCCCCTCGCGTGGCTGGGTGTACGTGCTGGAGCCGACGCCTGAGCTGTGGACGGCGGTGCTGCGCCACCGCACGCAGATCCTGTACGCCGCCGACATCGCGCTGGCCGTCGCGCTGATGGGCCTGGCCCCCGGGGCCACGGTCATCGAGAGCGGCACGGGCAGCGGGTCGATGACCACCAGCCTGGCGCGCGCGGTGGCGCCGCGCGGGCGCGTGCACACATTCGAGTTCCACGAGCAGCGCGCGCGCCTTGCAGCCCAGGAGTTTGAGGACAACGGCCTGTCCGGCGTGGTGGCGCTGGAGCACCGCGACGTCGAGGCGCGGGGATTTCCCGAGGCGCTGCACGGCGCGGCCGACGCCCTGTTCCTCGACCTGCCCGCGCCCTGGCGCGTCGTGCCCTCGGCCGCCGCCTGCCTGCGCCCCGACGGCGTCTTCTGCTCCTTCAGCCCCTGCATCGAGCAGGTGCGGCGCCGGGGAGGGGGCTAGAATTGTTGCGCCGGCGTTGGCCTGCTGGATTGAAGACACCAGCGCAGCACGGGGATGGTGCACGCGAGGGCCAGGGTTTGCGATGCACCGCCCTGATGTGCCTCGGCGACCGCACCCGCGTCGTCGCTCGTCCTGCGGCAGGTCCAGCGGACGTGCAAGGAGCTGAACGCTCATGGCTTCCGGGGGATGCGCACCATGGAGATCCTGCTCCGCCAGTATGAGGTGGTCAACGGCCAGCAGGCCACCGACATTGATGCGCTGCTGCAGCCGGCGCCGCCCCCCGCCGCGCGTGGCGCCAAGAGGCCGCGGCCTGGCAGCAGCAGAGGGCCGTCAGAGGAGCAAGCGGTGGGAGCGGCGGTCAAGGGGGCGGCTGCCACAAATGGACGGGAACTCGAGATGGCCCAGGAGGCAGCGGGGGCAGGAGCTGGCAGGCCAGACGAGCGCGATGCGCCAGCAGCAGTGGAAGCCACCGAGCGGGAGGCAGTGCAGCCTGCTGATGTGCCAATGCCAGATGCAGCAGCGATGCCAGGAACAGCAGCAGCAGTGGCAGTGAGAGCTGCGGGGCAGCAGCAGAAGCGCGCGTTGTGCCGGCCAGTAGCTGAGGGCAGGGGGCACACTGGCTACCTCACGTTTGCGCGAAAGGCCGTCTGATGTCACATTAGCAGTGGAGGAGAGCGGAAAGCAAGGCGACAGGACAGAACGGGAAGCAGGAGCAGAAAGGGATAGTTCGCAATTCAGAGCGAAAAACAGAGTCAGCAAAAGATGCTAGTATCCACGGCGGCGCCTATGGTTGCTTGGCTGCCGCGTCCTCATTGGAGCCAGCTGCTGCTTGCGCAACCGCAGCCTCAGCCTCGTGCGCGAGCCTGGCAACCAGCGCGTCATGGACGCGGTGTAGATTCAGGTTTTTGCCCCCCACGGCTTGGAGCACCCACGCCTGCGCGTGGAGGGAACGAGGGTTTGAAACTGACTGGAAAGAGGCAAGGTCGCAGTTTGTGTGTGTGCAATCAAGCCCTTGCCTGAGACGACGTGGGCACCATCAGCTCAACCAGTAGCTGTCGCTTGCTGTGTTCTGTGGGCTCTGCCGCCGGCCCGCTCGCACTGGCCGCGCCGCCCCCTGACCAGGCGCACTGCTGCTGCTGCTGCTGCTGCTGCTGCTGCTGCTGCTGCTGAAGGTTCAGCTGCCAGTCGTGCTCCTGAAGCTGGCGCTCCAGCCGGTGCTGCACCGTCTCTGGGGCCGCTCGCAGCCGCAGCGTTGGCGCACCCTGGCCTGCGGCTGCAGCCAGCAGCACCCGTCCGTCCACCTCAGAGACCAACACAGAGGGGATGGTGGGCTGCTCGGGGCCCCCGTCCCCGCCCATCACCATCACGCCATCTGTGCCTTCGGCGTTGAGCACAACGGCGGCGACCGCCCCCGCCGCCTGCACGCGCAGCGCTTTCTGCACAAATGGGCAGCCGCCCCGTCGGAGCAGGGCGACGCGGCCACGCAGGGCCGTGGGGTTGGCCAGCGGATGGCATGCGTCCAGGGGGTCTGCCATCACTGCCTTGCCTTCCACCATGCAGACCACAGGGGCTGTACCACACTGCTGGCTGCCTCCGCCATCCGCCTGCTGCTGCTGCTGCTGCTGCTGCTGCTGCTGCTGCTGCTGCTGCTGCTGCTGCTGCTGCTGCTGCTGCTGCTGCTGCTGCTGCTGCTGCTGCTGCGCTGAGGCGACCTCGCCCTCCTCCTCTTCCTCCTCTTCTCCCTCCTCGTCGTGTTCCCCCTCCTCCTCCTGTCCTGGCCCGTCCCCATCCTCATACTCATCCTCCTCCTTGCCCAGTGCTGCGCCGTCTAGCTGAGACGCCAGCTGCCGCTGGACTGGCTGGTAATCGGCAGACGCCATGGCGGATGCGCCATCAGCGTAGCTGGCAGCAGCGCATTCGGGGCTGGTGCTCAAAAGCGGCCCAAACTCTCCAAGCACCGACATGAGCTCCTTGACGCTGCTGTCGACAGCCTCTATTTCTATTTGCACGGCCTGGAACAGGGGCAGATCCTTCTGGGGCGGCTCGGCAGCGCCTGCAAGAGGGATGGGGCAGGGCCGTACCCAGTCGAAATGGATACTTTAACGGATACCAGAGCAGACGGTGCTGTGAAACACCGTCTGCCTTTGTGCCTTGCATGTCCGCCCCACACCTGTTGCCGCGCCGCCGTCATCCACCTCCTTCTCCTCCTCATCGTCGGTATTTTCATCATCATCATCATCCTCTTCTTCTGCATAGATGGCAAGCAGGGCGAGTTCGCATGCCCATCTGCCACGTTGCGCCGCAAGTTGCATGCACCAGGCTCTGCCCCCGGCCCACCCTGCTGCCGTGCTGGCGCCTCTGTGAGCTGCAGCACCACTGCGTTGTTGGGCAGCGCCTGCAACGCGTGCTCTGCCAAGTTGATGGGAGGCACCTGTGGACACAGTCGGGGCAGGATGACCGCAGTAAATCAGAACAGAACGAGTAGCACCGGCAAAGCTGTGGCTGAGTTGCTGGTGGTCTGCTCACCTCCTGCAGCCTCGCGCAGCCAAGGCTGCCAGTGCCAGCCACCTCGGCTAGGTGGCAAACAAACTGACGCAGTATAGGCTGGCCGCTCACGCTCACGCCCGGGAGCTGCGAGCCGGCTGATGGCAGCGTAGCTTTGGCCGAGCCACCTCCGCTGCCCTTGGCCGCGCTGCGCGGCACCGTGTGCAGCAGCTCCTCTGCCTTTGCTCGCCTGGCAGTGGCCACCGCCCGGGTCACCGCTCGGCAGGCCGTGCACCGCCGCTGGCGAAGCAGAGTGTGCCAGCCAGGCCGCAGCGGCACAAGCGGCATGGCAGCCGCGACCTCTTTGGCAGCGCGCTGCGCTTGGATCAGGTTGGTCTGGCACAGGTGCGCGCACTTGGTGGCAACGTGGTTGTCTAGACCCTGCTGCCACTCTGCGAGCGCCGCAGCGGCTGACGCATTGCGACGGCCTCTCGCATCGCCACTGCTTGCACTGCTTCTGCTGCTGCTGCTGGTCGGAGCCTCCTGCTGCTGCTCTGACTGCCGCTCTGACGGCGACTCGGCTAACCCGGACCTGATGCTGTTGCTGCCAGCTGCTCTACTGTCGCTGGCACGTTGCACCTTGGCACGGCTCGCCCTGCTACTGCTGCTGGCCGTCCCGTCGACTGAGCACGGAGGCGAGCTGGGGCTGGGGCTGCTGGAGGTGCTGCCATCAGAGGCGTTAAGCGGCACGTCAAAGGGCGGGAAGAAGTGGCCCTCGGTGCTCAGAACGTAGTGGTCGACGAGGGCAGAGGCATTTGAGAAGAGGAGGTAGAGGTACTTGACAGTCTCGCTGAGGAAGAAAGACTCCATGGTGTCCTCCAGCTGCCCAGTGCTCACGTCGCCGACCGATGCATACCCGCACACCGCGTGGTTCTTGTCTCGCAGGCGGTTGTGCAGCGAGGCTCCCACCTGCAGCGCGTAATAAGAATGCAGCGCACTGGTGAAGAGGCATGCTCATTGCTGATGGCCAGAGCGGCAGTCACAACCCTCTGTAAGCAAGCAGCGACGTCAGCTGGCGACCTGCAGCAGGCGCGGGTCGTGGGTGGCCGAATACAGCAGGAAAGTGGACTCCATCAGCTCGGGTCGCAGCGGATAGCCGCCCTCAGTGGGGTGCCGCGTTTCCAACTGCAGCCGGGTCAGGGGCAAACATAGGAGCTGGCATGAGCACGTGCTTGGCAAATCAGCAACAGACCCACAAGTGCAAACCGTGCCAGCTCCTGCCGCTGTGCGCCTCCCACCTGGATGTCAAACATCTCCGGCAGCCAGCCAAACCGATGCCATGCAGAGGTCCAGTTGGCATGGAGCGCCAGCCCCTCTTCCACCTGTCCCGCTAGCGCCTGGAGGCCTGGCCAGAACGCGCCCAGGCTCCACACGTAGGGGTGCAGCAGCTGCCCGCCCTCCATGTGCGCATCGATCAGCCAGACGTAGCCGTTAACTGCATGGGAGAAGGGGAAGAAATGCTGATGGAAACCAGCTATGTGGGCTGCGAGGCCTTCCTTTTCGTATTGGTGCAATGCAGCAACGGCATCTGCTTGCGCACCAGCACGTGACAGCTGCAGGTTGACGATGGCTGCCGAATACATGTTGGTGAACATGTTGAGGAAGGCCTCGTCGCCAAATGCGAGGTAGGCCTGCAGCAGAGCGCGTGGGGGGCGCATGCTGCTTTGTCACATGCGCACCACCACGAATGCACTTGTTCTGCATGGCCAACTGTATCAGGCAGTGCCTCACACATCCAACTCAACAGATACCCATTCCCCAGGTGCCTCCGTCATACCTTGAGCAGGTACTCGTAGAACGAGTCGACGCCGGCGCCCACGCCCGCGTCGGTGCGCACCCACGCGCCGCTGTCGCAGTTCATCGTGTTGCCCACCAGGCCACGGCTGCTGCGCATGCCGTAGATGGTCTCCACAGCATAGCGAGCCTGCACAAGGTGGAGGGGGTGCATGGCAATGACGTGAGAAATGCGGTGAGGAAGGAGCGCCCCTGCAGAGCGCCAGCCGGGCTGCGGAAAAGTTGCTCTCAATACTGGTCTCACCTTGGCTTCGTAGGTGGCGTTGCCAGTCAGGCGGCTGAGCACGCCAAATTCCAGCAGCAGCGTGCCCGCACAGGCGGTGCAGGTGGAGCGCACGTCCCCGGGGATCTGGCCCTGCATGGGGGCAAGCCAGGGCAACACGCGAGCCGAGTTCAGGAAAAGCCCGGGCGGCGAGGTGGATGGTGGCCAGCCGGCAGCATGCATACGCCACCAGCGCCCGCCTCGCTCGCGCCGCCCACCTTCTCCAGGTTCACCCAGGACAACGGCACTCCCGATGGCGTGTCGAACGCCGGCATCAGCCGGTCGGTCAGGTCCACCGCCAGCCGCAGCAGCGCGCTGTCGTAGCCGGGCAGCAGCCCCGGGTCGGCCTCGATCAGCATGTGCGCCGAGAGCAGCCCCCCCAGCGCGCGGATGGTCAGCTCAAACACGTGCACTCGCGCGTCGACGGCGAAGCTGCCGTTGGCCGCCAGCCAGCGCACGGCGCGCTGGAACGAGCGCCAGTCGTCCATGACCTGCCGGGGCCGCGCTCAAGGCTTGGTGAGACGCGCGTTTGCACCGGGAGCCCAGCGGGCGGCCACTTGTTGACACGCAGGCAACCATGATGCCCGCCGCCGCACGCCTCTCGCCGCGTGCACAAGCCCGCACCCAGCCCACCAGCAGCGTGTCGAGCGAGTCGATGAGCGTGAGGCCGACGCCGCCCTGCGTGTCCTTGCCGCGGCAGCTCAGTGGGCGCAGGTCGTCCTTGGGGAAACCGTGCTGCATGTAGTTGGACCAGCCCCAGTGGAACATGTCGAGCGACTCGGCCCTGCGTGGAGCGCGGTGGAGTGGGACTGTTCAGGTGTTGACCTGCGTCGCACGCAGCAGTGGCGAGGCGAGCGGCCGCACCTCAGTTGCGTCAGGTTAACAAGCGGCCTGGCTGCCTTGGCCTCCACCTCAAAAGGGCGAGGCGCCTGGCGGGCATCCTGGCCCAGGTGAAGCAGCAGCGCGAGCAGGCCCACGGCCACCTGCGGCGGGTGGGCGGGCAGCAGCGGCGCGCGAGAGTCCTCAGCCAACAGCCCCCTGATCCGACTCGCTCTAGAGTCCTCAGCCAACAGCCCCCTGATCCGACTCGCTCGTCCAGTCAGAGAGCGGAGAACTCACGGACAGAGAAAGGGGCCGGACCATCTCATTCCAGCTCACTAAAGACCCCTCTCGCTCTCTCTCCGAGGCTGGAGACTGTTCCAGCTGCATGCACTGCTCCTCCAGCTGCCTCCCTCGCGGTCGCGTTTCTAGTCCGCTCTTTTCATAGTGCTGAAAGTCTATTGAACTGACGGAGGTAGGAGGCAGATTGCCGGCTGCACAGACGCAGGGCTGCAACTCGACTGATCAGAGTCAGAAGCCAGAAGTACAGAAACTCCTCTCTGAGAAGGAAATAAACCAGTTTGTCAATAAGAGCAAGCGCTGAGAGTGACTAGCCACTAGCTCGTGGCGCTTTCCACACCAGCGGCGGTGGCACCGGCACCGGATGCGCGGGCGACCTGGCCCGCCCATCAGCCACAGCCACTGCTAAGGTGGAGTTGGTGGGCTTGCTAGTGATGCTGAAGATGAATGTGATGGGGGCCGCGGGGCCCTTCCCGGGGGCGTTGGCCCTTCGGGGCGCAGCGCCGGCTCCATGGGAACTTGTGACAATCAAAGCAAATGCAGAATGAATTATAATGACAATGCAAACTTGGAGCAAGCGTAGAGAAATTGCGAGAGTTCGTTTGGGTCACAGTGCAAGCACGCGGCGGCAGGCGGCCTCGAGCAGGCCCGCCGCGGCATCCGCCGCGTCTTCGCCTGCGCCTGCGTCGGGCAATCGGCGCTGACGCCAGGCAATGTGCCCATCCGGCCGCACCAGCAGTGCGCTGTCGGGGCCCAGGTCCTGCGCCCAGTACCAGCCGCCCTCGGCTGTGTCGCTGCCCTCCCACGCGTGCTCCTGCACAACTGTCGCGCCACTGCCCGCAGGGGGGCGCCGCTCCGAGCTCAGCCCCAGCAAGCGCACCACGGGGTGGATGGCCACGCCGGTGGCCGCCTGCACGCGGTGCGCCGCCGCCAGCCACGCGTCCAGCGCGGGCCCGCCCGCCACGAGCAGCAGCAGGCTGCCCGCGCCGGCGGCGGCGGCCAGGTCGACGGTGGAGGTTGGGGGGCTGCCCCCAAAGTCCAGCGATCCCTGCTCCACCAGCTCCAGCTCGCGGTGCGGCAGCCGCGCGCCGGGGAGGGTGGCGGGCACGTAGGGCGCGTCGCGCGGCTTGGGCGCCGCGTACGCCGCCGCCTCCTCCGCATCGCCGGGGCCCGCCGCCACCGCCGCGGCGGGGCCGGCGTACACAGAGCCCAGGTCCTCCTTGGGGTACTGCAGCCGCAGCGTCTCGCCAGAGTCAAACACCGCCTGGAGCTGCGGCGCAAACCAGACGCGCATGGGCGCCGAGGCCGCGCGGCCCACGCGGAGGGTAGACTCGAGTGCCGCCTTGCGCAGCCCGCTGGGCAGGAAGCCCAGCGCGGGCGAGCCCAGCGTGTCGCTCAGCAGGTTGGCGGTCTTGAAATCGAGGCCCATCAGCTGCGGCCGAGAGGGAGAGCGGGGAGAGTGCAGTCCATTTGCCGGCGTGCAGAGGGGATCGGCGCGGGCACAGCGGGCGCACAGCAATGCGACACAAAGACGTGATGCAAAGCAAGGCATACTTGCATGCCCGCCCAGGCCGCCCCTTGCCGTGGGGATGCGCAGCGCCTCGTAAAAGTTGTCCACAGACAGCTGCATGTTGGCAAACGCCACCGGTCGCCGCTCCTCGCCGTAGCTGGCCAGCAGGCCGGGCCCCGCCGCGCCACCCAGCACTGCAGCCAGCTTCCATGCCAGGTTGTGCGCCTCCACCACGCCGGTGTTGAGGCCAAACGCGCCCGAGGGCGGGAACGTGTGCGCCGCGTCGCCCACCAGGAACGTGCGGCCGACCTGGTAGGTGTTGGCCACCTTGCCGGCCATGGTCCACGGGCGAATCGTCTTGGTCTGCAGCAGCGGGGGAAGGAGCGAGCGGCGCAGCGCATCAGTGCACCGACACAAGCAGAGCCGAGCGCTCACTGCGTGACAGGAGCCCTCCAGCCCTGGGCATGGCGGCTGCCCTGACCTGCAGCTGCAGGTCCGACCGCCCTGCCGCCTTGCGCACGAGGTTGACGCAGACCTCCGGCCCAAAGTCGGAGGGCGACTGGAGCGGAGGGAAGTAGGGCACCTAGAAACAGAGGGTGCGGGCATGCCAGGATGGAAACATCAGTCAGAGGGCGCATCATCAGAAGGAGATGCTGCCGGAACAAGTTGCAAGCAGCAGGACACCAACTGCTTGCCTGCGCCACGAACTCGCCCTCGTTGATGTTGTGCGCCACCATGACGGCAATCACGTCCGAGTTGAACACAAAGTACAGCATGCCCTCCCGCCCTCGCAGCAGGCTGCCCAACTGCACGAATTTCAGCCACAGGGGTTGCATCAGCATGGCCAGCGCTCAGAACAAGGAGGTTGTCAGTAGGGGGGGGGGGGGG
>PCFQ01000008.1:196669-214984 GCA_003063905.1 Chlorella sp. A99 | reverse complement strand
GGGGGGGGGGGGGCACAGGTGCAGCGCCATGCAGCTTGGGAGGGAGCGCCGCGTGCCGCACCGCACCCCACCTGCGGCGAGATGAAGTGGATGTTGATGAGGTGCTGGATGGCGCCGGGGCCCCCCATGCCCACGCCCAGCTGGTGGCGCAGCGTGCCGCGCAGGCCGTCGGCAGCCACCAGGTACTGACCCTCCACGGCATAGCGCTGGCTGCCGGGGCCCTCCACCTCGGCGCGCACGCCCTCGGGGTCCTGCACCACCCGCGTCAGGCGGTGGCCCATGCGGAACGTGACCCCTGACGCGGTGGCCGCGCGTGCCGCCATCAGGGGCAGCAGCTTGTGCTGCGCCAGGTGGGCCACGGGCTCGGGGCTGATTGCCGGCGAGAGAGGGGTGGCCTGCCCCGGGAAGTGGTCCACCACCCCCAGCACCTCGCCTGCCAGCGAGTGGCAGTAGACAAAGCGGCGCCACTGCTCCAGCGGCGGCATGCGCGCCGCCACGTTGGCTGCCAGGCCTGCTGGCGGGGGAGCGCAAGAGGCGGGCAGGCATCAAGCGGGCACGCATGCATTGGTCGTCCTGCCTCCCCTGAAACGTGTGCAGAGCGCCCCTGCTCAGTGCGCCCCTGCACACGTGGCACCCGCCCACCATCCAGGCCGCGGAAGACTTCCATCGTGCGGTGGTTGATGAAGTGCGCGCGCGGGTGGTCGGTCAGCTGCTCGTCGCGCTCCAGCAGCAGGCAGGGCACGCCGTAGCGCGACAGCAGCAGCGCGGTGGCCATGCCCACCGGCCCGCCGCCAGCGATGACCACGGGGTAAGACTCTGCGCTGCCAGCACCGCTGGACAGGCCGCGCAGCGCCGCCGGCAGAAGCATGGTGGAGCTGGGGTGGGGCATGCCACTGGCAGCCGCTGCCGGCAGGCGCCAGAGGGCAACTGCCGCGAGACGCAGTGCCATCGTGGGGGCCTATAGTTTCAGCTGCTCGAGCAGGCTCTGCAGCTCGTCCTGCTCCTCTGCGCTGCGCTCAGCTCTGCAGCACGTGTGCAGCACACAACAGTTGGCAAATACTAAATGCTCGCAGCATGCACCAGCACTGAGCACTGAGCACTGCACCAGCACGCACCAGCACGCCTGCTAGTGCAGGTGTCACGCCCTAAACTCACGCGGCCTTGTTCAACAGCTGCAGCGCTTTGCGGAGCACTTTAATGCGGTGCTTTGCGTAGCCCGACTGCGGTGGCAGCTGCTCAAACACTTCGAGCGCCGCCTCTGCCGCCCGCCGCTGCTCCGCTTCCGACTTGGCCGCCTCTGACCTGTGCCGCCCGCCACGAGCAGCCGAACCCTGCTCGCGCTGCTGCTTTAGGGGCCTCCTGGAGATCGATGAGCGCTTCTGCGCCTGGCGAGCGCGCTGTTTGGCGAGGCTCCCAAGCTCTTGCTGCTCCAATTCGCTGAGGTTTGGCTCCTGATCGCCCAGCGACGACATGCAGGCGATACGGAGCTCACAATTGGATGGGGGCGATGAAACAGGACCTGTTACAGGTGGGAGTATCCCTGGCAGCAAAAGGTCTGCCTTCGGCACTGTTTTTCAGCTATTCCCGGTTACTTGGGCGAGCCTTCAGATCGTGCCGTGCCATCAGACGCTGGATCGGTTCCCCCTTTGAGTGCTCCTGCGATTTCGCTCTCCCGGCTGGCCAGCGCACGAGAGAAGGTGGGCAGGCACTGCCAGACGCTGCCGGCAGCCCGTATTTTGAAATCGAGTGCCGTCTGTTCAGTGGCATCATCCCCCTCGCTCGCGGTCGCTTGTGCCCCAGTCTAGAGCCGCGGATCTACGACAAGGTGCGGTGCAGCATGGGCGCGCGATGCCCTGCGCGATGCTCGCTGCCTAGCTAGGCCGCCCGCCGCCCGAAACTCCCGCCCCGCCCGATCCCCTGCCCTGCCCGGCTGGCCGCGCAGGCCGTCAAGATGGACCAGCAGGAGCTGATGCGGCGGATCATGGAGATCCAGCGGGATCCCAACCTGACGGAGGCGGAGAAGGCCAAGAAGCGGCAGGAGGTGATGTCTGGCAAGTGGAACCAGCCCGCGGCCGACGACGACAAGGCGGATGAGAAGAAGGGTGAGCCCAGCGAGCTGCGAGTGCAGCTGCTGTGCGTGACACAGAGGGGCGGCCGCCGGCGCGGCAGCCACGCCCCATCCCTGCTCACGGCAGTGCTCGCTGTGTGCCGCACGTGCTGCCAGACGCCAAGGGCAAGGCCGCCAAGGAGGCGGACGCGGGACTGGATGACGACACGCTCAAGTGCACCATCTGCCACGACCTCTGCGTGCGCCCCGTCACGGTGGGCGCCCGCTTACGCTTGCTGCAGCGGCCCGGGGCGCCACTTGCGCAGCGGCAGGCGCGTGGCCAACGCGAGGGCCGCAAACCGTGGCCAGCATGCGAGAAACGCCTGCTCCCCGGTTTCATCCCCTCCTGCCCCCCCTCCCTTGCGCAGGCGCCCTGCCAGCACAACTTCTGCCTCAAGTGTTTCCAGGACCTGGTGGGCAAGGGCAACAAGAAGGAGTGCCCCAACTGCCGCCAGAAGTTTGGCGCCGCGTTTGCGCAGAACCCGCGCATCAACACCGCGCTCACGGTCGCGATCCGCGCGTTCAAGGCGGGCGCAGAGCGCCCCGTCTCCAAGCCGTTTGAGCGGTGCGCCGTGGGCGGGCCGGTTGAAGGGGGAGGGTGCAAGCAGCTCATCCCCGTGCGCGCCTGCGCTCTGCCGATTGTCGTGTGCTGCCTTGCAGCGATCCGCCTTGGCCCTCTCTGCAAGCGCTGCCTCCTCTCTGTCCTGCCCTGCCTACGCAGCATCAACAACGACGACCGCCCCGACGAGGCGTTTACCACCGAGCGCGCCGTGCGCGCGGGCCGCGCCAACGCCGCCTCGGGCGAGTGGCGCGCGGGGAGGCCGCGCCGCTGGCTGACGGGCTGCTTGGCCGAGGGCTGGGCTCGCTGCTGCGCCTCGCCTCTTCTGCCGCTGTTTGACCTTGGCCGCCCTCCGTGCAGGCCGCATCATGGTCACCATTCCCAACGACCACTTTGGTCCCATCCCCCCCGAGGCCGACCCCCGCGGCACCGGCATCAAGGTGTGTGTGTGGTGTATGTGGGGTGGTGTGTGTGTGTGCGTGTGGTGGGGGGGTGGGGTGGTGGCCGGCGATCTGCGCCGTCCGTGCATTTCTGTCCACTACAGGGCCATGGTGGAGGTCTGCGCGGGGCTTGCAACTGCCCTGCTACACGCGCCTGCCCTTGTTCCGCAGGTGGGCGAGTGGTGGAAGGACCGCCTGGACTGCCGGCAGTGGGGCGCACACTTCCCCCACGTGGCCGGCATCGCGGGCCAGTCCAACGTAGGCGCGCAGTCCGTGGTGCTGTCCGGCGGGTGAGGAGGCAGGGAGGGGGCTGCAGCGCCTGAGCCCGCGCCCTGCGTGTCCTGCTTCTCTTCCCTTGGGGGGCACACGCTGGTCGGCCGCCTGCACGACCTCCATCAGCCCCCCACGCCCCGGCTCCATTCGCTTTGCACATTTGGGCCCCCACCCCCCTCCCCCCCAAACCCCCAACCCCAACCCCACCCACCCCACCTCCCAGCTACGAGGACGATCGCGATGAGGGCGAGTGGTTCCTCTACACCGGCAGCGGCGGCCGCGACCTGTCGGGCAACAAGCGCACCAACAAGGAGCAGTCGAGCGACCAGGCGCGCGCGCAGGGGCACTGCCACGCGGGGGTGCCGCCCGCCTGGCCAGTGCCCATCCTGGCCCATCCATCTGTGTTGCCTGCTGATGCCGGCTCCAACAATCAATGCTACAGTTGTTTGAGAACATGAACAAGGCGCTGAAGCTGTCCTGCCAGAAGGGCCTGCCCGTGCGCGTGGTCCGCTCGTTCAAGGTGCGCTGCAGTGGGAGCCGCGCGGCATGCGCTGGCCTGGCCCGCTGGTCTGCCCGCGAGCTACTGGTCTGCCCATGAGCGTGCTGCACCCGGCCTGCGTGCCGTCGCCACGCCTCCTCTACCCCTCCCCGCCTCCTCTCCCCGCCCCAACCCGAGCGCCCGACCCCACACTCGCCCTACTCAGTGCCGACGCTTCATCCCCCACAGGAGAAGCGCTCCTCCTACGCGCCCAGCCAGGAGACGCCCGTCCGCTACGACGGAGTGTACCGCATCCACAAGTGCTGGCGCACCAAGGGCACGCAGGGCTTCCTGGTCTGCCGCTACCTGTTTGTGCGCTGCGACAACGAGCCCGCGCCCTGGAGCTCCGAGGGTGCGCGCGCAAGGGGCCGCCGCCTGCGGGGGAGCGGCGGCGCGCCAGCGTGGCCTTGCGCTGTGGAGCGGGGGCTGGCTCCTGCCTGCACGCGAGGCGCGCCCAAGCGCCTGCCGCTCGCTCACGCCGCCGCCCGCGCCCTCCTCGGCGCTGCCGCCTGCAGAGACGGGCGACCGCCCGCTGGACGAGAAGGATGTGCCGGCGGCAGCGCTGGAGGAGATGAAGCGCGCGGACAAGGGGCAGGTGTACAGCATGTCGGCCAACCCCTGGTGGGGCTGGGACGAGGAGAAGAGCACCTGGGGCTGGACGCACGACCCGCCCGTCAGCCAGCAGCGCGGGGGCGGCGGCGCCGCGGGGCCCAAGGCCGCGCGCAAGCGGCTGACCGAGCAGGAAAAGGCGCTGCGCGAGTTCACCTGCGGCCTCTGCAAGGCCGTGCTCTCGGACCCGCTGTCCACGCCCTGCGGTGAGGCCGCCCGCCTGCCGCCGTCGCACGTCGCAGCCCTGTGGAGCCGCGTGCTGGGCTACAGAGCTGGGCCGGGGGCAGCGGCCCAGCACCAGCCCCGTGCAGGCTCCCTGCTCGGATCCCCGCAGCGCCCTCAGCGCTCCCCTCCCATGATCCTCCCCCTCGCCCTCCCCGCTCTCCCGCACCCGCAGGCCACAACTTCTGCAAGCCCTGCCTGGACAAGAAGTATGGCGGCATCGCCGACGAGGTGGAGAACGCGCACCGCTCGCTCCGCGTGCGCAAGGTGCTCAAGCCCTGCCCCACCTGCAAGGTGAGAGCCGTCCAGCTGGAGGCGGGGGCGGCTGGCGGCGCGGCGGTCGGCGCAGCGCTGGCGCAGGGCCGCGCGGCGCCCGTGCACACCGTGCTGAGGCCCCCGTCCACTCCCGCCCCCCCCCCCCGCCCCCGCCCCCCAGGTCGACATCTGCGACTTCCTCAAGACCGCGCAGGTCAACCGCGACATGGTGGCGGTGATTAAGAAGCTGCAGGAGGCGGTGGAGAAGGCGCGGGCCGAGGCGGCCAAGGAGGCGGCGGGCGGCGAGGGCGAGGGCGAGGACGGCGGCGAGGATGCCGCGGGCGAGGGCGCCGAGGGCGCCGAGCCCATGGAGGCGGAGGCGGGCGCACCCCCGCAGCAGCAGCAGCAGCAGGAGCAGCAGCGGGAGCAGGGCGGCGCGGCGTCGCACCAGGTCACGGACGCCACCGACGGCAGCGGCGGCTCCACGGTGGGCAAGGACGCGGCGGTGGTGGACCACCAGGCGCAGACGGCGAGCCCGCCCAAGGAGCCAGCGCCCGCGCCCGTGGCGCCGGCCGCGCGCCCCATCAGCGAAGCGGCCAAGCGCGAGGCCGCCGCGCGCGCCCTGCACTCTGAGTTTGCCGAGTTCGACCTGGACCTGGTGTCGGCGCTGCTGGAGCAGGAGGACGGCGATGAGGGTGAGGCGCGCAGCCGCCGGCGGGCCACCGCCCCGCCGCCCTGCCCTGTGCATCCTTCCTGCCTGCCTGCTGTGCGCCGTACCGCCCTCACCCGCTTGCGCTGCGCCCCCCTGCCCTCGCGCCCCGTCGCGCCGCAGCGGCTGTCAAGTACGCGCTGCGCAAGATGCGCAACCAGATGGCGGCGGAGGAGAAGAAGCGGCAGAAGCAGGCCAAGCTGGACGCTGCCAAGGCCGAGGCCAAGCCCCTGGACGCCAGCGACGCCGCCGAGGCGGTGGCGCCGCCCAAGGCCGTCAAGGGCAAGCGCAGCAGGAGCGCCACGCCGGCCGAGGGCGCCGCCGCAAAGAAGGCCAAGGCGTGAGGGGAGAGTGCAGGATGGCCGGTGCTTCACTGCAGCAACGCACGGCGGCAGCAGCTCAACGGGGCTGCTGAGAGTTTTGGGGGCAGGGGGAAGGCAAGAGCAGCGTGTGCAGGCAGCAGAGCCCAGTGTGCAGCACAATGTCGAGCAGTCGAGTCGAGTAACAGGAGCAGGAGAGCACAACTGAAAGGAGCAAGCAGACAAGGCGAATATACAGCGAGGCAAGCATTGGGGAGGGTGTCCTGCTCAAGCGCTCAATTGGCGCACACAAGGCCTGCACAGCGTCCCCCTGCGCGCGCTCACTCGTCGTCGCTGCCGTCGCCACCGCCCTGGTAGGCCGCCTGCCCCTCCCGCTTGGCCTTGAGCATGCGCTGCGCGGCCTGGCGCCGGCCGTCGCTGCGCAGCGCCTGCACCAACTCGTCCTGGCTGATGCTCTGCAGCCAGGCCAGGTCGCCCTCATACTCGGACGCGTCGAAGTTGGTGATGCCGCCCTTGACGCCCGTCGCGTTGTGCAGCTCGCACCACAGCATCATCTTGTCGTACGCGCGCGCCGCCTGCTCCTCCAGGTCGAAGCAGCCCAGCGAGGTGGGCTTGCCGTTGCGCCTGCGGCGGGCGCGGGGCGGGGGCGGCCCGAGTCAGGCAGCGCGGCCGGCCGAGAGGGCAGCGGGCCCCCGGCCACCCCTTGCAGCGCTGCTGCAGCCGAGGCGGCACGTGGGAGGCGGGCGCAGGGGGACCGGCGCTGCAGTGGCACTCCCCCCACCTGAACTGCGCCTCCCATCGCCGCGTGGGGAAGGTCTGGTGCACGCCGCGGTACTTGCTCGTGTAGGTGCGCCCTCCGCTCTTGTGCTTCGAGGCCTTGGTGACCTTGGTGGCGGCGCGGGCAGGGCCCGGGCGCGCGGCCGGAGCGACCGGCGGCGCGGCCGCAGGCCCTGCCGCCGGCGCCGCCGCGGGCACTGCCGCCACGACGGTGGGCACCGCCGTGGACGTGGGCACAAAGGTGGAGGGCTGCAGGGCGGCGGCACCGGCATAAGCGTGAAGCGGGTCTGCCTCGCGCCGGCGCCGCAGCTCCCCCCAGTCGGGCACCGCCACTCCAAGCTCTTGGCTGATGTCGGGCCCGCCCAAGCGCCGCCGCTTGTAGATTTCCGGCTTGGGCTGGAAGGTCTCTGCCAGACCCTTGATGTGTGCCTGTTGGGGGCAAGGCAGGGCAACAGTGGACGGGCAAGGGGCCGGGTCGGGCGCGATTCCAGCAGGCCGCCACCCCGAGTTGGCGCACACGCATGCAATGCGCCGTGCGGCGCAAGCTTACCATCAGATCGGCTCTCATCGCTGCGCTGGAGAGCCTGTTTGCAGGGCTGGAGGTGGAGGGCTCCACGACTGCGTCCTCCCTGCGGGTGCGAGCGCGAGGGGGAGGAGGGCGAGGACGCCGGTCATCCGCGGCGGCGGTCAACAGGCACTCTGCCGCGCTCGCTGGTCTTGGAGGCCTGTCAGTGGCCCTCTGACCCCCGGCAGCCGGCTGCGACGCCGCGGAACAGCCTGAAGCGGAGACATCGTGCGTGCATGGGATGCCACCCCACCTGGGCCCTGAAGACGGCTGGCTGGTCGTGGCAACCACTGTGGTCATCGTAGGGGGGCGAACAAGAAACAGGCAGGTCCCGGAGCGGAGCGCGGGACGGCAGCGAAGCGCTAGAGTCAGACAGGAGCGAAACGAAAGCGAAAGTTACAGTCGGGACAACGCGCCGAGAAGGAGGCCAGCAAGCGGGCAAGGTGGCACCGCCTCGTCCCCGCCCCTCCCCGCGCCACGCCGACGCACACATACACTTTCCCCCTTCGCTCTCTGGAACATCGGTTCCTTTCTGTCACAGTCAGGCCAGTGCGGGGCAACAGCAAGTCATCGAACGAACGCGTGCGCCCCACCAGCGAGCGGGCCCTGAAGATTAGGTAGACAGAATGCAGCGGCAAGGCGGAGGGGAAACAAAGAGTAGGGCGCCGTGGCGCCCTGCGGCATGCTCACACCGCGCTGGCAGCCGCGCGCGCCGCCGCGTCGCGCTTGACCTGCGCTGCGGTCATGCCGTTGCCGCGGAACGAGGCGTACGCAAACTTGAGGGTCCAGAGGCTCCACAGCGACTCGAGCGACCAGAACGCCGCGCCGATGAAGTACATCACGCCCACGCCCGTGTTGTCGCCAATGGCGCTGATGGCCGACATGAAGCCAGCGTGCGACCAGCTGCTCAGGATCGGCGGCGCTGCAGGGGAAGGGAGGAGGAGCGCCGTTGTGAGCGCACACATGCACTGGAGGCAGCTGGTAGGGAAAGCAGAGAGGACTCTGCAATGCGCCACGGCCTGGCCCTCCCACCTCGGCAGCCTGCAGTTGAGGCCCCGCAGCAGGCGCAACGCGCACCCCCATCACTTGTGCACGCAGAATTAACTAGCAGCCAGCTCCCGGCCCCTCGCGCCCCGCGACGCACCCACGGCACTCCAGATGCAAAACACGAGGTTGGCCATGAAGCCGGCGAAGAAGACGGCGTAGCCAAACGCGCTGTCCTTGATGGCCGCGTTGTAGATGCGGGCGTACCAGAGGATGTAGGCCCCCGGCACGCCGCCCAGCATCCAGATGATGGACCACAGCCAGCTGCCGGTCTTGTCGCTGCCGATGCCGATGAGCGCGGCGGAGACGCAGACAAAGTTGAAGAACATGCACCAGATGAGGCCGAGCCAGGCCCAGTAGCAGCGGCGCACCATGCCCTGGTTGGCTGCGGGCACCTCGCCCGCGATGTCGTGGTGCAGGATGGGGCAGAATTTGGGCCAGTTCTTCACGCTCTTGGCCGACGGGTTGCTGCGCAGCTCCATCTCCAGCTTGCGCAGCTCCGCCTCTCGCCGGTTGAGCTCCGCCTCGCGCCGCGACAGACCGCCGTCGTCGCGGGCCGCCTCCTTGACAGACGCCACCGCGGGCACCGGCGCCACTGTGGCCACCGGCTCAGCTGCGTAGCCATTCGTGGCCGCCGAGGGGGTGCTGCCCCAGGCGCCCGAGGTGCTGCCCCAGGCCCCTGCAGGCGCGGCGGGCGGGCGGTTGTTGAGCACAGGCGGCGGCGACGGCGGGTGCGGCGTCAGCGCGGTCCCCGCCAGCCTCACCTCCCGCGGGGCCTGCGCTGGAGACCTGCAGTGCGCACGGCGGGGGGTGGTGAGGCGCTCTGGGCGAGCTGGCGCCGCGGTGCGCACGCGAGCAAGTGCACTCACGGTTGACGTTGCGAACGGATTGTCTGATGAGGCAAAGGGGTTGTCGCCGCTCATCTTGCGGGTTCTGGAGGGCGCAGGGCTGGGGCTACCAAGTAGTTGCGCGGCGAGGGGCCAAAGAAGCGTGGACCTGGGTGGAGGGGCTGCTAGGTGAGGAGAAACAACCAGGAGGGTGCGGCAAACTGCACAGATGGAAGAAGCTCTCTTCTGAAAGACCCCGCAAAGAGTTTGACCGTTCAATCGATTCAACCCCTCCGATCGAGGGCAGAGAGCGGTAAGAGGTCTGCCCAGGCAGCCCAGCTCGCCAGCCACCGCCTGCGGCCAGAGCCATGCAGGCAGCGCCCGACTCCCAAGGCACACCCCTGCCCTTTTTTTCAGCCATGTACGAGGTGCAGGGCAGCAGCGGGGGCAAAGGAGAGGAGAGCGGAGTGACAGTGCTGGACTTTCGGGGGCGGGAGGTGGGCGACGCCGCCTGGGCGGCGGCGCGCGCGGCCGAGGCCAAGGAGCGGAGCGCCCGTCCTGCGGCGCTCCGAGCAGCCGAGTTGGCCCAGTACGCAGCAGTGGATGTGCCCTACCACGCGCTGAGCAACGGCCACCGCATCCCCGCGATTGGCCTTGGAACCTGGAAGGCAGGAGCTGGCCAAGTGCGCGAGGCGGTCCACTGCGCGCTCCAGGCGAGCAGGGGGATGAGTGGAATCAGTGCAGGAGGGCCGTCTGAACGGCAGAGGAACAGCGCGCAGCGGGGTGAGGTGGTCTGCATCCTCTGCCACGGACGCATGCGCACGTGGCGCCGCAGTCCAACATGTCCTTCCTGTGCAGGCGGGCTACCGCCACATCGATTGTGCAGCTGTCTACGAGAACGAAGCGGAGGTGGGCGAAGCGCTGGGATATGCGCTGGAGCGTGGCCTGGTGCCGCGGGAGGACCTCTTCATCTGTTCCAAGCTGTGGTGCAAATCATTTCTCGGCGTGCTCTCGGTACCTAGCGGGCGCGTGGGGACGCGTGCCGCACACTGGGCACCAGCATGCAACCAGGCCACTGCCTGCCACCCCGTCCTTAGACCGTGCGGTGCTGCGCCCACCCACAGGAACACGGATCACTCGAGGGAGCGCGTGCGTGCTGCTTGCCTCAAGAGCTTGGCGGCGCTGCAGCTCAAGTACCTAGATCTCTATCTGATCCACTGGCGAGTGTGCGCTGGCTTCACAAGCATTCACCAGCCCCCCCCCCCCCCCCCCCCCCCCCCGCCCCNCCCCCCCCCCCCCCCCCCCCCCCCCTGCTCACTGCTGCTCGCTGCCATATGTCTGGTGCTGGCCATGCACAGGCCTGTGACCGGAAGCGTGGGCCCGGTGCTCAAGCCCAGCGTGCGGGAGACTTGGGAGGAGCTGGAAAAGCTCGTGCGCGAGGGCCTGGTGCGCAGGTAGGTGCCTGAGCGAGGGTGGGGGCGTTGGCAGGTACAGGAGCGAAGAGATCATGCCTGCCTGCGGCGCTGCTGTCAGCGTGCAACGAGGGCGGTGCTGCTGACGCCTTTGCAGCATCGGCGTCTCCAATTTCTCGACAAAAAAGATGGCCGAGATTCTGGAGTATGCCACTGTGCCCCTGGCAGTGTGCCAGGTATGCAGGCACACACTTGGACGCAGCGTCCACTGTACAGTTGTTGTTTAGCCCTGCAAGCATCCTACGCGACTGGCAGACCTGGCTGGTGCTCTCACGCCGCCGCGCCGCCGCGACCCTCGCGCCCCAGGTGGAGGCGCACCCCTACCACCGCAACGACGTGCTGCTGGCCTGGTGTGCCGCCAGGGGCATTCATGTGACTGCCTACTCGCCGCTGGGCTCGCCCGACAGCGCCTCAATCTTCCCGCGCAGCAAGGTGCAACCCAGAGTGGGCCTGGCGACGCTTGTGTGCATGCGGCGCATGCTTGCCTGCCGCCTGCACTGCCTGAAGCGGGGCCAATTTCCGTGGACACCTCCTGCTGTTGGAATGCAGCCCTTGGTCTTGATGGAGGACGAGACGGTCCGGGCAGTTGTGGCCGCCACCGGCCGCGACGTGGGCCAGGTGCTCATCCGCTGGGCCCTGCAGCGCGGCACCAGCGTCATCCCCAAAAGCACCTCACCGACGCGCATCCGCGGCAACCTGAACGGAGCGCTGGGGTGGGCTCTCACGCCGGAGCAGCTGGCAGCGCTCTCATCCATGCCCTTCCAGCAGCGCATGGTGAACGGTGCGATGTGGCTCAACCCACGGGGGCCATACCGCACCATGGAGGAGCTGTGGGACGAGGCCGAGACGGAGAACTGATGGGTGCTGGTGGCTCCATCGGCCCTTCCCGGGGGGCCACCAGACGGCACGCGCGGCAAGGTGGCGGCGGCACGCGCGGGTTGCAGCAGTTGGCTTGCTTTGCTTTGCGGCTCGGTGTAATGACGCTGTGCCTGTCAGGCGCCGCCATGATGCTGCGGGGAAGTCGGCCCGACGTGTCGACAGTGGCCCCTTGGCAACCCGTCTGCCATTCAGTGAATGTCGGCCCCTCTGAATACAGACTAGCACACGAGGTGCAGTCTCAGGGGCGCGATCAGAGTAGAAGAGTGAGCGGAATTGAGCTTCCAGCCAAATTCCGCAGAGGATAGCCCCCCTGAATGCACCAGCCCAGCTTCTCTGTTGGTCCAAACCACATCATGGCCGCTACCTGCACCGCCACCGCCTTCAAGGCTGCGGTTTGCCGCGCCCAGGCGCCTCACAGGGGCCGCACCTCCTTCCAGGTGCAGGCCACCTCGCGCGTCAACCAGAGCAAGAATGACATCATTGGCAAGCGGTGGAGGGGCGTGATCAGGCCAATGGGCTGCTGGGGTTGGGCGGCGGTGGCAGCCTCGCTGGCCTCACGTCGCCGCCCTCCTGTGCCGTCCTCCAATTGAAGCATAAGACCTGCTTCCCGCCCTGCAGTGGCGCCCTCGATCCTGTCGGCAAACTTTTCCAAGCTCGGCGAGCAGGTGCGCAGCAGGACAGCTGAAGGAACCAAGGCAGCAGCCCTGCAAACAACGTCAATGCTTGTGCATGCGAGCGGCGTGTGATGACCGTGATTGCGCCGCGGCCGTGCTGCAGGTGGCGGCCATCGACAAGGCCGGCTGCGACTGGGTGCACGTCGACGTGATGGACGGCCGCTTTGTTCCCAACATCACCATCGGCCCGCTGGTGGTGGACGCGCTGCGCCCCGTCACCGACAAGCCGCTGGACTGCCACCTGATGATCGTGGAGCCGGAGCTGCGGGTGCGCCGCGCAAGGCTGGCCTGGGCAAGCGGCTGTACGACCGACTGCAGGCCCCCGCTGCCTTTGCACTCCCCTGCGTCGGGTGCGCCGGCGGGCCCGATTGCAGATTGCCACGTGCCCGCCACGCCCTCCGCAGGTCGCCGACTTTGCCAAGGCTGGCGCCGACATCATCTCGGTGCACGCCGAGACCGCGGCGACCATCCACCTCGACCGCATCGTCAACCAGGTATGGTATGGGAGCTGCTGCTTGACCTGCGGCGCCGCTGCTGCCACGAAAGCCTGGGGGGCTGGGAGGCCCACGCGGTGCTGGGACTTTCTGGACGTCTTTCTGGCGGGGAGAGCTGCTGGCTGGCTGGCGGGGCCAGCACGCGAGCGGTCCCGCGATTCTCAGGCGCGATGGTGCCTCCGCGCCTCCCGCCGCCGCCCACCGCAGATCAAGGACCTGGGCTGCCAGGCGGGCGTGGTGCTCAACCCCGCGACCCCGCTGCAGCAGATCGAGTACGTGCTGCCGATCGTCGACCTGGTGCTCATCATGAGCGTCAACCCTGGCTTCGGCGGCCAGAAGTTCATCGAGACCCAGGCGCGCGCGCTGGCGCTCCCGGCCGCTGGGTCCTCGCACCCGCGCCGGCGCTCTCGCTGGCTGGGCACTGTGCCCTCGTCGGCGCCGCGCGGCGCGCTGCGTCCAGTCCGCGGGCCGATGCCTTTTTCCCCCCACCCCCGACTCCCCACTGCGCCGCCCCTCACAGGTCGGCAAGATCCGCAAGCTCAAGGAGATGTGCAACGAGCTGGGCGTCAACCCTTGGATCGAGGTCGACGGCGGCGTCACGCCCGACAACGCGTACAAGGTCATCGAGGCGGGTGAGTGCCTGGAGGGGCGACAGGTCCTGGCGCCCCAGACGCGCAGCGCTTCCCACCGAAAACAGGATGAATAAATGGAGAGTGTGTGGAAATGGATGAAGGGCAGCTTTAGAAGAGGTGTTTGCACAACAATAAACTGACGATGGACGCTTGGCACTGCTCCCCAGGCGCCAACGCCATCGTCTCCGGCAGCGGCGTCTTTGGCGCCAAGGACTACGCGGCGGCCATCAAGGGCATCAAGACGTCCAAGCGGCCTGCCTTTGCGCACGCGTGAGCGGCGTGCAGAACCCCTTGCCCTCGCCCTGGCCTCGCCCAGCTTTTTGTCTGACCAGCATCCACAACTTTCATTGGCAGGCCCCCTGCCCTGCGTGTGTTGTAGAACTCCTTCTTCCTTGTTTGGTTCCTCGGTTTCAGTGTGCAGTCCCCGCAGCTTGTGACACAAGCACACACAACTTTGCGCTTAGGAAGGGAGGCAGGGCTATCGACAGCTGGGGCAACGGCACGTTGAGCACATGGTGCAAGGAACATGCACAGGCAGAACTAGGCTAAGCATCAATTGTTGGGGGGGCAGCAAGTGTTGGGGGCTGGGAGTGTGGACCCTTCTGCCGTGGGGTACCCTGGCATACGCTGAGCGGCGGCCACCGCATCATCAGTCCGCATCATTCATTCAGGATCATAGTCAGAGTCGCTGCCACTCTCCTCGGCGCCTGCGCTGCCCTGCCGCTGCAGGCTCTGCACCGCAGCGTGCATCTCGGGCCCGACATCAGTCTCGAGGGGGAGGTCGACGATGCGCACGCGAGGAGCGGCCGTGCGCAGGCCGACCAGCGCCACTTCCATGGCCGCACCCCCGGGCGGGCGCCAGCAAGCCAGCGGCAGGCACAGCTCCTCGAGGTGGGGCAGGGCGGCAAGCGCGCCCAGCGCCAGCGCCACGCGCTGCCCCGTGGGCAGCTCCATGCTGACGCCAAACGCCCGCCAGCGGATGGGCGCGCGGTCGATGCGCAGGCGCCGCAGCGCTGCAGCCGCCGCTACCGCGCTCTCCTTGTCAAGGACCGCCCAGTTGAGGTGGAGGGCGGTGAGGCGCGCCAGTCGCGGCTCTGCCTGCAGCTGCGTCTCGCCGCCGAGCTTCAGGCGGCGCAGGCGAGGCAGCATGCCCAGCACCACTGGCATGGCGGCCCTGCCGCTCTCCCATGTGCCGAGCTTTTCCTTGTCGACACATTTGTCTAGAGCCTCTAAGTTGGTGAGGGGGGCCAGACCCTAGGGGTGGACGGGGGCAGGGGAGGTGGCACCTTGACTTGTGGCTTGTGCCGGCCGGCGGCGGCCAAGGGGCAGGGCACAATTTGAAGCAACAGAACCTGAGGCGCCAAAGGCAGGACGGCCACCCACCTCCAGATCCGCAGCATACAACGACTCCAAAAGGGTAAGAGCAGTGAGTGCGGTGAGGGTCGGAATGGCAGGGCTGAGCTTGTTGACCTGCAGGGGTGTGGTTCAGCCGAGGTTTCGGAAATTATTGTGGGCCCAACAAATTGGAGGCATTTGAGGGAAGGGGGGCAGGCGTGCTTTTACAAAATTTGCCCCCCAAGGTGGATGCGAGTTTCAAATTTTGCTGTGGGCGGCCAATTTGTGGGCCTACGGCCCACCCGCCCGCCGCCGCCCGCCCGCCGCCGCCCGTGCGCGCACGGACGCCGGGCACCTGCAAGCTCACGGAGAGATCCAGCTCCCTCAGCTGGCGTCTCAGTGCCACCTGTGGGGCCGCAAAACAAGCGGATGGCAGGATGGCACAGCGTTTGGCACAGTGGGCACCACAGCTGCACGCGTGCGGTCAAAGCCTGCAGAGGCCGCAGATTAGAACGAGACTCTCACCACCACGGTTTGCCATTGTGGAGGCTCTTCGCGGCGGCCAAAGTGGTAGGCTGAGTCCGCATCCTGAGCAGGCAGGTGGGAAGGTGTTGAGACATGCGACTCCCACTGGGCCCTCTGAGGCAGCCTGGGCAGCCGGCCCTGCAGACAGTCGACAGCAGGGCTCACCAGCTCCAAGCTGCCCCCGCAGACTGCGAGGCGCGTCAGGGAGGACCGGGCGGCCAGCGCAGTGGGCAGCGCAACGCAGACCACACCTGTCAGGCTCAGCGCCCGCAGTCGCGGCGGGAGGGGGTCGCCCGCGTGCAGAAAGTGCGCGAGGCGCACTGCGGCGCCCCCCTCGGGCGCGCCATCCTCTTCGCCTCCCCAGGCCCCGCGCAGCTCAAACTGGTCCCCCCCCACCTCCAGCTTGAACTGCTCCAGCAGCGGCAGGCATGCCACCGCCCGCATCACGCCCTCACAGACTGTGCCCACGCCCAGGCCGAGGTCCAGGTTGGTCAGATTGCTCAGGCGGGGCAGCCAGGCCCACGAGGGCGGGCAGCCGCAGCTGGAGGGCGGCCAGCGCGGGCGCCACGGGTGCCAGCGCAGCCTCCAGCCCCTTCCACACTGCCCGGCGCCGCGCCAGGTGGTCTGGCACGCCCGACGCGCGCTCCCAGTCCACGCCCTCCTCATCGGGCCGCACCGCGTCGATCAGGAGGCAGCGTGGGCTGCCCGCGGGCAGGCGCGCACACCACCGCAAAAAGGCACGGAGCCGGGCGAGCGAGGCGTCCAGCTCCGCTGCCGTGATTGGCTCCTGCCATGATACCTCTGCCCACACAGCCGGTTGGCGAGCGGCGGCTGCCCAGCAGCTGCACACCGCCGCTGCGCGGGCCCTGTCCCGTGGGGCCAGCAGAGTCTGGATGCGTGCGTGGACGTCCGGCGGGAGGCGTGCCACCCACACGCTCTCCCCACGCGAGCAGCCTGTGCGGCCCTTGGCAGCGCCACCCTTGCGTCTTGCTTTGCGGCCCATCGCTGCGGTGCAGGAGAAGAGCTCTCTAAAGCAAGGGAGCTGATATTTGCACCCAAGGTCCCAGGCCAATAGGACAGCTTCCAAGTCCCCTCGGCGTGGTGCCGGACCCAGCTGCGGAAGACTCGCCAGCACCCAGGACTGCCCATCTGTCACGTGGTTTACAGACGGAGAGGGCGTGCGGGTCATGCGGCGCCGGTCACCGTGTTCGCTGCATGACCCGCCCGAGCGGCGCCGTGGCGCTACTGAGCACAACGTCGGCCAATCCCTCGGCGCGCACCAGACACCCTCCCTGCGAGCCAAGCCGCCGCTCCAGCGGCTCGCCGCCGGCAATGCCGTTTCCCTGGTCGTCGGCCGCCCGCCGCAGCGCCGCATCCAAGTCCTCCCCGGGCGGCGGCCCAAACCCGTCGGCCTGTGCCTGCCGCGCAGCAAGGTAGGTGGGCGAAGCGTAGCCGTCGCGCCGGCTGGCGACCGCCGCCAGCTTGTCCGCGAGCAGTGCGAGCTCCACGCCCGCGCCCTCGCCGGCGCTCAGGCCGCGGCCGCTGACGCCGGCCAGCAGCTCCGCCGCCTCGGGGTCGGGCGTGATTGTGCCCTTGGGCGACAGCGAGTAGGCGAGCGTCTGCTCGGGGCGCTCGTAGGCGTAGCCGGAGACGCCCATGGAGATGGCGCCCAGCAGCGAGGCCAGCAGGCCGGCCAGCAGCAGCGCGAGGTCGCGCCCCGCCAGCGCCGAGAACTCGCCAAAGTAGACCCCGCCCTGCAGCACGCTCATGCACATCCAAAAGGCCTGCGCGTGCGCGAGGCGGCCGGGGGGGAGGGGGGATGTCGCTGAATCAAGAACGTCGCAAACACCCGCACACCGGCGCGGCGGGCCCAGTGCCGCCGCAGCAGCCGGCGCCCTGCAGTGGCCTGCGCACGCAACACCGCCGCGTTCCGCGCGCATCCTGCCCCAGCCGCGCGCGTTCCGCGCCTGCATGAGCGGCATGATGAGCGTGGCGGGGTACTTTTTGAGCCCCAGGTCGCTCTGCCGGATCCAGTAAGCGGCGGTGCCCAGGAACGCGGCCAGCACGAGCCACGAGTACCAGTCGGCCAGCGAGGCGGGCACGCCCGACACCACGTAGGTCAGGCTCTTGGAGAAGAGCACGCTCCAGGCGCCGATGAAGGAGGAGACGGCCGAAAAGAGCAGCGCGCTGCTGAACATCGTCAGCGTCTCGCCCTCGATGCCCAGCGCGCCGCCCAGGCGCGCCAGCGCGTCGGCCGCCGCCGCCGCCGCCGCGCCGCTGCCGGCCGGCGGCGCTGCCTTCAGCTGCAGCGGCGTCGCGGGCTCGCCAAGGGCAGCAGTGCCGCCCCCACCCTCGGCTGCTGCTGCCGCCTGCGCGCCGGCGGCGGCGACCGTGAGCTGCTGCCGCGCCGTGGGTCTGCGTCGGAACTGGCTCCAGGCCAGCTTGAGCCCCGCAAGCAGGCTGCCCAGCACGACGAGGAAGGTCTGCATGGCGGAGGTGGTCCACTGGTAGCGCAGCTGGCGCAGGGACACCGCCGTCTCAGGCGGGCCAAACAGCAGGATGAGCACGTTGCCTGCAGGGCGGGCAGGTCGAAGGGGGGCCGCAGGTGATGACCGGCGATGGCACCACCGTGCAGCCACGCGACCCCACGAGCCTGCTCTGCTGGCCTGCGGCACCACGTGCACGCCACACTTTGAGTCCCCTGCCCCGCAATGCTGCCGCAGCCTTCACTCACCCAGGAGCACCACCGCCAGGCCGGCCCACGTTGCGCCCGATGTTTTGATTCCCAGCAGCCAGCGCGATGCAATGGGAATGACCACAAACTGCAGCGAGCCCAGCCCGCTGAGCACCGTCTGCGCCGCAAACCGCATGCTGACAAAGCGCGCGACGTTGCCGGCCGCAAACAGGCCCCAGCCGGCCGCCGAGTACGCCTTGCTGCCCGCCAGCTGCCGCCGCCACTTGCCATCTGGGCGGCGCCTGCGGGGACGGGGCGGGACCTGAGGGGCCTGCGGGGGTGGGGCCTGAGGGGGCGGCCGAGTAGCAAGCGCGCGGGGGGGGGG
>PCFQ01000008.1:178292-193139 GCA_003063905.1 Chlorella sp. A99 | reverse complement strand
CACAAAACCCCCCCCCCCCACCCCCCCCGACATGGGGCCCCCCCCCCCCCCCCCCCCAGGCCTCCACCTCGGCCGCCGACAACGACTGGGAGCTAGACCCGAACGACATCATCTTCCACGAGAAGATCGCGAGCGGCGCGTTTGGCGACCTCTTCCGCGGCACGTACTGCGGGCAGGACGTGGCGATCAAGATCCTGCGCAACGTGCACGACGACTCACAGCAGGTGGGTGTGTGGGTGGGGGGCTGTTGTGGGTTGTTTACGGTGGGCTGTGGTGTTGTGGGTGAGCGGCGGGCAGGGAGCGCACGGCGGAGCTGCGCCGGGGCTACGGCGCCCCGCCTGCCTCAGTGCTCACTGTTCCGTCCGCCGCCCCCTGCTCCCTCCTTGCCTGCGCTGCCCCGCGCGCAGTTCCAGGAGTTCTTGCAGGAGGTGGCGATCATGCGGAAGGTCCGGCACAAGAATGTGGTGCAGTTCATAGGCGCATGCACGCAGGTGGGCGCACGGTGCGTGGGGGCGGCCGTGGCAGCACCGCGTGCCGACCTCCGGCGCCCTCCCGCCCTCCCGCATGCCGACCTCCGGATGCCTGTCTGATTGGGGCGGCGGTCGCTCACGCTGTGCATGTGCGCCTTGTCCCTGTGCGCAGAAGCCCAACCTGTGCATCGTGTTTGAATTCATGAGCGGCGGCAGCGTGTACGACTACATTCGGCGCGCGGGGCCGCTGCGGGTGGCCACCGTGCTCAAGATCGCGCTGGAGGTGGGCTGTGGGGTGGGGCGGGTGGGCGAGGCAGGGTGCGCGAGGGCCGGGGTGGCTCTAGAGGGTGCGCGAGGGCTGGGAGGAGGAGAAGGGGAGGGTGCTGATGGGCGGGGCGGCGTGCCGCTGGACGCGCAGCGCCTCGCACCAAACGCCGCCCTCTCCTTGCCCTGCGCCGCCCGCCGCCCGCCGCCGCCCCCCGCCCGCCGCGCCGCCGCAGGTCTGCCGCGGCATGGACTACTTGCACAAGCGCAAGATCGTGCACCGCGACCTCAAGGCCGCCAACTTGCTGCTGGACGAGACGGGGACGGTGAAGATCGCCGACTTTGGCGTGGCGCGCGTCATGGACCACACGGGCATCATGACCGCCGAGACGGGAACCTACAGGCGCGCGGGGGGAGGGGCCGGGGGGCGCGGCGCGGATGGGCGCCGCCCGCGCCGGCGCGGCGCCCCCTCGCCTCGCCCGTCGCCCACGCACCGCCGCCGCCGCCGCCGCCCGCAGGTGGATGGCACCCGAGGTGATCGAGCACAACCCCTACCGCGAGAAGGCCGACACCTACTCGTTCGGCATCGTGCTGTGGGAGCTGCTGACGGGGCGCATCCCCTACAGCGACATGACGCCGCTGCAGGCGGCGGTCGCCGTGGTGCAGAAGGGCCTGCGCCCACCGATCCCGCAAAACTGCCCGCCCCCGCTCGCCGACATCATGCGGCTCTGCTGGCAGCGCAACGCCGACATGCGGCCGTCGTTCGAGCAGCTCAAAGCCAAGGCGGAGGAGCTGTACGCGGTGTACAGGCAGCAGGACCCGGCCGCGGGGCTGGGCCTGGCGGCGGGCGGCGGCGGCGTGAAGAAGGCACCCTCCGGCGGCGGCGGCGGCCTGCTCGCGCGCCTGCGCAGCGGCAGCAGCAGCGGCGCCGGCGGCAAGAAGTAGGCGGGAGCCGGGGGAGAGGGCCCCGCTGCGGGCGCTGCGCCGTGCTCTGCCACGGGTGGGCGAGCCCCCGGCGGCCATGCTGGCCGCCCTCAGCCCCCTCAGGCACCCCCTGTGCAGCTTTTAGCAAGACTCTTATTACTATGACTGGTGGCAGGCGCCCGGCTCTCCGAGCGCCACCCATGAGCTGCAAGCGTGTGAGCGAGCGAGTGGTCAGCACCTACCTCTGCGCTGTGAGTGTGTGGCTATGACCTGCTGTCCCTCCTGTGCGTCTCTGCTCGTCCTCCTTCCTCCCGCACACTGCCTTTTTCACGCCGGTGATCCGGATGCCTCCTCTGCTGCTTGCCTCTCTTTGGCTCCTCTTGTAATTTTGACATTTGCAATCTAGAACAAGATGGCAAAAGGGCACGGCTGACGCCGGCATGCTGGATGCCCGCGTCAGGGCCGGTCGGGCGCCGTATCGTCTCGCAGGCCCATGGCCACGGCCGCGGCCTCCGCCGCCATGCGCTGCGCGTCAGGGCTCTCCGACAGGCTCGGCATTCCTCCGGCGGCAGCGTGCAACACGTCGGCGTCGCCAGCGGTGCTGGGGGGCTGCAACCGCAGTCGCTCGATGTCGTGCTGGACCTGTGGTTGGGGCAATTTGGGTGAGCCCGATATCAAATGCCGTGGTCCTACTCCCTGGCAGCCCCATCGCGCATAATGAGCTGCCCTTCCGCTTGCCACCTTACCTGTGAGTTGAGCACGGATGCAATCGGGCCGCCTTCTTCCTCGTACGGCAGCAGGCTGGTGGTCTCGCCCTCCGCCCCCGCTGAGGCACCGTCCACCGAGCGCCCGTCCACGGAGCCTGCGGGTCGGGAGCAGCCAGCTTGCCGCCCCACCCCGCTCCTCCCTCTGCCATGCGGCGCCCCTCGCTCCTTGCCCCACGTTGCCGCAACGCCCCCGTCGCTCCTCCCCGTGCTCCACGCGCTCCCCGCAGCTCCCCGGGCGCTCACCGCCCTCCGCCTCGGCCTCGTCGTCTGCCAGGTCGGCGGTCCAGCTCATGTTGCGGCCGCCGATGGTGGAGGAGGGCGGGGAGGGGGAGCCGTAGTAGGGCTTGCGCATGCTCCAGGCGCGCTGCCGCGCCTCCAGGTCGCCGTTGTCGGGCAGCGCCAGCGCCAGCGTGTGCCTCCCGCCCGCGGCGGCGCTGATGACGCGCCAGCGCTCGGGGCCGCCGGGCAGCTTGAGCTCCACGGGCGTGTAGTGGTCGCGCTCGCCGCCGGTGCCGAGGCGGCCAAAGCCGCCGCGCCCCCAGAGGAAGCAGCGCCCCTCATCGCTGATGGCCAGCGAGTGCGACCCGCCGCACGCGCCCTCCACCACGCGGTGCCCTTCCAGCGCTCGCACCTTTTGCGGCCGCAGCAAGCTGCGCCCGCTGCGGTCGCCGATGCCCAGGCGGCCATACTCGCCGCGGCCCCAGACGTAAACTTCTGTGGGTGGAAAGAAGAGGGATGAGGAGGCTACAGGAGGGCCAGGCGACACCAAAAGGGGCTTGGGAGGCGCAGGCCCTCCGCCAGCTGCCCAGCTCACCTCCCTGTGAGCTGATGGCCATGCTGTGCCAGCCGCCAGCAGCGATGTCGGCAAGGAAGACGTCTTCCAGGCCCACCACACACTACAGGAAGGCAGGCGAGTGGCACAGAGTTCATGGGATAACCGATCGACTAGCCGTGTGCAGGAGGCGCGTCTTGCCGCCCCTGTCTCGGCGGCACAACCATTGCACCTGCGGCTCTGTCGCATATGATGTCGTGCCGTTGCCTAGCTGGCCTGCAGGGATGCAGGTGTGCAACGAGAGCTCAGCTCCTCCACATGTTGCCATGCCAGGCTTGCACCCAGCTGGCCAACGTCCCCAACCCACCAAAATCGTTGATTCCCCAAGTGAAGCACTCCCCCGCCGCGTTGAGCGCCAAGTTGTGGAAGGCGCCGCAGGCGATGCCCACAAAGTCGCCGGTGTGGTCGAGCCGCCGCGGCCGGCGGTCCACATGCATGGAGAAATCGCCCCTGAAGGGGGGCGGCGCAGGCGCATGGGGGAGGCAGCCAGGTTCTGTGTGTTGTGTGCAACGCGGTGGCGGTGCCCCAGCTGGACACGACTCGCGCTGGCTGGTTGCGGGCGCAGGCCAGCCCCAGCCTGCCTCCGCCCTGCCCCCCCTGCAAAGGCGTGGGCGCGCGGCCACTCCGCACGCACCAGGGCTCGCCCCACATCCACAGCTGGCCGTGCTCAGTGAGTGCGAGGCTGTGCATGCCGCCCGCGGCGACCTGCTTGACGCGGAGCTGGGAGAGGCAGGCGGCGGGGTGCACGACGTCGCGCTCGGGGATGTCACTGGACACCTGCCCATACTCGTTGCCTGGCGGGGTCAGGGGTTGGGAACGAGCGTGTGGCCATGTGGGGAGCAGGCGGGGGGGTGCGAGGAGGTGCACATTCCAGCGGGGCAGAAGCGCAGGCTGCGAAGCAGGCTGGTGGCAGCCTGCGCCACGCACCTCCGAAGCCGTACACCTGGCCCGCCGCGTCCAGCGCCAGCGCGTGCCAGCCGCCCAGCGCAACCTGCACGACCTGCGCGCCCTTGAGCCCCACGACACGGCGCGGCTTGCGCTCGTTGCCGTGGTGGCCGTGGCCCAGCGAGCCACGCGCGTTCCAGCCAAAGGCGAGCACATGGCCGTCGGCGTCGATGGCCAGCGTGTTGCGAGAGCCGGCCACGAGCGGCGCGGTTCGGAAGTCGCGGCCCGAGAAGCGGGTGCCCAACAGCGCCTCCACCACCTTGGGCGTGAGCACGTTGGCGTCGGTGTCCAGTCCCTGCGGCCGTGCGTTAGGGCGGGGGGTGCAGGGAGGGGTCCTTGGGAGGGCGGCAGCGTGCACGAGCATAAGGCACGGCCGCTCCTTATCCCCGCGGTGTAGAAAGCACGGCAGCACCAGCACGGCAGCGCTCACCAGCTGCCCGTCCTCGTTCACGCCAAAGCCAAACACCACCGCCTCCACGGGAGGGTCGTACATGTATGCGGGCAGGCCTGCAAGCGGACGAGCATGCCAGCAGTGCAGTTGGTTGCGAGGCACTTGCGTCAGCTGCAGAGAGTTGAAGGACAAGGCAGCTTGCTGGATCAGGCACTTGCGGCAGCTGCAGAGAGCTGAACACCCACCTTCACAGAGGCTGCCCACTTGCGTGGATGCTGATGCTGCCATTGCTCCGGGGCGCCCGCTTGTGCGCGCACGCGCTCAGGCGGAATGCCCAGCCCAATCGAGGCCGCCGCCGCGTTTTCCCAGCAGATACTGACTCCGTACATGCACTGCTCGTGCTGGCTGCACAGGCACGCCTACAGCAGGGCAGCGCAAGCACGCCGCAAGGTGAGGTGGTGTGGCGCCCGCCGCCCGCCACACGTGCCCTCGCCGCCGCCTGCACCTGATCCCTGCCACCCCTGCGCTCTTGTGACGAACACTAGAACCTTCCACGTGCCTTTTGTGAGCTACAGCGTGCGAATGGAGCGCTCTACAGGCGTGCGAACGTGAATATGTGCATCCGTGCGCTTCTGTCAGCCTGTCTCACCCCCCGACGACAAACGAACGATCAGTCAATCGAGAGTTGAAGAACAAGCCTGCTCTTTGTGCACACAGCGCGCGCCTTCTCTCCGCTGCCCAAGAGTGTCCCCCGGCTCCTCAGCTGTAATTACACTCGCTTCGCGCTACAGACAGCCGCTCCAGCCGACTGCCCAGAAGCACAACTGGGTGCTCACCTCACCAACAGCAGCAGAGACTCGCTTGGGATCTCGGATACTCGCTTGGGAGCTCGGAGGCAGCCGGGATGGCTCAGGAGGGAGAAGGGAAGGCGGGGGAGGCCGACAAGGGCGGAAACGAAGTGGCGCCGATACCGGAGAAGGTGAGGGGCGCGGGGGAGGCCCGCGCGAAGCGGGGAGAGCGGGGGGAGTGCGGCGCGGCTCTTGGCGCACGCTGGAACCGCCACCCGACGCCGCGCACTTCCCGCGCCCAATAACGCCAGGTCCAAGTCGGCGGCAGCCCCGTCTACATGGTGGAGAAGAAGCTGGGCAAGGGCGGCTTTGGGCAGGTGTACATGGGCCGGCGTGCGCAGCCGACCAAGGAGAAAGAGGGCGCCAACGCCAACCAGGTGGCGCTCAAGCTGGAGCACCGCAGCAGCAAGGGCTGCAACTATGGGCCACCATACGAGTGGTCGGTGTATGGGTGAGCATGGTGGAGGTGCACGCAGGGAGGTCGGCAGTGGGCAGTGCTGAAGGCGGCAGGATGCGCAGAAGAGGGATAACGAATGGCACACAACGCTGTCCGTGAAACACGCATGACTGCTGGCACGTCCCTGTTCGCGATCCTCCGCCCCTGCAGGGCGCTGGGCAACATCCCCGGCATCCCCAAGGTGCACTACAAGGGGCGGCAAGGAGACTACTACATCATGGTGCGCCGGGAGGGCAGCATTGCTGTGCGGCGCTGTTGCGTCGGAGGTCCACACCCTGTGCCCTGGCCGCCTTTGGCACGTGCCGCCCGCTGCCGACGCCCTGCCCTGCCCTGCGCTGCCCTGCCTCCCCCGTGCCCGGCGCAGGTCATGGACATGCTGGGACCCAGCCTCTGGGACGTGTGGAACACACAGGGGCAGATCATGAGCCAGGAGATGGTGGCCTGCATCGCTGTTGAGGCCATCGCCATCCTGGAGCGGCTGCACGCCAAGGGCTTTGTTCACGGCGACGTCAAGCCCGAGAACTTCCTCATGGGCGCGCAGGGCTTGCCCAACGAGAAGAAGCTCTGGCTGGTGGACCTGGGGCTGGCCACGCGGTGGAAGGACGCGGTGTGCGGCACCCACGTCGAGTACGACCAGCGGCCAGACGTCTTCCGCGGCACGGTGCGCTACGCCAGCGTGCATGCGCACCTGGGGCGCACCGCCTCGCGGCGCGACGACCTGGAGAGCCTGGCCTACACGCTGCTGTTCCTGCTGCGGGGGCGGTTGCCCTGGCAGGGCTACCAGGGCGACAACAAGGTGCGGGGCGCGGGGCAGTGGGACTGGAATGGATGGGACAAGCGGGGCAGGCTGGACCACTGCATTGCGGGCAGGGATGAGCAGCAGCGCCAGCAGAAGGGGAGATTTGAGGAGGAGAGAAAAGGAAGGCAGGCCGGTGCGCAAACGCTCTTGGACTCCCGGCCACACACAGTGGATTCGAGCGCCTCCCCTGGCCCCCACCGCGCAGGGCTTCCTCGTCTGCAAGAAGAAGATGGTCACCTCGCCCGAGCTGCTGTGCCGCTACACGCCGCCGCCCTTCCGGCAGTTCACCGAGGCGGTGGTCAACCTCAAGTTTGACGAGGAGCCCAAGTACGCGGCCTACATGGCCATCTTCGAGCCGCTGTGCGGGCCCGCGGGACCCACTCGGCCAATCATCCTGGAGCAGCCGCAGGTGGGGGCGGCGAGCGCTGGGCCGGTGGGGGCTGGGGCGCTGAGCAGAGGCAGTGGGCGGCGTGGAGGCAGGGCGGGCCCTGGCGCAGCTGCAGTGCGGCTGGGTGGCACCAGGCTCCAGCCGCTAGCCGCGCATTCCACAGGAGCGCAGCAGCCTGCTTCTTGCACCTGCTCCAGTGCATCTGCTGCAATGCTGAGCATGTCTCCTGCACTCCTTTCCTTGCCTTGCGCGCTTGCCCGCGCCCTGCAGGTCGGCCAGAAGCGGCAGCGCGGCGACGATGAGGGCGGCGCCGACGACCTGGAGCTGCCCACGCCCAAGAAGCGCATTCGGCTGGGCCTGCCGGCCACGCAGTGGATCACCGTCTACAACGCGCACCGCCCCATGAAGCAGCGCTACCACTACAACGTGGCCAACAACCGGGTGCAGCAGCACGTGGAGAAGGGCAACGACGACGGGCTCTACATCTCCAGCGTCGCCTGCTGCCAGGACCTCTGGGCGCTCATCATGGACGCCGGCACCGGCTTCACGCAGCAGGTGGGGGAGGGGCCATGTTGGGTGGGGCAGGGGCGCGGTGGGCTAGAGCTCAGGGCAGCTGGATTGCCGGCGGGGCAGGAGGGCGGCACAGGGCAGAGCGAGCGCTGAGACAGACGCGAATGTCTGGGCACCACGCTGTGGCGTGGCTTCTTGCCGACGGCTCCCTGCTGGTCTGGCCCTGCCCCACACTCGTGCCCGGCCGTCCGCACAGGTCTACGAGCTGAGCAGCCAGTTCCTGCCCAAGGAGTGGATCATGGAGAAGTGGGAGGAGGGCTTCTACATCACCGCAATGGCCGGCTCCGCCGCAGGCGGCAGCCTGGTGGTGATGTCCAAGGGCACGCCCTACACGCAGCAGTCGTACAAGGTCTCCGACTCCTTCCCCTTCAAGTGGATCAACAAGAAGTGGAAGGAGGGCTTCTTCGGTGAGGGCGGGGGTCCCTGTGCATGCTCCCGGGCAACAAGTTGTTGGGAGTGACCGTCACGCTGAGCGGCCGGGCCTGGGCAGGGAGCAGCTGGGAGGGTGGATGGTGGGAGGTTCTGCTGCGCTCTGGCTTCAAGCTGGCTGACGCGCCTGGCCTGGCTCGTCCGCGCAGTGACCGCGATGGCGACGAGCCACTCGCGGTGGGCGGTGGTGATGAGCCGCAACGCGGGCTTTGTGGACCAGTGCGTGGAACTGGACTTCCAGTACCCCAGCGAGGTGGGGATAGGAGGGCGAGGGAGAGGACCGAAGAAGGGAAGGGCCTGGCTTCCAAGCTCTGCACGCGCCATTGCATCTCGACTGTGCCTCTCTCGCCCTGCGCAGGGCATCCACCGGCGCTGGGACGCCGGCTACCGCATCACGAGCTGCGCGGCCACGCCCGACCAGGCGGCGTTTGTGCTGTCGGTGCCCAAGCGGCGGCCGATGGACGAGACGCAGGAGACCCTGCGCACCTCGGCGTTCCCCTCCACGCACGTCAAGGAGAAGTGGGCCAAGAACCTGTACATCTGGTGCGTGGCATACGGCCGCACCGTGTCGTAGCGTGGACGCGGTGGCCCGGCGCCACTCGGACCGGAGGCGGCCGCACGCCACACCAGCATGCGGCTGTTGCTGCCCCGCCCCGCCATCAGCACTGCAAACAAATGCCCCTTCTGCCGCTGCTCCTACTGCTACGCCCCTCCATCCTCCCTGACTACTCCACCCGCCGTGCTCTCCTGCGTGGTTGAGCGCTGGCCGCACTGTACCGTAGCCTGACCAGTCCTCTAGCCCGAGTGTCTGCCTCTGATTGCGCAGGCATGCGGCGTTGTGTATTTCTCACAATTTTGCTCGCCTTCCTCTTCTCTCGACTCTTGGTACCATTCAGAGTGACAAACGCCCGCACCGGACACCAGATGCCAACACCAAGCAAGACATGCCTCGCACCCCGGCCCTTGGTGCTCCAGGGAACAAAAACCAGGGCGCGGACCGCAGCCAGGGTGGCTGCACTGCTCAATATGCCCTAACCAAGGGCAGCGAGCTGTACTCCTCAGCGTCAGGTCTGGGCGCCCGCCAAGCTACAGGCCATGGCCAGCGCCTCGTTGATCCGGCCTGCCGCGATTGCCTCGCTGATGCGACGCTGGAGCGCACGCTCAGCCGCGGCAGCTGCGGCGTTTCCGCCGCACACGTGGGCGTCCCACCACTCGTTGCCGCAGATGGAGATGATCTGCAGGTCCGCGCCCAACAGCGTCAGCGCCTCTGGACTGGCGCGGGGGTAACGCCAGCAATCACGTCCAGCAAACGACACCATCTTGACATTGGGCACGTCGGGCATGGGGAGCATGGGGTGCCCGTCGCCCAGCCACACCCCGCCGCCGCGCACGAAAGCAACTCAGGGGCTGTGGCCGGCGACGCGCGACAGCTCCTTAAAGCCCGGCGCCAGCAGGCCGTCGGGCAGGACCAGTAGCGTGGCCGCACTGCCCTGCACCTCTGCACTCGCCCACGGGTCGCGCGCTTCCAGCCGCCGGCCCCAGTCCAGCATCTCGCGTCGCAGTGCAAACGCGCGCCCCAGCGGGCCGTTCGCCAGCCAAGACAGGCTGGGGTGGAGCTCGCCAGTGGGCTGGACCCGAACAGTCAGGTGTGGGTGCAGTCTGCGGATGAGCTGTGCCAGCTCTTCCCGCCCCTCTGCTGACCGCATCAGCTCGGCCGCTGCAACAAAGCGGGCACTTCGCTTGTTGACCATTGCAGCTACTGCATTCCGAGCGCCCTTGCACGCCAGCAGCAGGCTCCCCAGGCTGCCATACAGCTCTCCCAGAGCGCTGTCGCAGCTGAAGAGCGGGCCCAGAGCCTCCACAAAACACATGCTGCATTTGAGGGAGGGGCGGCCTGAGCGTCAGCAGCGGAAAGATGAGGCGCGGTCCGCAGGATGCTGTGTGGCCTTGCTCTGCTGCCCCTTCTGTGCCCTTGGAAGCCCACCCACCGCACCCCCGGGCGACCACCCTACTTGAGACATGCCAGATTGGCTGCCAACGCCCTGTCACGCACTTGCTCGTTGCTCGGGGCTTGGCAGGGCGTCGAGACGTGAAGGGGGCAGCCAAGCCAAGCCCGAGCAAGGCTGAGGAGCGCCCAGCATGAAATGTACACAAGATGGGCTTGAGAGAAGAGGTTGCGCAAGAATGAATTGCATAAAACAAAGTTTATTGTTGCAGAGGGGCTTTCCTCCCTGGTCCCACGTTGGCGCATCTTGCGGATGATCATCGTGCTTTCATGCTAGCCCTTTGAGCTGTCGCCGCTGTGCAGTTGCAGCTGGTCCGGCCAGAGGCTCAAAAGTCAGAATGTGCGCAGCGCACGAGCGAGGAGGGCGCCACCTCCGCCCTGCAGAGCGGGCAGCCCGCCCCCTCCTGGCTGCACCACTCGGCCACGCACTGCCAGCAGAAGACGTGGCCGCACGGCGTGGCGGTGGGGCACACGCGCGCCGACAGGCACAGCGGGCACTTGCGGCTGAGCGGCACCTCACTGCCCGCATCGACGCCTGCCGCCGCGCCACTGCCGCCTCGTGCGTCCTCCTCTGCTACCTCGCTGCCATCCTCGGCCAGCAGCACTGCACGGCCGGGCTTGGCCACCTGCGTGCCTGCGGCGCCGCCCGCTCCCACCAGGCCGCCCGCACTGCGTAGGGCCCACGCCCCCGCCGAGGCGGCGAGCTGCAGGCAGAGCAGCACGCCGAGCGCGTGGTAGCTCGGCCGCCCCTCAAACGCCCGCCCCAGGAACAGGTAGCGCACGCCTGCAGGGGGCCTTGCACAGTTGTCAGCAACAATGCAACCAAAGGTGGTGGCCACAGCTGCCACCAAAGCAGCAAAGCGGGGCCAGGGTCAGGGCTAGCAAGCGCTGCCCACCTGTCGCGCGTTTGGAAGGCTGATAGTAAGTGCCGTACAGATAGAAGAGAGCCAGGTGCAGACGCAGCAGCGAGGCCCAGTGTTCCTGTAGCAGTACCGTGGCACGCGGGAAGTGGCGTGCTGCCGTCAACGCCGCGCCGCTCGCAGCTTCGCCCGCATGCCGCGCGGTGGCCTGCGCCGCCACCAGAGCGCGCCGCCACAGCGGCGGCTCCTCACCTTGCTGCTCCTGCTGCTGCTGCTGCCGCTGCTGCTGCTGCTGCTGCCAGAGGCCTGCCTGCCAGGCCGCTAGGTCGTCGTCCTGTTGCGTGGCCGCCAGCCGATCCGCCAGGTAGGGACCCAGGGCCTGGAGCAGCACCAGCGCGCCACGCCGCGCGGCAACAGGGCGCCCGCCCAGTGCGCCCGTCACCTGCACGGCGGGTGGCGAATGCCAAGCGTCAGCAGAGCGGGTCAGGGAGCGCATGCGTCACAAGGTGAGCTGCAGCGTTGGCTGTGTAGGAGGGCGAGCGCTGCAGACTGTGGCGGACCCCTGCTGTGGCGCCGCCGGCGCACCTGCAGGATGTCGCAATACTCTTCTCCCAGCGTCTGGCTGCCCGCGCCGGTGGTGAACCCCAGATAGAGCAGGCCCGCCAGCGCCTTGGTCTCGCGCGCCCAGGCCAGCGCGGCGCGCGGGCCCAGCAACCGCCGCACGACGTCGTGGCAGGCGTCCACAAGGTACTGCTGGTACAGCTCATCCTGCGAGTGAGGGCAGCAGGGATTGGGTGCGTGAGCTCAAGGAAGCAAGCGGCGACGAGCGCGAGCGGCGGCGAGGTCCGCCCGCCGCCAGGTGGCGGCGCACCACTCCCGCGCCGCGCACGCACACCTTCTGCTGCGCCCTGATGATTGTGGGCTGCGATGCGCGCTCAAAGAGCTTGATTTCGGGCGGCGGGGAGGCCTCCGGCGAGCCCATGTCTCGCTGTGGCTGCTCTGCTTCGCGAGGTATGACGATCGCACGACAGCAGAGTGTCGCCAGAGCTGCATAGACCAAATAATCAAAGGGAGAGCTTGCCCAAAACAAAGCAAGACCTTGGTCTGCTTTCCCAGCCAATTGGGAGCACCACTGTGTATATTGAGCGCCCAGCTGGTTTGAGATTGCATTAAAGCCCTCTCAGAGCGCCCCAGCTACTCTTGCAACATGGCAGCGCTGCTCCACCTGCCTGTGGGCCGCCTGGTGGCCCAGTGCGCGAGCAGGGCGACGATTGGCGCCGCCCAGCATCGAGCGGTGGCTGCATTCACGGCCAGCGCCCACCGCCCCGCCGCCACCACCACGGCGCTCTCGCTCATCTCCACGGCACCGCAGGCCACCGAGCTGCTGGCCTGCTACTTTGCCAGCGACCTGCACGCGGGAGACTGCTACCTGCTGCATGGAGACGTGGGAGCGGGGAAGAGCTTCTTCTGGTGAGGGAAACGAGGCGGCGGACAAAAGGAGTTTGGCGGGTCGGCCCGCATTGCTAGCGGTGCAGAGTTTGACGCTGCGCCACTGGCCCCATACATTGCAGTCGTGCCTTCATCCGGGCGGCGGCAGGCGATGACAGGCTGCCCGTGCCGTCGCCTACATTCCTGCTGCAAAACATCTACGTCGAGCACGAAGGCGAGAGAGCCGCCGCGGTGACGGGCCCGCTGCTTTGCTGCCAGCCCCACCCTGGTCGCACGGCAACACTCGGGCGCCCCCCTCCCAACCCAGTGTGGTTCTCATGTCGATTCACGGACTTGCGGGCGCACATCCCTATCCTCTCTGTCATGCCATGTGACGGTGTCTTCTCTCCACACAACACGAAAGGCACGAGCGCAACCGAGCCCATCGCGTGGCGGCGCTGCAGGCCCGCCCATCCACCACTTCGACCTCTACCGCCTGACCGAGCCGCACGACCTGGCGCGCCTGGACCTCGCGGCCTCCTTTGCCACCGCAGTCTCCCTCGTGGAGTGGGCCGAGCGCCTGGGGGGGCGCACACCACCCGACCACCTCAACCTGGCGCTCGCAATCCTGGATCCCGCGGAGCAGCGGCGCCTGGCGGCCGCGGGGAAGGCCGCCCCGCCGGCGGGGGCACCGGGGGAAGGGGGCGGCGACGCGTGGGGCGAGGCCGACGCCTGCGGCGACGGCCGCTGGCGGCGCGTGCGCCTGGCCGCGTCTGGCGTGCGGTGGCAGGCGCGCCTCCAGCTGCTGCGAGCGTATCTGGAGGCAGAGGGGCCGGGCTTGGGGTGCTGGGTGCAGGAGTGACGCCGCCGTTTGTTGAGCTGCTTCGCTTGCTTGTTATGTATGCCTTCGTCACACACACACACAATGCCACCACCCCACTACCACCGCCACCCACATGCCATCCCGCTGCCGTCTGGCGGCTGCGCATTGCCCGTACGCGCGCCGGCCCCCTCCCTCTCCACCCCCACCCCCACCTCCACCCAACCCCCGCCGTGCGGCTGCAAACAGGAGCCATTGCCCCTGGGCTGCCTCCCGCTGCGCATCCACCAGCCAGAGCATCCTTTGGAGACGTGGTTTGCCTTGCACAGGCGAGACTGCTCGATTGATGTCGCACGCCCGTCGCACACCCGGCGCCGGCGCCGGCGCCCCCCAGGCGCGGCTAGTAGGGACCCAGCACCCCATTGCCGCCAAGCCCGCTGAGCGACAATTTGGTTTTAACTTCACTTGATAGGCGAGTGGCAGCACGCGCGCTCCTAGGCGGCGACCACGTGCTGCCAACATACCAGCACAGTTTGATCGCACAACCGTTTTTAAGACCTACGCGCGCCTTCATGTATGCATCCCCACCCAGCCCTCTCGAGCACCCGCCTGGCCCTCCCAGAGCAACATACTCTAATGGCGGATCAGAAACCGCTTTTCTGGGCCTTCTGGTCCCTCACCCTCATCGGCAAGTCACTCTGGGATAGAGTGCGGTTGAGGGAGAGAGTGGGAGTGGATGCGGCGCTGCGATGCCGCACAAAACAACACAACAAACCCCTCCTAACCTTTTTGCAGGCGGCCTGATCACCGTCGGCGGCCTTGGGTCGCTCACGTCGCAGCTCGGCGTGAACAGAAGTGCGTGCTGGGCTCTCACCGCTGCCGCTCGCGGAGTGCCGGCCAATGCGGCCGCCTGCCCGGGCGGCGCTTTCCTTAGAAATGTTCTCGCCTGCTACTTGCCTTTCCCTTCCTGGGAAGCCCAGCACTCTCTCAGCCTGCACCCTCTCCCTCCACCCTGCCTGCAGCCAAGCCATTTGACTTCCGCCTCGACTGGTGAGCAAGCGCATCGGCGCACAGCAACATCAATGCACAGCGCCTCAGACAAGCCTCCCTCGCCCCTGCTTTTCAGGTTCTACTGGTCCCTGGAGGTCTTTGCCCTGCTCTGGATCGGCGCCGGCGTGCTCCTGGGCAAGTACCACGCCTTCAAGCTCGCGTTCGTGGGCATCGCCGCTTGTAAGTCTTCCCGCACCTTGCAAGACGACACACCCTCTGCCCGCCGCCCGGCCTGGCCTGCGCCCGCGCGCCCAAGCCCACTCAGCAAATGCTTCCCCTGCTGCAGATGTCAACCTGGCGCTGACGCCAGTCATCCAGACGGTGCTGGACCTGCCCTCGGCCGCCAACATCGACGCCACCGCCGCCGGCCTGCTGATCGTCACCATCTTCAACTTCCTCCTCATCATCCAGGCGCGTGACCCTGCGCGTACAACCTGGGGCGGCCGCCTGGTGGCATGCATGTCGAGCGCCAGGGCTTGCCTGCTGCACACGCCTGCTGGTCCAGCCCAGGGGGTTCCTTCGGAAGCGCCCTTTGATCCCCCCTCTCCCCCCTTGTCACACGCAAGACACATGGCGGCGTCCTCATCGCGCCTCCCCCCC
>PCFQ01000008.1:165826-176754 GCA_003063905.1 Chlorella sp. A99 | reverse complement strand
CCCCGCCCCCCCCCCCCCCCCCCCCCCTCCCCCCCGCACCCGTGTCGTGGTAGTTGGTGTTGAACGCCATGTACGAGTCGGCCAGGCCGTTGATCGCGATGCGCTGCGCCAGCCTGTTGTGGCCGTCGACGCCGATGCCGCTGTTCTTGTTCCAGGATCCCAGGATGGTCTGGGCGACCTGCGGGGGGCGGGCGGGCGGGCGGGGGGGTGGGCACAGGGCGCGGGGAAGCAAGGCCGCAGAACGGCGCGGCCCGCGCGGCGGCGGGGCGCGCGCGCGGGCGCGGGCGCGGCCCGGGCCCACGCGCCCGCCGCGCCCCGCCCTGCTGCTGAGGGGGTTACACAAGAGCCACCCCCTCCGCCGCGCCCCGCCGTGGCCCCCCCCGGCCCCAGCCCACCATCAGGGGGACGGAGTCGGGGTCGGTGGAGGCGGCGCCCTTGTAGGCGATGGCGAGGTTGAGGGTGGGGTGGTCGGGGTCGCGGATGCGCACGTCGCTGCCGGTGAAGGAGGAGGGGTTCTGCGGGGGCGGGGGGGGGGGGGGGGGGNACGCGACGCGGGGGAGGGGGGGGGAGGGGGCGGCGGCGGCGTGCGGCGACTTCGTCACTGCCGCGCGTCTGTGCTGTGCCCCTCTGGCCCTCCAGCCCTCCCCGACGCCTCTGCCTGGCCATTCCACAGCCAACTCCGCTCCAGCCAGCTCTACGCGCCTTGGCGTAGTAGCACGTCTGCTCGCGGCTGGTGTATGCATTCAGGTGGCTGCCCATGTTCTCCACCTCGACCTCCAGGTCGCGCACGGTGCGGCTCTGCAGGCAAGGCACAGGCCAGGGGCGCGGGGTGTCACGCGCGCATCCACGTTGCAGCCATCGGCCAGGCGAGTGAAGCAGCCATCGGCCAGGCCTGCAGCTACGGCTGCGCCGCCCAGCGCTGCTGAAGATGATTGCACGCGCTCTTGCAGCAGCCCCCTGTCGTTGCCGTGCGCTCGAGACAGCCCCGAATAGCCCAACTGCCCTCCAGCCACCTCCGCTTCTCCTGCCTCGGCTCCTTTGCGCTGGCCGACACGACAGCCACCCTCCCCTGCCGTTCTGCACGCGCCAAAGTCCTCCCGCCATGCCACATGCCGCAAATTTCGCGCCCCCCAAGATCGCCTCACGTTGGTGCCCTTGAACGCCATGTGCTCCAGGAAGTGGGCGGTGCCGTTGGTGGCGTCGGTCTCATACCGCGACCCCGCGTCGATCCACACGCCCACCGTCGCCGTCCGCGCAAAGGGGATGGCCTCGCTTGCGACGCGCAGCCCGCTGGGCAGCCGTGTGACCTGCGGCGGCGCGGCGGGCGGGAGAGGGCTCGGCGCCAGGGTGGGCGGACGGGAGGGCGGGAGCACCCTGCCGGCTGTCTGGCTCCGGCTGCTCGAGCGCGTGCACCTTGGTCTCGGGCAGCTGCGCCAGCGCCGAGCCCAGCTGCAGGTTCTGGGCGTAGGGGTTGCCAAAGCGGAGGAAGGTCTCTGCGTCCACCGCTGCCACCTCCGACTGGGCGGCGAAGCCTCGCAGGCCCGCCAGCAGCCTGCCGGCCTGCTTGCCGCCGCGACGCGCCGCCGTCAGCATGGCGTCCAACCAAGCGCGATCGGGGCCTCGATGGCTGCAGCAGCGGGTGTCTCAGACAAGGGCGCGCGATGGGAGCCCCCCGGCGGAGTATGACACCCAGATGATCCCCTCCCAGCAGAGCCAACGAGTCCTGGAGCGCACAGGCACTGGGTTTGCCCCCTTGACGAGGCGACCCAGGCCCCTCCACTCAAGGAGCTTTTTGCAGCGCTTGTTTGCGATTCACAGCACAGTGATCCATAGGAGGCTGTCGCAGAGAGTCAGGCCGCTTATTGCGCACCCCCACTGCCGTGCCAGCAGGAATGCACAGCAATCTGCCCCAAATCACGCCCTGAGCTTCAGGCAGCGGTGGCCAGGAGATCAGGCAACTACGCAATGGCGGGCAAGACCTGGCGTCTCAGTCAACGCCAGCCGCCTGGTACCCCTGCAGAGGGCATTCAACGCGCTTCCCCTGAGGATGCTCTGCCTGGAGGGTGTGCAGCATGGGTAACTATCTGCTGTTCACAATCTGCTAACAATACATTCACCTCACACCCACATGGGCCAAGGGCGGGCGGGGGGCAGCAGAGCCCGCATCGCATCTGCGTACTGCTGCGATTTGTTGCGTGCCTCCTGCTCGGCCAATTTGACGGTCGCCACCTGCTGCTGGGCATCGTCGCGCTCCCACTTAACCGCTGCCAGCTGGGCTTCCAGTGCTGCATGCTGCTGCTGTGCGGCGGCTGCTGCTTCTTTGGCATCATCACGCTCACGCTCTGCTGCCAGCCTGGCTTGCTGTTCTGCTGCCAGCTTGCCTTGCAGCTCCGCTAGCTCCTGCCGCGCTGCTGCTGCTACCTCTTTGGCAGCATCGCGCTCACGTTCGGCTGCTGCCAGCTCCATTGACTTGAAATGCTCCCTGCTCCGTCTTGATCTGCTGGACCTGCTGCTGTTTGGCCTGCTCCTGCTTGACCGTTGCGCCCGGTGCAACGCCTGCTGCAAGACCCGCTGGTGCAGGCGCCTGACGTGCGCCCAGCTCCTGCTTGATTTCAGGCGGCTGTGTGCGTGTCGGAGCTGGTGCTGCTGCCTGCCACTGCTGGAGTGCGGGCGCTGGTGCTGGTGCTGGTGCTGCTGCCTGCTCCCGCTGGATTGCAGGCGCTGGTGTGGGTGGCGCCGTTGGTGCTGGTGCCTTGGCTGGTGCTGCTTCCGCATCGGTACACACACTGCCGGCGGCATGCCAGTCTGCTGCTGCTCGCCGCAACAGCCGGTGTTGCGCCGCTGCGGCCGCATGCCTGCGTCTGCCTCGGCAGCAGCCTTGCGCTTGCGGCTGGTGCCGCCACTCTCGCTGCGCGTGCGACCACCAACAGCCCCTCCCAGTCGGCTGGCGCCCCCGTCGGCATCGCTGCTCCCCCCGCCTGTCGGCTGGGCGCCGCCCTGCTCGCCCAGCCCTCGCTTGGCGCCACGGGACGGCTGCTTTCGGCTGGGCCCTGGGCCTCGGCGGCGCCTGGGCAGCGCGCTCAGCCCGATCCGATTGTCCTCCGCTTCCTCGCTGTCCATGTCGGCCAGCCCCAGCTCGTCCTGCAGCAGTGCCTGCAGGTCGCTCCACCCCCGCAGGATGCTCAGCTCCTTGTTGAGCTTTGTCGTGAGGCGGGCCAGGTGCTGGTGCGGCAGGGAGAACTGGATGTGCGAAGTGTCATCGGGGTCTACGCACGAGAAGCAGGCGAGTGGTGCCGGTCAGCGGGGCGACGCCAGACGCTGCGGCGCCCCGCGCAGGAGCATGCGCAGCTGTAGCCGCAACTGCACACCCGCCCTTCTGCAGGCGGGCGGCGGGCAGCGAGCACAGCCCACCTGCACAGAGCCCGTCCCGCACATCCAGCTGGTGCTGAAACAGGCGCGCGATGTCCATGGCGGCCTCCGCCTGCCGCCTGAGCAGAAAGCCCTGGTTGCGGGCCCTGGCAGGCGGACCAGCCCGGCGTCGCGGGAGGGAAAGGTGGCCTCGTAGCGGGTGCCCACGAACTCCACGCCCGGATCGTCTCGCCGCCCCCGCTGCCGCGCCTCCTGCCCCTGCCCCTGTTCCTGCGCATCACGCTGCCCCTGCTGGCCCCCCTGCCCCTCCCGCCCCTGCTGCTGCGCCTGCTGCCCCTGCTGCCCCTGCTGCCGCGCCCCCCCTCCTGCTGCCTGGCGCGCTGCACCACCGGGAAGCCGACATCTGTGAGCTGGCGCTGGCGCTGCGTCATGGCGTTCAGGTAGTTGAACATCGCTGTGAGGGAGCTGCCTGTCAGCAGCTTGCACTTCCGTTCGCACTGCCAGCCGGCGACCGGCAGCTGCAGTGGCAGGCCGCCTGTTTGGGCCGCCGCTTCCAGGGCTGCGTCGTAGTCCTGGCTGCTGGCCGGCGGCGGAGTTTTCCGTTCTGCGCCGGACGCCGCCTCCGCCCGCTGGCTCCACAGCACGCTGAACAGCCGCAGGGTCATAGGCAGCCTCTACGGCCTCTGTGATCTTATGGAAGTCGAACTGCTGCAGTGGATTGCAGCAGGGACGTGGCTGATCCGGTGGGGAGGCACCAAATGTGGGGAAGTGGCTGGCGTGCTTTTTGTTTTTTTCATGTGGAGATGCGGACGTCCCTGGTCGAGACGCCGCTCCCATCCCATTGACTTACCAGGTACGGTATAGCTTGCCGTTCTTCTGATCCTCGTAGGGCAGGAAGCTTTGTGGGAGCAGAAACTCCACGGGGAAGATGGGGCCGCCCTCCTTGAGCTGACGGAGGATGGTGATCATGCCGCTGTCCGGGCCCAGCTCGGGGAAGCACAGTTCCCCTTCATGTTCCATCTCGGCTAGAAGGGCCGCCTCGTGTTCAGCGAATTGATGCACCCGACGACCTGCAGCACGTTAAATTGGGGGTGGAGAGGCGTGCCATGACGGGCCACCGCTGCGCGCTGCGCGTGTCTTTAGGCTGCACCCCCAGCCACCCAGGCGCGCAGCGACACCAAGCCCCTCGATAGAAGGCGGTTCAGAGCCACATGTGTTGCGCCCCCGCGGGGAGGGCGCTAGGAGAGGTGGGACCCGGTGGGGGCGGCAGCCAGTGGGGGCGCAACATGTGCCCCTCCGAAAGTGGCGGGGGCCGAAAGCCCCCCTGCAGCGTCCACCCGCACCTGACCGAGCAGCCATCGTGTGGCGTGCGCAGTGGCTCTAAGGTGCGATCACGGTGTATAGGTAGGGCAGAAGGAGGGGTGTCCTCTGCTGACAATCGTATTGAACGCCAATTACGATTGAACGCCAACTACGATTGAAAGCCAATTACTTGTTGAGGGGTCAAGAGGAAGAAGACCGCAAGAGCAAAGCGCCGCTGAACTCCAAACTGGACTCCGTCGTGCGCGTCCCGTGGTGGCTCTGCCCTGCCCTCCCCTCGGCGTGCCTCTCTGCCNCCCCCTTCGTGCCCCCCCCCCCCCCCCCCCCCCGCCCCCCGCAGCCGCAGTCCAGCTCGCGGCGGCAGCTAGGCCGGCGCACTCTCTGCCTCGTAAGGCGGGACACCGCCGCCGCGCCACCGCCGCCGCCGCTTGGACGCCTCCGCGCACGACGGGCCTGCAGGCCAGCAAGGCTCGCGATAGGCTGGACGAGATCAGTGAAATGAAAAGCCAGGCCTGGGAGCTGCAGGACAGCGTGCGGGCACCTGCGTGTCGAGAGAAGGCCATGGGCGCAATACCCACGCCCGGCAGCGCCCAGGCGGTGTACGCCGCCGTATGTGAGCACCTCGACCAGCTGAGCAGCGAGTACAATGCCATCTGCCGCTATCTGGGTGGGTACCATCAACAGCAGCCACCGGCCCTGCGAATGCTGTACGCGTTGCGGGCCCGTCGCTGCGGCGCTGAGTGCCTCCGGTGTCGCCCCCCTCGTTGAGTGCGCTCTCCTTTTCCTTCTCCCACGGCCATGCTGCAGTGGACACTTCCCTGCGGATGCCCAAACCGACGCCTCGCCTCAAACTGAAGTGGCCACCGGTGCAAGGTTGGTTGGCGGGCCCACACGCGTCTGGGTGGGTCGCTGGGCGCAGCTGGGATGGGGGGAGCCCGCCGGGCTGCGGCGTAAGCGCCTGACTGCCTCACTCTGCCCTCCTTCAACTCCTGCCACGCAGCGCCGACACCGCCCTCTGCCTCTGCCTGCGGAGTGGAGCCCGAGACGCCGCTGGGCGGAGCCAGCCCGCGGCGAGGCCAGCGACGCGGCAGCAACGGCAGCAGCGGGGAGGCCGCCCCGGCCGGCGGCGCGGAGAGCTGCGAAGCCGCGCCGCTGCTGATGCGTGAGCGCACAGGCCCCCCGCTCCCTGCTGGCGCAGAGCAGTCTGGGCAGGCGGTAGCAGCGCCGGGCGTGCCCCGCTCAAAACCCCTCGCTGTCCGCTGCTCAAGCGCCCAGCTGCCTGGACAACAGGTGGGCTGCGCAGCAATGAGGGAGCAGGTAAATTGAGTAGCTGCATACTGAAACACGAGGAGCGTACGCGGGGGAAAGCATGCAAGCAGTGCGAGTCAAGGAACGAGGGCAGAGTGCATTCGGTCACAGCCGCCACCAGCGGGGGAGGACCAAGCCCACACGGCGTCATGGGTGACGCCCGGCGGCGAGCCGCTACACCGCCTCTCCCTCCCCGTGGCCCTGTCGTCGGCGCAGGCCCCACCGCCCAGCGCCGGGCATCAGCAGCGGCGCGGCTTCGCTGCTCTCCGCGCCGCCGGCCGCGGCAGCCTCCTCGCTGCTGCCGTCGCTGCCGCGGCGCTGGCCTCGCCGCGGGCTGGCTCCGCCCAGCGGCGTCTCGGGCTCCACTCCGCAGGCAGAGGCAGAGGGCGGTGTCGGCGCTGCGTGGCAGGAGTTGAAGGAGGGCAGAGTGAGGCAGTCAGGCGCTTACGCCGCAGCCCGGCGGGCTCCCCCCATCCCAGCTGCGCCCAGCGACCCACCCAGACGCGTGCGGGCCCGCCAACCAACCTTGCACCGGCGGCCACTTCAGTTTGAGGCGAGGCGTCGGTTTGGGCACCTGCAGGGAAGTGTCTTCTGCAGCATGGCCGTGGGAGAAGGAAAAGGAGAGCGAGCTCAACGAGGGGGGCGACACCGGAGGCACTCAGCGCCGCAGCGACGGGCCCGCAACGCGTACAGCATTCGCAGGGCCGGTGGCTGCTGTTGATGGTACCCACCCAGATAGCGGCAGATGGCATTGTACTCGCTGCTCAGCTGGTCGAGGTGCTCACATACGGCGGCGTACACCGCCTGGGGGCTGCCGGGCGTGGGTATTGCGCCCATGGCCTTCTCTCGACACGCAGGTGCCCGCACGCTGTCCTGCAGCTCCCAGGCCTGGCTTTTCATTTCACTGATCTCGTCCAGCCTATCGCGAGCCTTGCTGGCCTGCAGGCCCGTCGTGCGCGGAGGCGCCCCAAGTCGCGGCGGCGATGGCGCGGCGGCGGTCCCGCCTTGCAAGGCAGAGAGTGCGCCGGCCTAGCTGCCGCCGCGAGCTGGACTGCGGGGGGGCAGAGAGGCACGCCGAGTGCCGAGTTGAGTCGGGGAGGGCGGGGCAGAGCCAGCACGGGACGCGTCCAGAGACGCCCAGGCGTTGCTCCGTGGGGAGCAGCAAGACTGAGGTGCGCGCAGGGAGGTTCCAGTCTCGGCATGCCCGAGTTCCTGTCTTTAATTAGAAATGCACCTGTTTTTTCTAGCCCACCCGCCGACAATCCTTCCGACGCTCAGTCCACCGGCTGAGACGGCCACGGTTTTGAGAACTTTTGCAAAAGTGGGTGTTGTCGTTGGCGCTGGCCGTTGCGGGCCGAGGCTGCTCAGTGCAGAAAAACGATACGAGTGACCCCCCAGAGGCTTGCGGTGAGTTTGTTGGCCACCATCAAACATCAGGTGCCACCAGTTGTCCCTCGAAAGGCCTGCGCCGCTTGAGGGCCGCGAGGCTGAGCAGGTGCTGGCTGAAGGCGTTTGTTTCCCCATGGGTGGCGCCGGCGGCGGTGCGGCCGAAGGCGACGTGCTGCACCGTCGTGCCTCTGGCGCTCCACCACCCTGCTAATCCTGCCACCAAACCTCCTCAGGGCGCAGCGCGACTCCTGCAGAATGCGCTGCTTCCAGAATGCTCTTTGGTACTGCAACCTGCTGTACATGGATCTTCACCAGCTGCGCGACAACCTGCAGCAGCGGGCGCAGCTTGAGTACGAGGCGCAGCTCGAGGAGGCAGAGGGCCTGGACCTGCAGGACTGGCTACAGGCGCTGATACTCATGCTGCTGGTCGGTGGCAAGCTCGCACTCCCCGTCGGGCACGGGATCAGGTGCCTGCTCCATGTGGCAGCTGAAGGACTCAAAAGGTCTGAGGGAAGAACGACTCGGTGATGCGGTTCACCCTTCCACGCCTTCCCACTGCCACCAACACGCCCAGCAGCGCTGCTGCCTCCTGCGAGGGAGGGCACAACGCTGACAGAGTCTCAGAAGTCAACCTCTGCGGAAGTCCTGCCGCCGCTGGGCGTTCCGCCCTCCCCGAAGGCGGGCCGGCCCACCTGCAGCTCGACGGCCTCGGCGCCATCGCCGGAAGCACCCGCCAGCGCTTCTTGAAACTCCCACACAACGGTTGGCGGTGGTGCGGGGAACGACCTGACCGCCCCTCAAGGGTCTAGCAGAAACAGACGCAGCACAGTCCTCGCTAGGCGCTCGCCGTCGGGGCTGACCCTGGGCCGCCCGCCAATGCGGCCACGCTGTCTGGGGCTATCCTCGTGCCCAGCTGCGACAGGACCGAGTGCAGGGCGGAGGCTGCCATCCTGCAGGGGTTGGAGGGTTGGATGGGTGCGGGTTGTGGCACAACAGACACAGGACGCGCGCAAGGGGTGTCAAGCTCCTGTGGACAAGGCGGCACAGTCGCCGCTGGCAACGTCTAATCATCCCTTCCACCCCTCCACCAGTGCAAACGCAAACACTCAGTAGTGACAAAGACCGAGACGGCGCTGTTGTTGAGCGTGCGCCGACCCGCCGCCGCGCCTCCTGGCAGACGCATACGCAGGCCACGCCCCCGCACCGGGCGGTCTCACAGAGGCCGATGTAATTCCCCTCTCCTCCCTCTCTTCCGCTGATCGGCTCACTCACGACTCCTGTGCACGCTGATCGGTTCTCCGCGCCTAGGCGAAGGGCAGCACCACCTCCAGCAGCGCGCCCCGATGAACCTGCCGGCGATCCCCGACAAGCTAAAGGGCGCTCTAAAGGTGCGTGAAAGGTGTAGAGCGGTGTAGAGCTGCCGAGGTGGGCATGCAAAAAGCCACTCTACAGGCTGGGGCGCAGAGACGTGCACAAATGGTGTGAGGGATGCAAGAGCACGCTGTGGGCGGAAGGGTGGGCGTTAGGGTGGGCGGCCGGGTGGCCGGAGGTGAGGCGGCGCGCCTCGAGTGCGTCACCGCTTCGATTGATGCAGCCCCTTCCCCAACGCGTGCGCAGACCGCCATTCATGTCGGCTTCATTCCAGGTGGGAACGTGGGTTGTTTGACATGGCAAGCTGGTGTTGCTGTGGTGTGCATCACTCAACCGCATGCCTCCATGCCTCCCTTCCAGGCATCATTCTAGCTGGTTACCTTTTCACGGAGCCGCGGCCAACGCTGTTGCAGCTGCTGGCCCCCATGTGAGCAGCAGCGGCAGCAGTAACGCCGACCTTGGAGCCTGGAGAGCGGCCCGGCTCCGGTCCGCTCGAGGTGGCGCCAGCGCTCCCCCTTCAGGGCAGCCTGTGGCAGTCAAACATACGGCCCCACAGCCTTACAGAGGAGTCAACGAGCGGACGGGAAGGAGCGAGGAAAAAGGAGGGACGCCACAGCAGTACAGAGGCGGAGCATTCAGCAGGAGAGCATTGCACGAGTGTTTAACAGCTAGCAGGAGTGAGCAGCATCCAGGCGGAGCGAGAACCAAGTACATGGAGCAGAATGTGTGTCGCGTGATAGACATGGGTGGGCACGGGGGCTGCCGGCCGGGAGGCGCGCGCGCTACGCGTCCGCCTCGGCAGTGGCCTCGCAGGGGGCCAGGGCCTGCTGCATCCGCACCAGCGCGGCCTGCACGCGCGCGCGCAGTGGCTCGTCGGCGCACTGCACCTTGCCGCTCTTGGCGTTGACGATCACGTGCTTGCCGTCCACGTCCACAAAGATCAGGCCCTGGGGGTGCGGGGTGGCGAGACGCAGCAAAATCATTTCAAAAGAGGGGTCGGGCGTGAGGGGTGCGGCGCAGCACGCAGAACGAGGGGGAAGGGCATGGATGAGCTCCAAAGCACAGCATGTACACGCAGACGCAGACGCGACGAGTTTCGAGGTGCAAGAGCCCGCCGGCGCTGTTGCCGAGAGCACGAGCCCCAGGCAGCCGAGCACCTGCCGCCGCCAGACGCGCCCCGCTCCGTCCGCCCCGCCCGCACGACGGCGGCGGCTGCCCACCTGCGCCGCGTCCACGCGTGCCGGCCCAAACTGTGCACCTAGGAGGGAGGTGAGAATTCCCAGCTCAGCGGCGGCCGCCGCCTCGAGGTCGCCCGTCGCCAGCGCCTGCTGCCGCGCCACCTCCACCGCGCCCAGCCCCGGCGGCTCGCCCGCCGCCTGCAGCACCACCGCCACCACCGTGTCCGCCACCATGTCGGCCTCGGAGCCGCCGCACCACTCGAGCACGACATGCGGGCCCACGGCGCCGGCCGCGCCGCCATCCCGCGCCCCCGCGGGCCCCGCCGCCGCTCCCTCGTGGTAGGCCAGGGTCACGGCGTCGCCGATGCGCAGCAGCTGGCCCTGGCCCGCGGGCAGGCCGTTGGACTGCACGCGGCCCAGGTCGCCTGCGCCCTGCGTCCCCTCAAACATGATCTCCAGAGCCAGCCGCACCTGCGCAGGGCGCGGGGGTGGTGGTGGGTGTGGGTGTGGGTGGGTTTGGGGGGGATGCAGGAAGAGCGCAACGGCATAATAAAGGAGAGAGATCGGAGAGCCGGCAGGGCGCGCTCGAGAGGCGTGCCGCTTGCCGCCAGTTGCCAGCGCCGCGCGGCGCTGGCAACTGGCGCCAGCGCAGGGGCGGGCGCGGCAGGCGCGCGGGGCGCACGCGCCCGGCGCCGCACCTCGGCGAACGGCCGGTGCAGCGCGATGGCCTGGCGCTGGACCACGCGCCCGGGGTGGAGCTTGGTGAAGCGCGGCAGGTCGGCGTGGTGCATGAGCGCGTGCGCGCCGCTGCGCCTGACGAGCAGGCCGCGCACCGCCGCGCCGGGCGTGGGCGGCTTCTCTGCCAGCCGCCCGACCAGCTGGGCGCTGCGCTCGGCGCGGTGGTGGATCAGCACCGGCTGCGTGACCTTTGGCATGTATACGGTGCGGGGGATGGCCAGCGCGGCTGCGGCGGCGGCGGGGGGGGGGGGGGGG
>PCFQ01000008.1:125312-160976 GCA_003063905.1 Chlorella sp. A99 | reverse complement strand
TTTTCCCCCCCCCCCCCCCCCCCCCGGCCCTGCCCACCGCCCCGACGCGCAGGCTCTGTGAGCGACATCCCCTGGACTGACGTGCGCGTGGGCGACGCGATCGAGGTGCGCGATGATGAGCTCTTCCCCTCGGACCTGCTCTGCCTGCACTCCACGCTCCCCGACAACGTCTGCTTCATCAAGACCACCAACCTTGATGGAGAGACCAATCTCAAGATCCGCAAGCCGCTGGACCTGCGGGGCCTGCGCCCCGCGGATGGCGCGGGCGTGATGCGCCTGGACATTGCGCTGACCGCGGAACTGCCCAACCGCAACCTCCACAAGTTCAAGGGCAGCGCCGCCGTGGCCGACGAGCGCTACCGCGCGCCCCTCACGCCCGGCGCGGAGCCGCAGTTCAAGGGCCCCGCGGGTGCGCGCACGCGGGCGGTGGCCAGGGCAGCCATGTGGCAAGCGCGGCCCAGGGCAAGCGCGGCCCGGGGCAAGCGCGGCCTAGGGCAAGTGCGGTGGCCTGCTGGCAGAGTCGCCTCCTGCGCTTGCCCCGGCGCTGCTGGTCTGAATCATTGGCTCACACGCGTGGCGAGCCTGCCTTCCTCCCAGCCTGCGCTGCGCCCGCCGCCCGCGCCTGCCCACCCGTCCGTGCAGACCAGCCTGCGGTGGTGAAAATCCCCGCCACCATGAACGAGATGCTGCTGCGAGGCTGCATGCTCAAGAACAGCGGGTCCATCATCGGGCTGGTGGTCTACACGGGCAAGGAGACCCGGATCCAGATGAACGCGGCCAAGACGCCGCTCAAAGTCGGTGCGTGCGCGGGCGGGCGGGGCGGAGGCAGCGGACGGGGGGCGCGGGGGGCGGCGCGCGCCTCGGCGAGCAGTGGCGTGCGGGCGCCAGGGCTGCCGGGCCGTGCGGGCGGGGCGGGAGCGGTACGCTCGGCCCCTCGCGCCACGCTCGTTGCCACCTCTCAGTGCTCCGCTCGCTGCCCACCCCGCTCATCCTGCCTCCTGCAGGCTCCTTTGACCGCTTCCTCAACTTCCAAATCGTGCTGGTCATCGCGATGCAGCTGGGCATGTGCCTCTTCTTCGCGGTCGCCTCGTACGTCTGGGTGCGCACCACCGGCCGGGACCACTACTACCTGGCCCTGGGCGTCGACGTGGAGGGCGTGTATGCGAGCCCCGTGGCGCAGGTGGGAGGGCGGCGTGGACAGGGCTGGTCAGCCGCAACCTTGCGCAGCGGGGCAGGGGGGCCGCCTGCTGCGCCCACGGCGTCATGCTGTCTTGTACGCTCCACGCTCGCCCTTGCGACGCGTGCAGATCTTCATCAACTTCATCACGTTCTGGATCCTGCTCTCCTACCTCGTCCCCATCTCGCTGTTTGTGTCGCTGGAAATCGTCAAGCTATGGCAGGTGCGCTGCAGGGGGACGACAGGGCGTCAGCAGGGGGCGGTCGGGCAACGGCGCGCAAAGCTGCGCAGCCGGCATGCACGCCCCAGGCGGGGCTGGCCCGTGCATGCACGCCACTGCTGCCCGGCTCCACCGCCTGCTTTCCCAGGGACCCTCGCCCTCCCCTCCCGGCAGGGCTTTGTCTTCATCAACATGGACCCACGCATGCGCGACCCCCACACAAAGGAGCACGCACGCTGCCGCAACTCCAACCTGAACGAGGACCTGGGCAAGGTGGGGAGGCAGGCGGTGGCGCGGTGTGGGCTGCTTGTCCCACTGAGCGAGCGGATGTACTGCTGCCGCCCTGCCCTGCGCTTGCTGAGCCAAGCCCTGGCTATGAGCCCGCGCCTTGCCCGCAGCCCCTGCCTCCGTGCAACGCCACGCGCAGCCCCCAGCTACCCACCCCGCTTTCCACATCCACGCGCCCTCGCGCTCGCACGCAGGTGGAGTACATCTTCAGCGACAAGACGGGCACGCTGACCTCCAACGAGATGCAGCTGCGCGAGATCGCGATCAAGGGCCAGGAGTTTGGCTCCCGCGACTTCCGACTCGAGGACCGGCGCGACCTGTCGGGCCTGGACGCGCTCCAGTGCTTTGACGCGCGCCTGGCCGCCGCGGCCGAGCGCGTGCAGGGCTCGGCCTCCTGGTCCGGCCTCGTCTCCAGCGGCGGCAGCCGCGAGGTCGTGATGGCCCACCACACCAGCTTCCCCGACCTCGCCTCCTGCAGCTCCCTGGGCATCGAGGACAGCGTCTCGCCGCGCTCCGACGGCGCCGCGCAGCCTGCGCGTGAGCCACCGCATGCCGCGCCGCGTAGTCGCTCCCCGGCTGCGCAGCCCGGGGGTCGCCGCCCTCCTGGCCAGCCCCTCCCCCCCCCCCCCCCCCCCCCCCTTCCCCGACGCCCTCCCCCTGGGCCCACAGGCGGCGGGGGCTCGCACGACTGGGACAGCGGGACCACCGCGCTGGGCCACCACCTGCTCGACTTCTGGACCAACATCTGCATCTGCCAGTCGCTGATCCTGGAGCACAACCCCACGGGCGGTCCCGACATATACCAGGGACCCTCGCCCGACGAGGTGGCGCTGGTGGAGGCGGCGCGGCAGCTGGGCTTTGAGTTCATCAACCGAGGGCAGTCGGCCATCACGCTGTGCATGCTGGGCGACGAGGTCAAGTACGAGATACTGAATGTCATGGAGTACAGCTCGGAGCGGTGGGTGCTGCTTGGTGTGTGTGGAAGGAGGGGGAGGACGAGGAGGGAGTGGAGAGGGGCAGTGTGCAGGGTGGCATTTGTTTCTTGCAGCGTGATCGCGTGCGCTCTATGCCGCGGGATTGCTCTCACCCTCCGCCGCCCCCCCGCGCTCCTCGCAGCGGCTGCATGAGCGTGATCGCGCGCGCGCCCGACGGCACGATCCGCCTCTTCTGCAAGGGCTCCGACGCCAAGGTCATGAAGAAGATCCGCGCCTCCACCGCGCCCGACCTCGTGGCCGCGACCGACGCTAACCTGCACTCGTTCGCGCAGCAGGGGCTGCGCACGCTGGTGCTGGCCAGCAAGATAGTGGGGGAGGACGCGTACGCCGACTGGGACGCGCGCTACCAGGAGGCGGCGCGCTCCTTCCAGGTGTGCTGGCGCTCCTGGTGGCTGGCGGCGCTGCGCCGAGTGGGTGGATGCCGGCTGCGGTGCGGGCGCTGGGCGTGGCATCGATTGATGTTGGGGCCGACGCCGGCGCCGGTGTCGGCGCAGGGCCGCGACGCCAAGCTGGACGCGCTGGGCATGGAGATGGAGCGCGACCTGGAGCTCATTGGCGTGACTGCGATCGAGGACAAGCTGCAGGACGGCGTCCCCGCCGCCATCTCCACCCTGATGGAGGCGCGCGGCGCGGTGGCAGCGGGCGGCAGGGCGGCGCCGCCACATCGGGCCGTTGGGCGTGCTCGCGCGGCGCATGCGCCGCCTCCTGCCGGCCTGCTCCCTCTTTCCTCGCCCCTGCTCTCCGCTCCCCGCTTCCCTTAAGCGTCCCTCTCTGCCCTCGACGCGCCGGCAGGCTGGCATCCGGGTGTGGATGATCACCGGCGACAAGCAGGAGACGGCGGTCAACATCGCGGTGTCCTGCCGCCTGGTGTCCGACCCCCAGGCCGTGCTCATGCTCAACGTCAACGACAAGGGCGAGGGTGAGGGGGCGGCTGGGGGCGCGAGTCGCAGGAAGGGCGGCTGGAAATGTGGCTGGTGAACCGACCCCCTGCGCTGCTGCTCGCGTCCTACCCTGCCCTCGCCTGCGCCTTTGCCCGCCCCCTCCCCCCGTCCCGCGCCCCAGACCCCGAGGGCGCGGTGTCCAAGCTGCTGGACAGCTTCCTCGACCGCTGCCTGCGCGCGTACCGCGAGGGGGGCGGCAGCGGCGCCGCGGCGCGGCCCGAGGACATCCCCGAGGAGTGGCAGGGCGGGGAGCTGGCGGTGGACGGCCCCACGCTCACGCTCATCCTGGAGGACGCGCGGCATCTGGGCCTGCCGCGCAAGCTCGCGCTGCTGGCCGCGCACTGCCGCGGCGTCGTCGTCAGCCGGTCGTCGCCCAGCCAGAAGGCGGCGATCGTGCGGCTGGTGACCAAGTACGAGATGGACAAGGCGGCGGGGGGGCGGCGCGGGCTGCGCCGCTGGTATGCGCGCTACCAGCGGCGCCTGCAGGGCAAGATGCTGGCCATCGGGGACGGCGCCAACGACGTGGCGATGCTGCAGACGGCCGACGTGGGGGTGGGCATCATGGGCAAGGAGGGCCGCCAGGCGGTCAACAACTCGGACTACGCTTTCTCGCAGTTCAGGTGGGGTGGGGTGCAGGGCGGGAGGGTGGGGGGAAGGGGGATGACGCACATAGCACTGGAGGGGGTGTGGCGCGATGGAGGTAGCAGCGCGGGCGCCGCTGGTGGGAGGGGCGCTCCCAGAGCAGCACTCCAGCTGGCTGGCAGGCGCGCCTCTAGCTGCCGACGCCTTTGACCCTTTCCTCCCCTCCCTCCGCCGCCCCAGGTTCCTCGTGCCCCTGCTGCTCATCCACGGCAACCTGTCCTACTACCGCCTCGCGCGCCTGATCAAGTACTCGTTCTACAAGAACATCGCCTTTGCCTTCATGCTCTTCTTCTACCAGGTGCTGCTGCCTGCTGGGCGGGGAGCCACACCACGTGCCTCCCCCGCCCACGCACGCTGAACTTGGCCATGCCATGGGACAGCGCCATGCTGCCCACGCCTCCTCGTTGCCCCCCACCCACCCACCCACCCTCTCCCCCTCCCACACCCCACACCCACCCACCCACAGTTCTACAACGGCTTCTCCGGCCAGGCGCTCATCGACTCGATCACCGCCGCCGTCTACAACGTGTTCTTCACCTCGATACCCATCCTGCTCTTTGCCGTGCTCGACCGGCCGGTCAAGAACCTGGACGCGTTCGTGCGGTACCCGCAGGTGGGAGGCGCATGCTGGTGTGGCGCCGCATGAGGGAGGGCCCAGCAGAGAGGGGGGGTGCGCAGAGGCAACGGCAGGCTGTGTGCGTGGCAGAGCTCTGCGTGACGACTGTGTGCGGCTCAGCCCTCCTCGAACAACCGCCTGCTGCGTTGCCTCCAGCCGCGCCTGGCCTCGCTTTCCGACCTTCCTTCCCCGTGCCTCCCCTTTGCGCGCAGCTATACGACAAGCGCCACAGCCGCAGCCTGACGACGGTGTCGTTCTGGAAGACGGGCGTGGGGCTGGGCCTGGTGCACGGGGCCATCTGCTTCTTCGTGCCCTATTACTCGATCGCCACCTCGGGCGCCCACAACATCACCGACGTCTGGTCCCTGGGCAAGGTGGGGCCCCTGCGCCGCGCCCCGGCGCACCTGTGCCCATCCCTCGGTTGCCTGGTTGCCGGACCGACTGGCTGATGGATCGGCCGGCCGGCCGCAGGTGGCGTTTGTGGCGCTGCTGGGCGTGGTGAACATGGAGATGGCGTTGGTGGCGCGCTACTGGACGTGGGTCTACTGTGTGTGCGTGGTGCTCTCCTACGTCCTTGTCTACCCCTTCATGCTCATCTTCCCCCTCGTCGGTGCGCCGGCGGCAGGGGCGCGGAGCGGGCGGCGCTGGAACCCGTGCCGTGCCCACCGCGCTGGAGAGGAGGGGCGAGGGGAGGCGGCGCACGCAGACCTGGTTGCGGGCCCTCCGCACCGCTCGCATGTGCGCCCTCCCCTGCTCCACCTTCTGTTCCTCCCCCACCCCAGAGCTGGCCATCGGCTACTACGACGCGTCCAACGTCAACGTCGCGGAGAACGTGTTTGCCAACCCCACCTTCTGGCTCGTCATCCTCGCCATCTACATCCTGGCGTTTGGCTACCGCTTTGCGGAGCGCACCGCCGCCTGGCTCTTCCACCCCCACGACACCATGATCCTGGTGCGCGCCCTTGCTTCTTCTGGCGCGGGGGAGCGCCTGGAGGCCTGCTGCGCGCCATTGCTGCCATGCTGGGGCCGGCGCTGAGCGTCTGTGCGTTGCTGCTGTGGAGGGAGAGCCTCTCCACCTGGCCAGATGCTCGCCGCCCCCTCACCCACCGCCGCATTACCGCCGCCGACGCAGGCGGAGAAAGAGCGGTACGAGCCCCTGCTGGCGGGCATGTCCTCCAAGTCGCGCAAGCGCCTGCTGGAGCTGGGCACCGTGCGCTTCCGCCCCACCGCCAGCGGCGGGGTCGACGTGGAGGGCGCAGCCAGCTCCGCCGAGGCGGACATCGCCAACACCTCGCTGCGCAACCGTTACAGCCCGCCCAGCGGGGCCGCCGCCCCAGACGGCGGCGTCGCGCCGGCCGGGCGGGAGCCGCCCATCCCCGAGGACGCGAGCCTGGGGGACTGGTCCAGCCTGCAGCCGGCGGGCGGCGCCGCCGCTGTCGACGGCAGCCACACCGCGCAGCGCTTGCGCAGCGTGCAGTTCTCGCGGCACGTGCGCAGCGCCAGTGGCTCGGTGTTTGAGACCCGCGGGTGAGGGCGCAGCGGGTGGCGCGGCGGCTGCAGGATCCGCGCCTACCAGCACCAACAGCAGCAGAGTCAGGCAGGCTGCATCTCGGTGCAAAGCCAAGTAGGGTACCACCACTTTTGTAACGCCATCATCATGCAAGCATGCCCAGGCAGTTGCAAACAGCCATGATGCAGGCACTGAGAGGGCCTTGGAAGAATAGACGAACAGGCTTTGCATGATCCTGCCCATCATTGTCTTTCGAGCGCTGACCATACCTGGCTGTGAAATGCCCCATGCAGCCGACATGCAAGGTGTACGCATGCGTGCGAGGGGCGGGCGGGCGAGCGGGTGCGCCAAGTCAAGTTGGCCTGGCCCTGGGAACGATCCGCCAGTGACTTGGGCTGCGTAGCATCGATCTGCGATCATCCAAGGGGCAGCGGCACCCGAAAAAGACGAAACAACTCGAGACATGGACATGACCTCTCTGGAGCCGCCACTCCCGGCAGTGTCGTGGTGCGATCGCACAGTGCAGATGCAGCTGCAGGGAGTGCAAAAGACAGCCGCCGCTTGCCAAGCCCCCGGGGCCAAGGCTGCCAAAGTGCACAGCAGCACCTGGCCCGGTCCTTTCCTGGAGGCCGTGCTAGTCACCCAGCTGGCAAGGTGCGCGCTCAGGCTCGCGCCCAGGCAGCACCATGCCCGCGCGATGTCTGGGCGCCCTTGCGCCGGCAGCCGCTCCTGGGGCAGCGCGCATGCGCAGAGAGCCAGCTTCGGCACGCGGGAGCGCGCCGCTGGCCCTGGGGGCTGGACACCGCCGCCGCCGCCGCCGCTTGCCATGTGCGCGGCGTTCCGCCGGCCTGCCTTTCTCTCCTCCCTGCAGATGGCGAAGGGTGACAAGCGCAAGGAGGTGTGCACCCGTGAGTACACCATCAACCTGCACAAGCGGCTGCACGGCATCACGTTCAAGCAGCGCGCGCCCCGCGCCATCAAGGAGATCAAGAAGTTTGCGAAGAAGCAGCTGGGCACCAAGGACGTGCGCGTGGACGTGAAGCTGAACAAGGCGGTGTGGAGCCAGGTGCGGCGCGGGGGTGCGGGGAGTGGGCGCAGCGTGGGCAGTGACGCTGCGCTGGGAGTGGACACGGACGGCGAGGTCGACAGCGCCGGGGCAGCAGGAAGAGGGGAATAGAAATGGGGACATGCAGCGCCGGCTATTGCTGTGGACTGTGGTCGATGTAGTCGGGTGGTGCAGGGAGGCCGGCAGCTGAAGTGTGTTGCAAGAAAAAAAACACGTGGACAGCAGCGCGCCGACGGCCGTGAAACCCCTCGCGTGGCGTCTGGGGCCCCTCCCTCCCACAGGGCATCAAGAACGTGCCCAACCGCCTGCGCATCGTCATCCAGCGCAAGCGGAATGAGGATGATGAGGACAGCGTGAGCGCCGGACCCGGGCGCGCGGTTGGCGCATGCTGCCGCCGCTGCCGCTGCGCTGGTCTGTTGGTGCAGCGCCCGCCGCGGCTGCTTCCTGCTCCGATGTCGCTCCACGTCTTATGTGCGCTGCGCTCCATGGCATTGCCCGCCCGCAGGAGGAGCTGTACAGCTTTGTGACCCTGGCCGATGACCAGAACGTCAAGGGCAAGGGCGTGGTGGTGCTCGAGGCCTGAGCGGCGGCTCGCGGCCGCGCCGCGCATCGCCGGCTGCCCGTGCCAGCTGGCGCCCTTGTAACCGCGCACTAGGCAGACAGAGAGAGGCGTTCACTTCTTCTGAGCCAAATGGGGGTTATCTGGAGTGAGATGCAGCAGCTGCCGGGGAGCCGGAGGGGGAGGAAGGATGGAGCGGGGTTTCCGCAGGGGTCCTCGGCCAGAGCCTCGCTGGCGCAGGAGTCAGTCTTGAGTGTATTTGAGCACACTTAATCTAGTAGCGCTGTCCGTTGTCCCGAGCCTCTCGCAAGCCCGCTTTCAAGCCCGCTTCCCAAGCCCGACGATCATGCTCTTGTCGGCTTGACAATAGCAGCCCCAGACCCTCCTGCAAGCCCGGAGGCTGCCCGTCGTCGCGGATGGGGCGCCAAACGGCCGCGGGGGGCAGCGGCGGTGGCAGTGGTGGTCCGTCCGACGGTGACGGCGGTGCCCACGAGAGGACAAACTGCTGCCTCTGCAACCAGTCGGTTGACAAAGCCTTGGAAAACTGGATCGAGGCGCACTGCTCCTTGTGGTGAGTGGTGTTGGGTGGACGTGGCCGGTGACGACCCAGTTCAGCCGACGACCCAACCAGGGGGAGGCCGCCCCACGTCTACTCCGCTAACTTGAGCACTTGTCCTCTGCTGCAGCGGCCCCAGCCCATTCCACTTTGCGTGCGTGCAGCAGGTGACACAATCAAAGAGCGCTGAGCAAACAGCACCGAGCAAACAGCACCGCTGCAGCGCTGCTGTTGTCCGGCTCGGTCCCTCTGCGCCCCTCAATGCCTGCCCCCACCCCGCAGCGTGTGGCCGAAAACATTTCCACTCATTCATCAAACACGACCGTGCGAGACAAGGCCAAGGTGGGCGTCGTGTGGTGGAGGGGTGGCCGCAGGGCGGGGAGCGGCTGCCATGTCACGCCACGGCGCGATCTGCGTTGCTGCTGCGTTGCTGACGTCATCGCGGCGGCGCCCCGTCTGCCGCAGGCGATATTGAGGATGCGCCCGCAGGACTTGTTTGCGACCAACAGCCAAGTCCAGAAGAAGAAGCAGCCCTGCCCTCAGCCAGCATGCACAGGCTTTCTGATCCAAGCGGACGCGCACAGGCCTGCCAAGCCTGCGGCGGCGCCGGCCACAGCCCCCGCCCGCGCGCCGCGTCTGTCGGCCGCAGCCAAGCGGGCGGCCGAAGACCTCGCCCGTGCGCAGGCCGGGGCTGGGCCGCCGCCGGCGGCGGCTGCGGCGGCGCCTCGGCCGCCCAGGCCTGCAGCGAGCGACGCCGCCTCCCCGCGCGGGAAGGGGCGGGGCTCCAAGCCGGCGCCGCCGCCCGCGGTGCTGCGGGTCACGCCAGACCCCTCCCATCCCCACTTCTTTGAGCTGTGCCCCGACCAGGCGCAGCGCGGGCGGTGCTTCGAGTTCAAGTGCTACTTTGCGCACAGCGAGGTAGTTCACCCTCCTAGTGTGTCCTGCTTGCGTGCCGGTCCGCAGCAGAGCAGAAGCTGGAGCAGGCCTGTGCGTCCCGCCCCGCCCCACCCCTCCCGCCTCGATCACCCCCGCCCTGCAACCACCTCTTGCAGGAGGAGTTGGAGGCGCGGCAGACAGAAGCGGCGGAGAAGGCGGAGAAGGCGGCGCAGCGGCGGGAGGCCAGGCGATTGGCAAAGGAGCGCCGCAAGGCCCAGGAGGAGGAGGTGGCGGCAGCGGAGCAGGAGGCACGGGCACCAGAGGAGAGCCCCTGGGAGCAAGGCGCCACGGCGGCAGAGGGCAGGGCGCCGGGTGCAGCAGAGGCGCCTGGGGAGGGCAGCCCCGGCCAGGGGATGAGCAGAGCGAGCACGTCTGAGGCCAGCGGCTGGAGCAGCAGCTTCGAGGCCTTTAGCGCCCCTAATACCAGCACTCCCAACGCCTCCGCCTCCGCGCCTTCTCCGCCCGGCGTTGCCAGCGGCGGAGGCTGGGAGGCCCTGGAGCGCGCCACCAGAATTAGCCTACAGCAAGCGTTGAGCAGCGGGGCCGGTTCGGCGGCGGCGCCGCCGCCGCCCACGCCGCCTGCAGCTGAACTGGCGGCCCAGGCCCCTGATGGCTACAACACTGGCTACGCTGCAGGACTGGCAGCTGCGGCGGCACAGTTGAGCCTGCCTGTCGAGGCGCTCATGGCTCCAGCGCCAGCCCCAGCGCAGGCGGTCCTGCACCCAGAGCCTGCCTGGGGCATGCCCCCAGTGCTGGCGCCGCCCCCTATGCCAGCGGTGCCGGTCCCGGTGTCAGCAGTGCCGCCCCCAGAGCCTGCCTGGGGCGTGGTGCCTGCAGCCGATCCCTGGGGAGGCGCCCAGGGCTGGGAAGGCGCACAGCAGCAGGTGCTTAATATTGTTGGCGAGGAGGAGGACTTGACCGAGCTGCTGCGGGCATTGGGTGTGCAAGTGTAAGCAAGTGTGTCGCAGGCCGGAAATGTGCCGGGGAGGGCGATGAAGCCGTCCACACGCGGCAGGCGGCGGACGGGTGAGGCCGGCATTGAGTTGGCACGTTGTTGCTTTCCCCTGTGCGCGCTGAATGCAATCAAACGACTCAGACACCCTTCGATGCACTTTTGTCATCTTGTCGATCTTGTCGCGTTGCGCAGAGTGAGTATATGTTTTTTGATCGCAATCATCTACGGTAGCGCGTCGTCGCCTGTTTGCGTGCACAGCGGTAGGGCTAGCCTTGGGGAGCTGGTGGCGAGAGGGAGAGAATACTTGCTGGGCCTTGCTCGACTGATAGAGATACGCAGGCGCTCGGAGTGTCGTCTGATCAGGTGCGCGCCCGGTGATCAATGGTGCGGTGATGGGGGGGCCGGGCCCGCCTCGCGCGCCCGTCGCTGACCGCTGTGACGCCTCGCGCCCGCCACCGACCGCTTGCTGCCCTCCAGCACTGGACTCGCGAAAATGTCAATTGAGCACCGGCAGCCAGTCATGCCAGCACACAGCGCACTGTTTGATGCCATCTTGAACTCAGAAGAAGAACAAGTTTGGCGTGTGCTGGACAGTGCGTCGCCTCAGCAGCGGCAGCAGCTCTTCGCCTATTGTGGCAATGAGTGCGAACACAAGCGGACCGCGCTGCAGGCGGCGGTGCTCTTTCGGCCCTTGGAGGTTGCCCAGTGCCTGCTTGAGGCGGGCTGCCCGGCTGACGTGACCACGGGCTTTGGCTACACTCCGCTGCTGGCACTGTCAGAGCTGCCGGCAGAGGAGGTGACGAATGGCGGCGAACCAGTAGTGGAGGCGATGGAACTGCTGCTGCACCACGGCGCCAACTTGGAGGCGGCCACACTCGGCCTGCAGCAGCGGCCGATGCACCTGGCGGCCGAGTTTGGCAGCGAGGTGACCGTGGGCTGGCTGGCAAGCAAAGGCGCACGGCTCAATGTCCGCGACAGCCAAGGGTTCACGCCTCTGCACTACGCGGCCGACACAGTGAGGAAAGGAGGGATTGGGTTTAAGTTCTTGCTGCTTGCTTGTGGTGGGCAGCAGCCTCCATGCTGGATGCGGTCTGGTCCACCTCACGCTGCCTGGCCAGCGTACAGGGCCGGCCACAATTAGTCGGCACATTGCTGACGTGCAGGGCTAAGCCCAATTTGCGAGACTGCGAAGGCGATACGCCGCTGCACGTCGCTGTGAAGGGCGCAGAAAAGACTGGTTGTGTTCAGATAGTACGGCTGCTGCTGGAGCATGGCGCATCCACCAGGTGCGGTGTGATGCAGTGTTGTATGTGCTGGGGTCTCTCTCTCATGCCTGGCGGGCTCTCATGGCACCCTGCGCGGCACCGCGCTCATGGTGGCATCACTATCGCGTTGTGTGCCCCGACTGCAGTGTGCGCAATGATGCTGACCAGGTGCCGCTAGATGTCATCCCGGCTGGCCTGAACCGCCGGCGCCGCAGCACCCTCGAGCAGCTGCTGCGCGAGGCGTGCGAGGCGCCTGGGGGCGCAGACGAGGCAGTGCCACAGCCGGCAAGCCACCGCAGGCTGAAGCCACGTCGCCTGGCCCTGCAGCGCGGCAGGGGCAGCAGGGGCAGCAGCAGCAGCAGCAGCGCCACGTCCCAGCAGCAGCGCCGCAGCACCTGCAGGGATCGCCGTGCGTGCCTGAGGAGGTGAAAACTGGGCCGGCCGAGGCAGTCCTGCAAGGGGCGACACCAGATGGGCAGGACATGCGGAGCCAGCAGCACCGCCGGCGTGCAGCCAAGCCCACCCTTGAGCAGCATGCGGGAGGCAGCAAGCGCCCGCATGATGGCGCGGCTGCGGAGGAGGAGGAGGCAGCTCAGCCCGTGCGGCACGCGCAGCATCAGCGGCCGCGAACCGAGCCAGCGCAGTCGCAGCTGCCGCAGATGGAGGCGCAGGCGCAGCAGCCACCGCAGGTGCAGAGCCAGCTGCCTCAGATGCAGCGCCCGCCACAGCAGCAGGAGCCTGCGGTGCCAGCAGCCGCCGCCGACGCGGGTGGTGGTGCTGGTATCGTCCCCGTTGATGTTGCCGCCGGTCTCGACGCTGATGACATGCTGGCCCGCCTGCTGCCCGCTGCCCCTGCTGGAGGGCGCGGGCGCCGACACTGCCACTTTCATCCAGGTAGGGCAGTCCTCGTGTGTGCGTCTGGCCATGGTGCCGGGAGGGCATGCACTCGAGTGGGAACAAGTGTGCTGCCGCTGGCGGCCTGGGACCTGCTGGCAAGATGCTGGCAGAGCCGACGACGCTATTTTGCTTCTTCAAACGCAGGGATACGTCGCCGCATCCGCCAGCGCATCGTGTTCTGGGGCATCCAAGCGGCCGCGAAAAAGGGCGACGCAGCGCAGGCAGTGCACCTGGCGGCCACGCTGGTGTGAGCTCGTGTCCAAGCAGGTTGGCTGGTGCTAGAGTGTGTGCGCAAGCTGTGAGCAGCAAAGTGCAAGCGAGTTGTGGACGATGCAGCACCAGCGCTCGATGCTGTCCCGCGGCTGGCAGCAGCCTCTCTCTAATCGCGCAGGTGGTGAAAAGGACACAATGGGCCAGGTCCTCCAGCTGATGGCAGCCGACTGAGACACACTACGCTGGTGTTCCCATGAGAGCCTGCCTTTCCACAATGCATCAGGTAGTGTTACACGGCATTTTCAGGTCGCGCACATCTAGAAGCGCAACTTGGTAAAGAACCACCTGTGGCGGAAGAGGGCGCGAGGGCAAATGTGGGCACCTCCCACCGCTTCCCGACTGCCCGGGCGCTGGTCCGCTGCAGCCTCCGCCTGCGGTCCTAGCCCACCGCTTGCCAGGCCCACGTGCATAGACTCCATCTGGCCTCCCACCCCGTGCCCAACACACACCCCTTCCCACCACCCAGTCTCGCCTCCCACCCGAAACCCAAACCCACCGGTTCTTGCCGCTCTTGAACTTCTCCTCCAGCAGCTTCTTGGCCTCCTTGTTGGCCTCGACCTGCGAGGGGGGGTAGGTTAACAGGGAGCAGGCGCGTGGGCGCGGCGGGCGCGCACGAGCACGCCCCCTGGACGCGCGCGCCGCGCCGCGCCGCGCCGCGCCGTTCCTCGTGCTCGCCGCTCTCAGCGCTGCTTGAAGGGTGCGCCCCCCCCGCCTCGGTCAGACCGCGCGCGCGCCGGGAGCGCCCGCCCACCTTCTTGGTCGCGTTGTCCACGGCGTCGGGCGTGACCACGCCCTTGAGGTCCACCTCGAGCGTGTAGCGCGTGGGCAGCAGGTGCTGGTAGTTGACCACCTTGATGAAGGTCTGTGCCAGCAGGAGCAGCGGCGGCAGCGGGGCGGCGCCGCTCGGCCGGCGGCGCGCTCGGCGAACGACGGGCGAGCCCGCGCCGAGGGGCGCTCGAGGGCGGGGCGCCGGCACGCGAGGGGCAGTTTGCACGCTCTGGCGGCGGGAAGAGGCCCGCCCGGCAGCATGCGGCCGCGTGCCGGCGTCTGGCAGCGGCTGCGGGGTCCCGCCCGCCCGGTGTGCGCCGCGCCAGTGCGCCCAGCTCAGTTGCATGTTGGACTGCCGTCGGCATGGCAGCTGGCCGCTCCAGAAAGCACGCGCCACACCACCCCAACGCCAGCTGCCCAGCTGCAAGTCGCCTCTGCCGCCGCCAGCTGCCAGCCGCCTCTGCCGCACACCGCCTCCGCTGCTGCCTGCCACCGTGTGCTCACCGCAATCACAGTCTTCCTGCTGTGCTGGCACCCCCGCACAAGCAAACGGCAGCCATCTCTCCAGTTGCATTCTCCAGTTGCACACACACACACAACAGCCAGTCGTGCTCCAAATTCAAAGCGGTGGCGCACCTTGAGGCTCGACCGGCGCGCCTGCTTCTTCTGCGAGGACCGCTTGATCACCTGCAGCAGCAGCAAGACAGGTCCAACATGCACTGATCCCTCCAGCGTCCACAGGCCGCCGGCGGTGCGGCGGCAACAGTGTGGCACTCCCGCCCGCCCGCCCCCAGCGTCCGCTGCGTGCCGCCGCCTGGCACGCCACTCCCCCGTCGCTCCCCTCTCCTCCCCCTCGCCACACAGCTGCAGCAGAGCCGCTGCTGCCAGTGCCAAACGCGCAGCAGACTGCGGAAGCCCGCACCTTGCGGGGCTCCTTGCTCAGGCCCAGCACCAGCGCGTGGCCGTAGGGGCGGCTGCTGGTGCCGTCATCGTAGTTCTTCACGATGACGGCCTTCTTGCCGGCGTAGCGGCCGGTGAGAAGGATGACCACCTTCTGGGCCTGCGGGGCGTCATGCGTTGTGCGTGGGCGCGGCGTCCTGCGTCACGACTGGCTTCGTCTACCCATGCTGCGCTTTGTGCGCCCTGCAACTGCGGGAAACGCAGCCGCAGTCGCAGAGTGAGGCAGGCGGCCGCCCCTCGCACACCTTGAGGAACTTCGGCATGGCGCCCTTCAAGAGGTGAAAGAGGGAGAGCCAGGCAGGAGGAGGGCCCAAGTGGGGCCTCGCTGTCCCAGGAAAAAGAGCTCCTCGCTGGCTGCGCTCACTGCTTCCATCGCTGGCAGCGCCCACAGATCACCATCGCTCGATCGATCGATCGCACAGGCCGTCGAGCGGCACCAGCGTACCGCTCCATCAATGGCAGCAACGTTTACTGCTGGCCCCGCGCGGCCAGCAACAGCACCGATCTTGAGCAGGGCCTGCCCGCAGCGCGGCCCCGCAGCCACCTGCACAAGTGGCCGTGGCGCCGCCCCGCCGCTCGCGCGGCAGCAGCGGCAGCAGCAGCAGGCCCCCGTGGTTCCCCGGCTTAAAGCTGGCAGCAGTTCCGGCAGGCAGCAAGCCCGCCGGCGAACGCAGCGCGGGCCCGTGGCAGCAGCAGAGGCGGCGGCAGGCGACGAGCTCCCCGCCGCGGCAGGCGACGAGCTCCCAGCTGTGCCTGCCCTCGCTGCCGACGCGGGCGCGGCAGCCGATGCGGCAGCAACGCCAGGGGCGGCAGCAGCCGCGGTGGCTCCCCCGGAAAAGGGGCTGAGCAGCTTGGCAAAGCGTGCCATCTTTGGGACGATCCTGGGGCTGTCGGCCGCTGTAGTCGTCATCTCCGGCAGCTGGCTCTACGGCGCGATCACCTGCCTGGCCGCCTACCAGTGCTCCCAAGAGTACACGGGCATGGTCAACGCAAAGGGTGAGGGCGGGAGAGAGCAGGCGAGGGCTGGGACAGAGTGTGGAGAGCAGGTGGCTGCCGCGGCGCGGCACGCCCTCCCGGGCGCTGCTCCCTTGCGGGTGCTCCTGTCGTCGGGGTTGGCCCACCCGCTCTCCTCCTCATCCGCCCTCCTCTCCCAGGCATCTCCAAAGGCATGAAGCCGCCCAAGCCCCTGATCAGCAGCGTGACCAGCCTGCTCTGCGTCTGCCTCAACGCCTGGGTCTTTCTTACCAACGGCCGCACGGCAGCGGCCATGGCGGTCGCCTGCTTCCTCGTGCTCTCCCTCCAGCTGCTTGCCTCCCGCAAGCCGCGCTTCGCGCAGCTCGCCTCCTCCATCTTCGGCCTCTTTTACTGCGGTGCGCTGGCTGCGGGGCCGCGGGAGCGAGGGAAGCACGCTCCGGCGGCGCTGCAGCGCCGCGTGTTGCAGGGAGGCGGCGCACGTGCTCGCGCGCCCGCACTGCCATCGCATTATGCCTGCTCCCGCACCTTTTAGAGCAATCAACTCTGCACTGCAGGCTACCTCCCCTCCTTTTGGCTCAAGCTGCGGCTGCTGGCGGTGCCCGCTGCTCACAGCGCGCTCGCTCAGCGGCTGCCTGCCGTGCTGGGCGGCCCCAGCGCGGTGACGGTCGGCCTGATTGCCGCTTTCACCGCCGTGGCCTGCATCATCGCCGCCGACACTGGCGCGTACTTCTTTGGCAAGGTGTGGCAGCCGTGTGGAGCACTGGGTGGGTAGCTGCCGGCACGAGGCGCGGGTCGGCGCAGCAGCGCCTGGCTGGGCATCAGCCCTTGCGTGCCTGCGGTTCAGTGGCCGGCCCCCCTGCCCTCCCTCCTCCCCTTGCGCCCCTGCAGGCCTTTGGCCGCACCAGGCTGACGGCAGTGTCGCCGAAGAAGACGGTGGAGGGCGCGGTGGGCGGCCTGCTGTGCAGCATCGGCGTCGCGGTCGGCTGCTTCCACATCGTTGCCTGGCCCGAGAGCGCGCTCTCGGCGGCGGCGCTGGGCACCATTGTCTTCTTCGCCTCGCTGTTTGGGGACCTGATCGAGTCGGTGATCAAGCGGGATGCCGGGGTCAAGGACGCCTCTGACCTGATCCCAGGCCACGGCGGCCTCCTCGACCGCCTCGACTCCTACCTCTTCACCGGCGCCTGCGTCTTCTTCTACATCCGCTTTGTGCTCCCCGGCTTCGGGGTCGCCCCCGGCCTGGCGCTGCTGTGAGCGCGGTGCGGCGCGGCGGCGGCAACGGCAGGCGGCAACGATGACGGGCGGCGCATGGAGGACGGCACGAGCGACGGTGGGCGGTCGGCCTGGACAGGCGGGCAGGCCAGCGTGCGGCGCGACCCTGCTGCACACCCAGGCCTGCAACAGAACTGCAACAGGACTAGGGTGACCTCAACTGTTCTGTCTGCTGTGTTATACGCTGGCGCCAGTGCACCTGGCGGGGGCCTCAACTGTTCTCCCAAAATGGCAGGTGCGCAAGAGGAGAGAGTTCAACAAGCCAAATTGGCAGCATGCGTTACCGGATGCCGGGGGCTAGCGTGGAGCCAGTGCTCTTTTAGCGGCATGCCACACGCACACACACCTTGTTTCACATCTTCTCCGTGTCTTGTGCTTCGAAACTGCTGCGGCAGGGCCGACAGGTTCATAGTTTCGGCGCGCGCCAACAGCCCATCTCCGCATCGATTGGCAGCTGGGGCGATGCAAGCAGCCCATCAGGCGATGCAGCAGGCATTGCAGTGCAGCACATCAAGCCGTTCCTTTCCGCAGCGTCCGTTTGCGCAGCAGCAGTGCAGAGCGGCTCGGCTAGCGTGCAGGGCATCGGGAGGACTGAGCTACAAGGATGCGGGCGTGGACATTGACGCCGGCAACGAGCTGGTGCGGCGCATACAGAAGCTCAACCCATCCATCGGCGGCTTCAGCGGCCTGGTGCCGTTTGGTGAGCGGCGAGGGCGGCGTGCATGCATTGCCTGATGCACCGTTCGGGGGCGGCACGCCGCCACCGTCGCCACAACGACCGCCGCTCCCCCCCAGGCGACTCGTACCTCGTGGCCGGCACCGACGGCGTGGGCACCAAGCTTAAGCTTGCGTTCGACCTGAACAAGCACGACACGGTGGGGATCGACCTGGTGGCGATGAGCGTCAACGACATCATCACCAGCGGGGCCAAGCCCCTCTTCTTCCTCGACTACTTTGCCTGCGGCAAGCTGGAGGTGGACACTGCAGAGCAGGCGAGGGGGCGGGATGGATAGGCGAGGAGGGGGGATGGCCGCTCGCGGCACGCGTGGCGGAAGCGCGGCTGGGGATCTGTGTTGGCGCCCCACGGGCGGGCGCTGCCGCAGCTCTGGCGTCGTCTCATCTCTGCGCCGCAAACTGCTCTGCCCTGTTGGAGACGCCAGTGCTTTTTCGCTCTGTTGGCAGCGCAACGCCATTGGCGGCACGGTATCCAAACTGGGGCGCCTCAATATCGGGCCACGGCCCCCCGGTCTTGAAACCGTTGCCACAGCAATCCCCCCAGGGCAGATTTCTGCACCGCCCTCGCCCGTGGCGGCTGCGGAATGATCCCCCTGGCACATTCCCGCCGCCCCACTCTTGCGCATGCCAGCGGGCTCGCTGGCTCACAGGCAGCCTCCGTACTGGCGCCATCCATCTCCCGTCTGTCTCCACTTTCTTCCTGAACCCACTTTTGTTCCTGAACCCACCCATCCCGCCCTGCCCTTGGCGCCTCAAACAGGTCATCAAGGGCATCGTGGAGGGCTGCCGGCAGTCCGACTGCCAGCTGCTGGGCGGCGAGACGGCGGAGATGCCGGGCTTCTACTCACCAGGTGTGGGGCGGGGGCGGGGCAGGCATGTGGGCAGCGTGTGTCTGGGCACGCAGCCTTTCCTCGCCTGGTTCCACCACTCGCTCCACGCATGCACCCCGCTCGCGTGCTCGCGCCCACGCTTGAGCCGCGATTCCTGCCCCCCGCCATCGCCCCGCCGCCAGGCGAGTATGACCTGGCCGGCTTTGCGGTGGGCGCGGTGAAGAAGGACGCGGTGGTGGACGGGCGCCGCATCGCCGCCGGCGACGTCATCCTCGCGCTCGGCTCCAGCGGCGTCCACAGCAACGGCTTCTCCCTCGTGCGCAAGGTGCTCGAGGTGTCGGGCACGTCGCTCACCGACCCTGCGCCCTGGGACGCGCGCACCAGCATCGGCCTCAGCCTGCTCACGCCCACCGTCATCTACGTACGCCAGGTGAGGCAGGGGCGCCAAGGAGGGCGCCGCAGAGGGAAGGCGTGGACGAGGCCGCTCCCGCAGCTCGGGAGTTCGCCGACGTAGCGCTGCTGGCCGGCCGCCCCGGCCGCCGCTCCCCAGCCACCGAACTGGACGTGCCGTCTGGTTCACCCCTCCCCCGGCGCCGCCTCCTCTCCCCCACCCCTCGTCCACGCCCCAGGTGCTGGACCTGCTGGCCAAGGCGGACATCAAGGGGCTGGTGCACATCACGGGGGGCGGCTTCCCCGAGAACATCCCGCGCGTCGTGCCCAAGGGCCTGACCGCCCGCGTCAACAAGGCGGCCTGGGAGCCGCTGCCGCTCTTCCGATGGATCCAGGAGGCGAGCGGCGGGGCGGGAAAGCAGACTGTGCGGGGGCAGGGAGGAGCGTCGGGCAGCGGCACCACCTGCGCGCTCGTCCTGCCAGGCAGCGTTCTTTCCCTACCAGTCCTCCCTGCTTCGACGCCTCCTTCGGTGCCTCGCCCCATCCCCTCCCTGCAGGCCGGCAAGGTGCCCGAGGCCGAGATGTTCCGCACCTTCAACATGGGCGTGGGCATGATTGCGGTGGTGGACAGGAGCCAGGTGGACGCCGCGCTGGCGGCTGCGTCAGATGCGTTTGTGTTGGGCGAGATTGTGACCGGCTCGGAGGGCGTGGTCCTGGCATGAGATTGGCGACCTCAATTGACCGTTCGCGCGGCCTTTCGCTCAGAGAGCATGCAAAGGTCTACCCCCGCTGGAACTGCACTCAGCCTGACCCGCTGCCACACCTGACCTGCCTACTGCTGTGTGACCGCCCCTCTGCAAACTGTTTGCTCCTGCTGTTCTGTTAACGAATGAGGCCCTGCGCAACGCAACTCAACCGGCTCAAGCTCATGTCGGCGCGCCACTGGCTGCACCCGCCTTTCGCCGCTTGGCGGCCTTGCCGCCTGCGCGCCCGCCTGCCTCTGCTGCCGCCTTGCCCTTTGTTGCCTTGCTGCCGCTGCCGCTGCCGCCGCGTGCTGGCTGGTGCCCCCCCCGGTTCTCCTCCTCCTCCAAACCCGGGTCATCGTGCCCGCGGAGGTCCTCCGCATCCGCTGCCGCCTTGCTGGTTGGTTCGCTGGCGCCTGCCTGGCGCAGTGCCAGCTGGTCCAGCCGCCTGGCGTGCGGCAGCTCGCGCTGCAGCAGGAGCAGCTCAAACTGGCCGTTGCCGCTGCCCAGCTTGGTGACCCGCACGTTGCCGTTGTTCACGAGCTGGAGCAGTGAGGAGAAGGTGCGGGAGACGAGGTAGCGCTGCTCAGCGGGCAGGCCTGCCTGGCCACCAGGGTCAGCGCTGCTCGCGCTGCTGCCCACACCGCTGACCACCTGCCCAAAGCGCAGCGGAGGTGGCTCAGTGCTGCCGCCGTCGTCGCCGCCCGCCGCAGGCGGAGCCCCTGTCGCCGCGCTGAGGTCGTCCATGCGCGCAAGGATGGCCTCCCCGACTTGATGGATGTCGAACTCGGGGCGGGCGTCCTCCTCCTCCAGCACCGGCTGCACCTTGGAACGCCACCCCGCCACGCGCGCGGCGAGGTCGGTCTGCACCTCTGCTGCCGCCGCCGCGGAGATGAATGCCTCGATGTGCGTGCGGCACAGCTCCTCATAGGATAGCTCCATGAGGCCGGCAGCGTCACCTGCTGTAGGGATGGGTGTATAAAATGGGGGATGGGAAGGGGGTCAGCCACTCAGACACCTAGAGACCTGGCTTGTGCAGCAGGAACCACCCCACCCCCTGAATGCAGCCTCCTGCCAGCGCAGACAATTGCTGCCCGCCCTGCCTCGCCTGTGTCATGGCTCGCCGCATCCTCGAGCCACTGCGCCTCTGCCGCTGACGGGGCAGCGTTCCAGTCCGGTGCAGCAAACTCTGGCGCCACAGGGCCGTAGTCGTCATCATCAGTGGCCATACCACCCCCCCCAAAGTAGTCTGCAACCCGAGATGGAGTGGCACGAGTTTGAAGAGCCCCACGGTGGAGGCGCAGTTCCTGCCCTCGGGTGACCGCCCCTCAGCTCGGCCAGCGCCCCGCAGCTCATGGCGCCTGGTGGCGGGAACCCTCCGCCCTTGCAACGCACCATCCATGGCCAGCGCGTCCCCGGCCTCCTCATCCTCGTCGCCTGCCGCCTCCTCAAACGTGAAGGCGCTGGCCAGCCGCGTCTGCGCCGAGCGCTGTGAAGTCGCCCGCGAGCTGGTCTGCTTTGCCGGCCGCCCGCCCGCCTCCTCCGTCAGCAGCGCCCGCAACGCCGGCGCAAACTCGGGCAGCAGCATGCCCCCGACCGGCGGCACCAGCGTCAGCAGCGCGTCGCCGCACGCCGCCGCCGCCACCGCCACCGCGCCGCGCTGCGCCGTGCGCGCCCGCGGCCGGCGGGCCACCCGTGCCAGCTTCTTGAACGGCTTGGTCGGCAGCCTGCTGGCCGCGCTGTTGGGGTCCAGCGGCTTGTAGGGATCGAAGAACTCGTCCCTCTGCTGCGGGCCGCTGCGCACCACTGCGCCTTGCGCTGCAGTGCCACCGACTGCCTCGCCGCTGCTCGCCGCGCAGCTGCCGTCCTGCCAGCCGCCGTAGTCGTCCTCCCCACCGAAGCCGCCCCTGTCGTAGTGGTCGTCGTCGCCATCGCTCGCCATGCCGGGCCCCAGGTCGTCAGCGCCGTGGGCAGAGTCGACCACCATGCCCGAGGGCCCCGCGCCCGCGTCGGTCGCCCTGCCGTCGGCGGGCCAGGCGCCCCAGCCGCCGACGGTGCTGCCAACCGGCTGCAGCCGCTCATCCAGCAAGTCCCCATCCCTGGGCTCCAGAAGCAGCGCCCCGCTGCAGTGCACGGAGCAGAGCGCGAGGCGGCTGGCGCCCGCGTCGCCCTCGCCCGCGCCTCCGGCGCCGTCGTCCAGCGCGAGCAGCACGCCCGGCGGCCGCACAACTGTCGCCACCCGGTGCTCTGCGCCTTCGTCTAGGTCAATGCCCGTCCCCTCTGCACACAGCGGCGCGAGCATTCACCCAGAGCTTGCACTGGGACAGGTCGCATGGCCGGGCAGCCCCACTGCCCTGGCTAGCCACCGCACTGCTCCCACCCCTGACGAGCGTAATAGCGGCGCTGTTGGCTGCACCCACCCTCCAGTAAATCGTCCAGGCTCAGAAACTGCTCCGTCTTGTCAAAGAACTCATCCACGTCATCGTCGGCCCCAGCCCCAGCACCGGGCTGCCCCTCCATGCCGCGCCCATCGTGCTTCCTGAAGCAGCAGCATGATAGCAAATCAGCGTCGCGCAGTGAGCGCCTGTCACCGGCATGTGCCCAGCCACACCACGGCAGCCACTCCCGGCATCGGCACCTTGCCTGCGGTCTGACAGGAACTCAAGGGCCTGGTACACGAGGCTGTGCAGATACTCCACCTTCTTGCTGTAGATGCCGGTGGAGCCCTGGATGAGCAGCGCGGCTGCATGCAGGAAGCAGCAGCAAAGCGCTGTTGAGGCGGCCGCCTGTAGTCTGCTGCAGGCAGCTTTCCAAGAACTTCCTTCTTCTGGCCTCACGACCCGCTGCCCACCTTCGGCAAAGTTAAGCGTAGGCCCGGCCTCAAACTGGAATGTGATGGACTCGAGCTCCTCCTGCAATGCACGCAGCAGAATGAGCAGCAAGCAAGGCAGCCACGCAGAAGCACCTCGCCAGCCCCTCCTCTATGTCGCAGTGCTGCCGCGCACCAGGTATTCCTCCAGCTCGTGAGCCTGAAAAGGGGGGAAACGGCGTGGGTGCAGTTGCAGGCAGATGGCGCAGACCAGACGGCGGCGCCAGCTGGGCGGCCTGCCCAGTGCGGGTCGGCCCCTCACCCTCCCCAACCCTCCACGTACCACGTCCACATTCCAAGTAGCGGCCAGGTCCCTAATGGGCGCGAGAAGCGCAGCGAATCGGTCGTCTGCTAGCTGTGCCATGGCGCAGCAACCTGTCGCCCTGGTGTTGCAAAATGCGCTATATGTGCGCTGCACTGGCCACCAGGGGCCAGGCGGGGCAGAAAGCGAACAAGAGGTGGTTAACAACCAAGCAGGTGCCTTATCGGTCGATCTGTAGCCCTCGGCATGCTAGAGTTCGCTGAGACAAACAGGGACGCGACAGAAGGCGAAAACAAGTGACTGAAATTCGAGTAGAAGGCGCGTGCAACTTTGTTTGGCGCTGTGCGCGTGCCAGGGCACTTGAGCGTCCGATTGCAAAGCGAGAAGGCTGCAGGCGCGCTCTCGATCAACCCAGTGCAATCTGCTCCAGTGAGCCAGGTGGGCTTCGCAGGCCTCCCAGGGCAAGCATGGGGCACAGGGAAGCGCCTGGTGAAGTTGCGGGCGACTCCGTGCAGAAGGCTTGACCAGCTCGAAGGCTGCCTCGCTCCGTTGCCCTGGCGCACCATCTGAGAGCTGTCATATGCCGTAGGAAAGGGCGGCGAGCCCGAAATCAGCAGTAGCCGCGCCCACCCGACACTCGGCCGCGGCGCGCGGCGCGGCGGCGGCCGCGATGGGCAAGGGCAGCTCCCAGGGCGAGCCGGCGGCAGCCGCGCTGCACACTGTGGGCAGCAGAGTGTGGCTGTACGATGAGGGCCACAGCGACAAGTGGGTTAAGGGCGAGGTGACCGCGATGCGCGGGACGCGGCTCCGCGTGCGGCTGGAGGACGGCGGCGAGGAGCGGGAGGTCGGCGCAGGCGACGTGCCGCTGCAAAACCCCTCCAAGAACGGGGTGGAGGTGAGTGTGCGGCTGGCAGTGGTGGCGGCACGGCGTGGCAGCAGCAGGGAACGCAGCCGCAGGCGCTGGGCAGCGGGAGACAGCAATTCGGTTGGGGCGGTTGAGGCTGCGCGTGCCCGGTGCTCGCGCCGCTGCTGCCAGCCCCGCCGACGCGCTGCCTGCCCTCGTGGCCTTACCGCTCGCGCCGCCGCGTCCGCACCGCCGCCGCAGGACATGACGATGCTGCCGTACCTGAACGAGCCGGGGGTGCTGTGGAACCTCAAGGTGCGCTACCAGCTGGACGACATCTACACCTACACGGGCTCCATCCTGATCGCGGTCAACCCGTTTGCGGCGATGCCCCACCTGTACGGCGTGCACATGATGGAGCAGTACCGGGGGCGCGCGCTGGGCGACCTGTCGCCCCACGTCTACGCGGTGGCGGAGGACGCCTACCGCCAGATGCGGCACGACGGGCGCAGCCAGTCGATCCTGGTCAGCGGCGAGAGCGGCGCGGGCAAGACAGAGACGAGCAAGCTGCTGATGCAGGTGAGCGGCGGCCCCGGGGGCCGGGGGATGGGAGGGCTGGAGGGAGCGGAAGTGGGCAGATGGCTGGGAGGCTGGGAAGTCTGCCTCATCATCGCTGCCCCCTCGGGCACAACTGCCTGCCTGCAGTACCTGGCCTGGGCGGGCGGCTACACCGACGGCGGCCGCGTGAGCAGCAGCCGCAGCGTGGAACAGCAAGTGCTGGAGAGCAACCCGCTGCTCGAGGCGTTTGGCAACGCGAAGACCGTGAGAAACGGTCAGTTGGAGCGCTCTCAGTCCGCGATTGTTCCTGCTCGCCGCCCGCTCACGCACCTACCCATGCAATGCCCACCCACGCGCAGACAACTCATCCCGATTCGGTAAATTTACCGAGATCCAGTTCAACGCGCAAGGCCGCATCTCGGGTGATTGCAGGGGAGCGCGCGGCCCAGGGAGAGTGATGGCAGCAGCAGGGAGCGCGCGGCGCTGGCAGGCAGCTGCATGCAGGGCAGCGGCTGGGAACAGCGCTGGCAAGCAGCCATCCAGCAGCTGAGGGAGCAGCCATCGAGCAGTGGAAAGCAGATGGGGCAGCAGGTGCAGCAGGGTGGGCGACGCTCACCGCCCACCCGCCCCTGCCCCGCAGGCGCCGCTATCCGCACCTACCTGCTCGAGCGCTCGCGCGTGGTCAACATCAACGACCCCGAGCGCAACTACCACATCTTCTACCAGGTGGCAGAGGAGCAGGGTGCTTGGGGTACAGGGTGGAGGGCTGGCTGGCACAGTGTGGCAGCATTGGCCATCAAGCACAGCTGGCTGCGCTCACGCACTCGCCCGCTCGCCCGCCCCCCCGCAGCTGTGCGACGGCGCCAGCGCCGCAGAGCGCGCCGCGCTGCACCTCGCGCCCGCGCGCGAGTTCCGCTACCTCGCCCAGAGCTCCTGCTTTGAGCTGGCGGGCGTGAGCAACGCGGAGGAGTACCGCAACACGCGGCACGCGATGACGGTGGTGGGCATCCCCGAAGCGGATCAGAGCGCGGTGTTCCGCACCGTAGCCGCCGTGCTGCACCTGGGCAACGTGGCGTTTGTGGAGGCGGGGGGCGACAGCGAGGCGTCGGCGGTGGCACGGGCCGCCGAGGGCGCGCTCGCGCACGCGGCCGACCTGCTGGGCGTGGAGGCCGAGGGCCTGCGCAAGGCGCTAACCACGCGCACGCGCGTCACGCCCGACGGCGCCATCGTGTCGCCCATCGACGCGCGCGCTGCTGCTGACAACCGCGACGCGCTCGCCAAGACGCTCTACTCGCGCATGTTTGACTGGCTGGTCAACAAGATCAACTCCTCCATCGGCCAGGACCCCGCGGCCACCAGCCTGATCGGCGTCCTCGACATCTACGGTGAGGGCCGGTGCGGGGGGGGGGCGGGGGAGAGGATGGGTGGTGGTGGGCAGGGCGGTCAATTGGGGGGCGGTGGGATGCCGCGGCACCACCAGGCGGCCGTGGCAGGCGCAGGCGCGCAGCGCCATCTCTGGCGGCGCGCGCCAGCCAGGCCATGTGTGGTGCCGCCAGCAGAAACAGGCTGATTGGGAGACTGGGAAGTGCAAGAAGTGAAGAAGGTTGCATCTTGGTGGCGGTGCCGGTGGCGTGGAGCTGCTGATAGCACGCCCTGCAGATGCGCCGCTTGTGATCGTCCAGCTCGGCTCTCTTCCAGCAGTTGGGCGGCGCGTTGGCCAGCCGGGGACGCCCTGGCACGTCCGCTGCGCACCAGTAGCAGTGCTGAGCCACCTCCCTGCTCCGCCTGCTGCTGCTCCGCCTGTCCGCCCGCCACCGCCTGCTCATCCTGCAGCTGCTGCAGCGCGGCGGTGGCGCGCGCGGCGGCGGTGACTTCGCCACGCCCCCTGCCGTGGCGGCTGCCACTGGTGAAGTAGTCAAAAAGTGGTTCATGGGGCGCGGGGCGGAAAAGGAGTCGGTGATATCCTGTCAGTCACCGTCGATGTCGAGGCCATAGCCGTGCTGCCCAAACAGTGGCACGCAAGGTCTAGGGTTTAGGGTTCCCAACCCAGAAGCTGCCTGGCAGGTCGGCTGCGGGGCGCGTCTGCGTGGGCAGCGGGAGGGTGTGGGCAGGCAAAGCCGGAGCAGCAGTGCGATGTGCGCGTTCACCCCTGCCGCTCGCCCTGCCCACTGCCTTGCACCCGCTGGTATGCCAGCGACCCCGTCTTGTTGTCCTGGTGGTCGGCAGACGACAGGCCGTCGGCCAGCTGTGTGTGGTCGCCGCAGCGGGACAGCAGTTGCACCGCCACCACGTGCCACACGCGGGGAGCCGGCCGTCTGGTGGCATGAGCATGACCGACGCCGGCTCTCGTTCCGCCGCCGGCGCCGCTGCTCTGAACGCCCAGCACTGTCCCAGCAACGTGGGGGCTGGGGCTGAGCGGCGCCTGCCCAGCATGCCCACAGTGCCCTCTATACTAGTAGAGGTGCCTGTAGTAGTAGTGTCCTGGGGAAGCGCCCCACCACATCCGCGCCGCTTATCCCTATATATGTAGTATACCCACACCCAATACTTACACCCACACCCAATTTTGCGCCCCCGCAGGCTTCGAACAGTTCGAAGAAAATGACTTTGAGCAATTCTGCATTAACCACGCGAATGAGAAGCTGCAGCAGCACTTCAACCAGCACGTTTTCAAGATGGAGCAGTCCGAGTACGAGCGGGAGGCCATCGAGTGGAGCTACATTGAATTTGTGGACAACCAGGACGTGCTGGATCTGATCGAGGGGCGCTTGGGCATCCTGGACCTGCTGGACGAGACCTGCCGCTTCCCCAAGGTGGGCGGGACGCGCCAGCGCTCACGACACGTAGCAGGAGAGCAGCGGCATGCAGCAGGAAGGAGCAGCAGTGAAGGGGCGAGGGCATGGCGGCGCAGGCAGGAGGCCCCGGAGCAGCAGCCCGCACCACTGGCACTCGGTGCAGCACCCCGCCGCCCCCCCCTGGCCCTCCACACCGCTTTCCCCCCGCTCCGAACCCCTCCCACAGGCCACCCACGAGGAGCTGGCCACCAAGCTGTACAACGCGCCCAGCGTGTCCGGCTCGGCCCGCTTCTCCAAGCCCAAGCTCTCCCGCACCGACTTCACGCTCGAGCACTATGCGGGCGCCGTGACCTACAAGACCGACGCCTTTCTGGACAAGAACCGCGACTTTGTGGTGGCGGAGCACCAGGCGCTGCTGGGCGGGTCGACCCAGTCGTTTGTGGCGGGGCTGTTCCCGCCCGACGACAGCGCCGACGCAGGGGCGCCTGGCGGCGGCCGCACGCCGGGGCCGCGCACCCCGGGCGGCGCGCTCTCGTCCTACAAGTTCTCCAGCGTCGGCTCGCGCTTCAAGCGCCAGCTGGGCGACCTCATGGACGCGCTGCACCGCATGGAGCCGCACTACATCCGCTGCATCAAGCCCAACTCGTTCAACCGCCCCATGGCCTTTGAGAACATCAATGTGCTGCACCAGGTGCGCGGGAGCGGCAGCAGAGCGCAGGGCCAGGGCCAGAGCAGGCCCACGGCGGGGCAAGGAAGGCGTGACTATCGCGGCCTCGGCCGGTACTTGTGATGCCGCCCACCTGACTGCACCGCACGCGCTGCTCCGCGTCCCCCCGCCCGGACCTTGCAGCTGCGCTGCGGCGGCGTGCTCGAGGCGGTGCGCATCTCCTGCGCTGGCTACCCCACCAAGCCGCTGTATGAGGACTTTGTCGACCACTTCTGGCCACTGGCCACCGACCAGCTGGCGCTGGAGGATCGCGCGCTCACGCGGGTCGGTGCATGGGGGCAGGGGGCTCGGATGTTGGAGGGGAGGGGTGGTTCCCTGCAGCACTGCCTGGGGCGCCCTCTGGTCCTGCCGCGCGACCAATCGCGCTCTCCTGCCACCCCCTCCTGCATTCACGCCCGCGCCCCGGCGCAGGTGATTGTGCGCCGCATGCTGGGCGACGAGGGCTACCAGCTGGGCAAGTCCAAGGTCTTCCTGCGCGCCGGCAAGATGGCCGAGCTGGACAAGCAGCGCACCGACCTGCTGCACGCGAGCGCGCGGCGCATCCAGCGCTCTGTGCGCGGCTACCTCGCGCGCAGGCACTTTGTGGCGGCGCGTGCGGCGGTGTTGCGCCTGCAGGCGGCGGCGCGCGGCATGCTAGCGCGCGGCGTGGCGCGGCGCGCGCGCCAGCAGCGCGCGGCCACGCTCATCCAGGCGGCGGTGCGGCGGTGGCGCGCACGGCGCGACTTCCTGGCCGCCAAGCAGGCGGCGACGGCGGTGCAGGCGGCCTGGCGCGGGCGCGCCGCGCGCGCCTACGTGCACGACCTGCAGCGGCACCGCGCCGCGGTGCTCCTCCAGTCCAACTGGCGGCGGCACCGCGCGCAGGCGGCGTTTGTGGGCTACCGGCGCGGCGTGGTGGCGGCGCAGACCGCGTGGCGCGGCAAGCTCGCGCGGCGCGAGCTGCGCAAGCGGCGCACCGAGGCGCGCGAGGCGGGCAAGCTGCTGCAGGACAAGCAGGCGCTCGAGGTCAAGCTGCGCGAAGTCCAGAACGTGCTGGAGACGGTGCAGGCGCAGCGCGCGGAGCTGCGGCAGCAGTACCGGGTGAGCGCGCATGGGGCTTTGGGCTTTGGGGGGCCGAGCCTGTGTGGGCAGCGGCCGCGGTGTCGGCCTGCTCGCTCTGCTTGCTGAACGGAGCGTGCAGCAAGCCGGCGCTCATGCTCTGCCCGAGCGCGTCCTGGGTGCAGGAGGAGAAGGCGCAGCGCGAGGGGGCAGAGCGGCAACTCGCCGACGCGCAGCGGCAGCTCGCGGCGCAGCAAGCTGCAGCGGCGGCGGCGGCGGCGGCAGAGCTTGCGGCAGAGCGGCAGCGAAGAGAGGCGCTCGAGGCGGAGGTGGCGCGGCTGCAGGAGCAGGTGGCTGCCGGCATGCAGCGCGACGCGGCGATGAGCGCGGCGCTGGCAGCGCAGGTGGCCGAGCTGGAGGGCAAGACCGAGGCGCTGGAGCGGCAGCAGAAGGAGGCACAGGTGGGGCCGTGGCGGGGACCCCACCCGAGAGCGCCAGGCGGGCCGTTCTGGCGGCTGCGGTGTCCTTGGCCCCGCCTGCATCCAGCTCCCCTTCCCTGCTCCGCCGTGCCCTCCCTCAAATCTCACTCCCACCTCGGCCGACACCCCGTGCCCCACCCTTTTTTCCCCTGCCCCAGAGCAAGTCGCAGGGCCAGGTGGAGGACCTGATGAACAGGCTCAACAACGCCGTGGCCCAGCGCAACGCGGCGCGCGAGGAGGCACTGATGCTGGAGGCCAAGCTCAAGCAGCTGCAGGAGGACATTGACGCGGGGCGGTTGCGCCCCGCGGCGGCGGCCGCTGCCGCTGCCGGCGCGGCAGCCGCCGGCGCGGCGGCCGCCGCCAGCGAGGGCGCGCTCGCGCTCACGCCCGCGCCCGCCGATGAGGACGCCGGCGTGCTCAGCAGCATCAAGCGCTGGCTGCCCGCCTCGCCGCAGCGCGAGACGCCCGGCGCCGTCACGCCCGTGGGCCGCACGTTTGAGGGCCCTGGCGGCCACCGCCCCATGTCGGACGTCGACCGCCGGCAGCACGAGCTCTACCAGCGGCAGCAGCAGCTGCTGCGGGAGCAGCGCACCGCCGACCAGGAGCGCCTGCTCAGGGCCATCTCTGAGGACCTGGGCTTCCACAACGGCCGCCCCGTCGCCGCCGTCACCATCTTCCGATGCTGCCTGCAGTGGAAGACGTTTCAGGTGGGCGCGGGCTGAAGGCCGCGGTGCGAGGCGGGCGCGGCAAGCGCAAGCGCAGGGGAGCCGGACGAGTGAGCGGGGGGGTGAGAGTGTGACAAGGCGGTGCCGCCTGGCCTCCTGCCCCGCCTGTCTGCCTCACCCCTCTGCCGCCGCCGCTCCAGATGGACAAAACTGACATGCAGAAAGCGTTTAACAAGAGCAAGGCACGGGGCGCTGCCTCCCGAAGAACCTCCGCCCGCGGCCGGGCGCCGCCTCCCCCACTGACCGCCGCGGCCCCCCTCCCTGCGTGCCGCAGGCCGACCGCACCACGCTGTTTGAGCGCATCATGCAGACGATCGGCGGCGCAGTGGAGCTGCATCAGGAGGACAATGCGCACCTTGCCTACTGGCTCACAAACACCGTCGCGCTCTTCCACCTGCTCCAGAAGAACATCAAGCCCGCGAGCGGCGGTGGCTACGCCGCGCGCCTGCGCGCGCAGGGCCAGCAGGCGCGCGGCTTCCTGGGCTCCACCAAGGCCAGCATCTCCTCCCTCTGGTCGCGTTCCGGCTACGGCGCCTCCCCCGGCGGGGAGGCCTCCATCCACGGCGGCGGCGCGGGCGGCTTCCGACAGGTGGGCGGGCGGGGCCGGGCGTCGGGAAGGGGCGAGTGCAACGGCGGTAGGGGGGGCCGCCTTGTGCGCCGGCCCCCTCTACAGGCCCCTGGCAGTGCCCACGTGCCCTCACGCTGCCGCACCTCGCCTCGGGCCCCCTTCCCCCACCCCCCACAGGTCGAGTCCAAGTACCCCGCCCTGCTGTTCAAGCAGCAGCTGGACGCGTGCGTGCAGCGCATCTTCCCCATGCTGCGCGACAACGTGAAGAAGGACCTGATGCCGCTGCTCACCGCCTGCATCCACGCGCCGCGCCAGGCCGCGGGCCGCGCTGCACGGCGCACGGCGTCGGGCGCGGACGGCGACGGCGCGCGCGCGCCCCCCACGCCGACGGCGGGCGGCGGCGGCGAGGGCGGCGGCACGGGTCAGCACTGGGTGGGCATCATGCGCGTGCTCGACGGCCTGCTGGTGACGGTGCGCGCCCACCACGTGCCGCCGTTCCTGGTGCAGAAGCTGTTTGAGCAGCTCTTCTCCTTCATCAACGTCCAGCTCTTCAACCAGCTGCTCCTGCGCCGCGAGTGCTGCTCCTTCTCCAACGGCGAGTACGTGAAGACCGGGCTGGCCGAGGTGGAGCTGTGGATCGGGGGCGCGGGGCGCCGGTGGGTCGGCGAGTCGTGGGAGCAGCTCGCGCACATCCGGCAGGCGGTCACATTCCTGGTGCGCCGGCGGGGGCGGGGGCGGGGAGGGCCGCAGAGCGGGGGCCTGCGCGGGAGGGGAGACGCGCGCTGCACGGGGCGGCGCAGATGGCCGCGGCACTGCCGCCGACCCCAGCGCTGCGCCCTCTGCCGAGCGCTGGCGCCGTCGTGGGCGCCTGCCCCCGCCAGCCTCATTCGCCTCCCCGGCAACACGACTGCACCGCAGGTCATACACCAGAAGAACCGCAAGTCGCTGCAGGAGATCACGAGCGACCTGTGCCCCGTGCTCAGCGTGCAGCAGCTCTACCGCATCTCCACCATGTACTGGGACGACCGGTGCGCACGCGCGGGACGGGCGAGGGGCCGCTGGAGACGCGGGGGGGACGCAGAGGGCTGCGCCTGGCAGGGCATGAGCGCCAGGGCACCGGCTGCCCGCCCTCTCGCCGGGCCTCCGCACACCACCCTCCCCCCACCCTCTCGCCCGCCCCCACCCCTCGCGCCCCCAGGTACAACACGGAGACGGTGAGCCACGAGGTGCTGGCGCGCATGAAGCAGCTGATGGTGGACAACACGGCCAGCCACTCCTTCCTGCTGGACGACGACTCCACCATCCCCTTCACCCACGCCGACATCGAGGCCGGCATGGAGCCCGACCAGCCAGACCTCCTGGCCGTGCTGCCCGTGCCCGCGCCCCTGCGCGAGGAGCGCAACGGCGCCAGCTTCGCCTTCCTGCAGCGGCCCGTCAGCGTGGGCTAGGGCGGGCGGGGCGGGCGGCCAGCTGCGGGCGGCCACCCTGACTCGCGCCTTGGCAGCAGTTGTCGTTGCTTCTCGTATTCTCATGTGCTGTTTGCTACCCTCTCTTTCCCCCCTCGTCTCTTGTCTCTGAGCTGGTCTAGGCACTTTGTCAATTATCGGTGCTGAGGAACAGTAGAGTGGAAAGGCTCCCACTGGGTGTGTTGGCGCTGCATGCGACCTGCACGCATGTCACTGCTGCCGGCTCCCCTGCTGTCGCCCGTGAACGGCCTCTCCAGCACGAGGTGACACACATTCAACAGAGAGAAGCGCGCGGCAGAGCAGCAGGGGCTCTCAACCCGCTGCACTGGAATGCAACCACCGCGCCACCGCGTGCGCTGCGGGCGCTCAGCACAGCAGCACGTCGTTCGGCAGGCCGGGCGCCTCGGCCCGCAGGCGGTCGGCCACCTCGGCCACCTGCACGTGGTACTGCCGGCAGAAGGAGCGCAGGCAGGCAAGCGTGTAGGCCCGCAGCGCCGCGCGCTCCTCCGCGCCGCTGGTGCCGCCGCCGTCTGTCTCCATGTCGGCCGCTACCTCGCCACCCTCGCCGCCGCCCTCGCCGCCGCCGCCGGCGTTGGCCAGCGCGGCCACGAAGCGCGCCACCACCTGCACGACCGTCGCCTGCTGCTGGGCCGCGGTCTCCGCCAGGTAGCCTTCCTTCTCCACCTGCGCCTGGAGCGCGCCCTCCAGCTGCTCCCCCGCGCCCGCCGCAAGCTCCCCCGCCGCCATGAGCGCATCCACCGCCGCTTGCGCCTGGTGGACCAGTGCCCGCCCCGCAATCACATCCTCCTGGGCGTCCTGCGTAGAGGGGGGGGAGGCGCGGCGTGCGGCACGCGCGGCGGGGGCGTCAGCCCCCGTCACGCCTGGGCTGCAAACACCGGCCCTGCACGCGCCGCCGCGCACCGCCATCCACACGCCTCCTACGCACACCCTCACATGCGCCTTCGGCCCACTCCTGAGCCCACCCACCCTCGCCGCCGTTCCAGCGGCAGCGGGCCACGACCCTACCGAGGCAGGACCTCGCCCACCTCTGTCACTCCATCCCACCTGCACCCGCCCGTGCCCCACCTGCACGCGCGCGATGGCCTTGTTCACCGCGTTGTACAGGATTTCCCAGGCAGTGGCGCTCAGCGACTCGTCGCGGCTGCTCGTCACGCCCTCACTCCCAAACACCCAGCCCACGATCGCCTCGGCGCCCGCCAGGCGCAGCGTCATCAGCCGGTCGACCGCCATGGACGCGCGCTGCGGCGAGGCGCGCCAGATGGCGCAGGCCACGTCCACGAGCGCCGTCTCTCCCTGCCAGGGGCGGGGGAGAAGGGGGGCCAGTGCGGTGGGTGGGTGCCCCTGTCACACGGCTAGCGGAAGGCCGGGCTAGCGGCCGTCACGCGCGTTCTGCGCCCCAATGCATCTCACCCTGCCCCTGCCCAACCGCGCGCTGCCCTCACCTCCAGACCGAGTGCCGCCACCATGTTGCTCAGCGGGCCGTAGTATCGCTCCAGCGCAATCACCATGTGGGTGTAGCTCTTGGCGCCCGCCACCAGCAGCGCGCGCCCCAGAGCGCGCAGCACGCCCACCTTGCCGCCCAGCACCTCCTGTGGCGGACGAGCGTGGGGCGGCGAGGGGTGGGCGTTGGCGTGCGTTCGCAGTCCGGCGTGGCGCCCTTCTGCGACACACGCGCCAGCCAACAGTGCCACTCCTCCTGCACACTCGTCCAACAACATCCCGCCGCCCACCTCGAGCGCGTTGCTGGCCATCCACTCCTCTAGCTCCGACGGCGTGGCCTTGGCGCGCACGCGCTCCACGATGCGCGCCGCCCACACGCCCTCCGCGTCGGCGCCTTCGCCGTCGCCCGCACCGGCCGCCGGCGGCAGGCCGGCCACCTCGGGCTTGGCCGGCAGCAGCACGCGGAACGCCGCGGGCAGCACGGCATCGCTCTGCACGCGCTCCCAGTAGGAGAGGCGCACGAGGCGGTTGATCACCGCGACGCAGAAGCGGCGCTGCGGGTCGTAGGGCGGCGCGGCCAGCACGCCCGCCCACTTGTCCCAGGGCCACATGTACTCGAAGTTGGAGAGGTGGTAGGCCAGCCACTCGGCGAGGCGCGCGCGCAGGCCGGGGTCCAGCACGCGCATCCGCGCAAAGCACTCGCGCACACAGGTGCTCATCGCACGGGGAAACACCGGCTTGAGCTGTGGGGAACAGAGGACAGGGGGCAGGGGGGGTTGGGTCCGACAGCGGCTCCACGGGCCTGTGGGTGCGGCAGCGGGTGGTGCTCCCCAGCGACGAGCACAGCCGCCGCCTGTCCCGCGCCCACTTGCACTCCGCCACCTCCCCGCGCTCACTGCCCACCACCACCCCGCGCACCCACATCCCGCGCACCTTGCAGAGGTCCACCATCAGCGTGGCGTACATGATGGGCTTGAACGCCGGCCGCGGCAGGCGGAGCATCTGGCTGAACAGCACCTCGCACAGCAGCGGCTCGTGCGCAAACGGCAGCGGCAGGTCTGCGTAGGAGCGAGAGGAGAGCGAGGATCAGTGCACGGGAGCAGTGCCGGCGTAGCGCGCAACCGCCGCCTGTGCCGGCGCCCGTGCTGGCGCCCGTCCCCCGCGCCCCGCGTGCTCACTGTTGGCCAGGCGCTTTGCGCACTCCACGCGGTCCGCCTCAAAGTAGGCCACCATGTCGAGGATGTACTCCTCCGCCACCAGGCGCTCCACCAGGGGCCGGTCGCCCGCCGTGTGCCGCGCCTCCAGCAGCCGCACCACTCCCCGCGGCGGATAGGCGCTCAGCACCAGCGCGCCCACCAGCGCGGGCCCCGCACCCTCGGGCGCGGGCACGAGCGGCGCGCCGGCCGGCGGCGGTGCCGGCGCGAGCGCCGGCAGCGCGTGCGTGGCGCCCGCGGCCAGCGCCGCCTCGTAGGGCAGGTGCACGCGCGGCACAGTGACCAACTGCCAGTGCTCGAGCTCTTTCATCTGCTTCACAGCAGTGAGCACCTCCCCCAGGAAGCTGGCCGCGCCGCTGTCGCTCCTGCGGGGGGAGGTAGACACGCCGGTGCGCAGGTGGATGGGCAGGCGCTCGCGTGTGGCGCGGGCGCTGCCCCAGCACACGCGGGCGCCAGGCTGCGCCACACCCGCGACCCAGCCCTCCTTGTGCCCCAACATGCTCACTCTGCCAGCCTGTCGCCCTCGTTGATGGGCTCAGAGAAGGGGCGCAGCGAAGGGGTGGTCTGCGCCGGCCGCTGCGCCACGTATGCCTCTGCCGCCGCCAGCAGCTCCTGTACCGCCGCCGGCACCGCGTGTGCCAGCTCCGCTCCGCCAAACGGCAGCGCCACCAGCGCCGCCTGCACCAGCGCGTCAGCATACGGCTGCCAGCCCCGGCCGTCGCTGCCGCACGCGGCTGCCAGCGCCGCCGCCGCGTCGACCAGGCTGCGCAGTGCGGCCACCACGCCCGAGGCGTGGGTGACGTTGACCGCAACCAGCAGCGCCAGGAAGCGGAGCAGGAGGCGCGCGCGGCGGATGTCGCCGCACGGCGCCAGGCCCTCCGCCGCCTCGGTGCCCGCGCGCGTCACCAGCGCGGCAACAAGCGCGGGTTCATCGAGGTTGAGCAGCCCTGTGTGCCAGGGCGGCCAGTGCGCGAGAGCGCGCATGTTTGCGGAGCGCGAGCGCAGCGCACAGGATCGGGCGGCAAAGCGCTGCTGCAGGCGTTTGCACCGTGCCACGCGCCCCCCCCCCCCCCCCCCCCCCCCCCCCCCCCCCCC